>CM032442.1:4355982-4955982 GCA_019049465.1 Dryas iulia moderata
ACAGTTTTTCTAATTGGTTAAAATGTCGTCGTGTCCCAGCGCCTGACTTTAAACGTGATTGTTTGAGTTCGATTTCCACTCCGGATTTTTTTATACTTTAATATTTTTTTTTTTTAGCTCACGCTGAATCCGCCCACAGCAGGGTAATGCAGGTAGGCATATTTCAAAAATTAACTAGTTTCATTTCTCCGATTTAGTATGAACAATATAATGGCGTTTTAATTTCCGTTTAATCAGTTATCTTTGAAAGTAGCAAGGACTTAATAAAAGCTTGTTTTTATAATATAGTAATTAATAATTTACAAATATAGTTCCTAGGTACCTAGTGTTAGACACTCCCGTTTCCACTTTTCCACCGAACGCAGAGACTTACCTTGAATTGACGATCTCAACGCCGCAATTTAGTCTTATCATAGCGAAAATATCACACAGTAAAACCAAAAAAAAAATAGCTTCACCTATATCCCGCACACACAGGGTAGGACAAGGGAACCTAGTGTTAAGAACAACCCTGTTCCCCACCGCACCGTCCGAATTCGGAGGCTTGCGTGTTATGTGCGGAACTTAACGCCGGCGCTTTTACCTCGACCCAGAACGAAGAAAATGGAAATATTAAATATTTCCACTCCTCGAGTGGGAATCGAACCCACAACCAGTCGTTTACAGTCACACGCTTGTGCCACTGCGCCACGACTAGCCACAATATAGTTGTACGAAATATTTATATATACTATATATGTATTATATACATATATAGTATATATAAATATTTCGTACAACGCCGCGTTCGACCATTAGTGTTATTAATAACGCTTGTTGAAGCTCCCGTAGCAATGTATGGATGTGCTTTACATTTTTGGTAAATAACATTTTTTTTATGTTAAGTACTAAAATAGAGAGAGAGAGAGAGAGAGAGAGAGTTATTAAAAAAGCATATAATATTTTTATATTGTCTATTCTTGTTAATTTAATGGTGTACTTTAATGATAATAAAAAAATAAATAGCTTCACGCTATATCCCGCACACAGCAGGGTAGGCAGAGGGAACCTAGTGTTAAGACACTCCGTTCCCCACTTTCCTCCGAATTCGGAGGCTTGCGTGTTAAGTGGCGGAACTTAACGCCGCGCTTTACCTCAACACCAGAGCGAAGAAAATGGAAATATAATTTCCACTCCTCGAGTGGGAATCGAACCCACAACCAGTCGTTTACAGTCACACTCTTGTGCCACTGGGCCACGACTGGCCACAAATAATACATATATAATAAGTATATAAGTCTGGAAGCCCTTGTAGCGCAGTGGGACAGTGCCTGACTTTAATGATTATATTTATTTTTTCATTTCTTCGCTCTTGTTCTTCTTACATTATATATTTAATGTCTTGATTTCGGACGGAAAGTGGAGAACGGAGAGTGACAAAAGTCCAAGGAGACGAAGAGGTTTTTTCATTTTTGAATAAATGTCAATCATAACAATAATTACAATTGACATTTTTTATGTCAATTTAAAAAAATAATAATAATTGTAATTCGATTATTCATTAAGTATTATTGGTTATATTATGTATTATTAGTTATATTATATATTAGTTATTTGTATATATGTATATTATTAGTTATATTACATATTAGTTATATGTATATGTCTATTTATGGATATATTTAGTAATTTAGGAATATAACTAATATTGTTTATTGCACACTGTTGTCGTCCCGCTATGCATTCACCCACATATACAGGTTGGCTGGAGGAAATCTCTTTTAGAGATAAGTCCGCCGTTGCCGACTTCATTTCTGTTATATTACTTATCTGTATGTTTTTTTAAGTGCAATAAGGAGTATATATATAACGTCATTGTAACTCTACAAACGCAAAGGTTCATTAGGGCTAACGATTTCATCTTAATAATATCCCAAGTCCCAGGTTGTTATGTCAACTCACAAGTGGAAAACGGAGAATGACAACACTAGCTTCTCTCTGACTATGACGAAAAAAAAGTGAAATTAATTTCCCTCATAAATTAAGTGAAACTAAATTTCTCTTAATTCCGTAATTTTGTCAAAAATTAAAAGACATTCAGTTTTCTAAATGTCTTTGAATAGATATAGAAATAATTTTCCGTTTGCTAAGTGTCATTTTCAATTACTTAAGTGTGTTGACACTTAAAAAATGTTAAAATTAAACCATCGCCAATTTCATACAGTAAGTGGCGGAACTTAACGACGCGTGTTCTACCAAAGCTGTGAAATTAAAATTAAAAAAAAAAAAAAACATTTTTTCTTATAAGATTAGGAATATCCACATTAAGCTATCGCCAGCGTCGTGTGTGGTCCAGCCCGCGCTGTAGCGTCTCGCATACATGTATTGTTTTTTTGCTTTTCTCGCCAAAAAACCTGATTTAATTATTTGAAAATTATATTTTTATTGTTATTGTTACTGATACCTAGTACGATATAAGCGCAGTGTTAAGTTCCGCCATTTAATACGCAATTTCGGGCGGATAATGGAGAACGGAGAGTGTTGACACTAGGTTCTCTCTAACTACCCCCCTATGCGGAAAATACTTGAAGAATATAAATATATTATACTAGTTGTAATTTACAACTAGGATATGCGAACTAGCGGCGTTAAGTTCCGCCACTTAACACGCAAGCCTCCGAATTCGGCGGAAAGAGGGGAACGGAGTGTCGTAACACTAGGTTCCCTCTGCCTAATATGCATACAGCGTGTAGCTAAAAAACAAAGTTAATTCAACTTCAAGCTTAACACTTCCCCGCATAGCAGCAGAGTAGGTAGAACATATCCCATATTAAAATCATTTTCATCGGCCCATTTTGATAATAAAAAGCGTGGCGTTAACCTCCACCAATCAATACACAATATGCCCAATACTTTTTTATTCATGAAAGGTGGGAACAGAAGGACCACCTGATGGTAAGTAGTTACCTTCGCCCATGGACATCGACAACATAAGAAAAGCTGTGGAGGCGTTACCTGTCTTAAGGGAAGAGGAAAGGATGGGAATGGTGGGAATATAGAGAGCTGGGTTACATGCCATTGAACCGGAACACATCATCAGATGTTTGGCGGTTCGTCTTTGACACGATAGTGGTCGAGAGCCAGTCGGAGAACGAATCTCCTACCACCAAGCTACTGGGTTATCCGCCTTTTACGGGACGCTACCCAGCAATGGAAGGGAATTATATCCTAACCCGTCCCCCCACGTCATACAAACGAAAATTACATCTAACACAAAAAAAGGCTTGACACTATAAAAAAAAACACTCAAAACTAATAAAGATTTCATTGACAACACAACGAGCTGTCAAAATATTAAAAAAAAAGTCAACAGATAATAAAATTTAAGAAAAAAAAAGTTGACGTTTTATCTTTTTAATCGATCAGGATCGAGGCTAAGGTCATTCCGCTTTACGGTCTCGGAGTGATTACGTCTGATCGGTTATGATTTAGATGCTTATAATGTTTGGGAATTTATAATTTGGTTATATGATATGCTTTTTTAATTAATACGCCTGTGTTGTTAAAGGCGACGTGTATACAGCCTTAGCAATGTTTTAAATGAAGACGGAGAGTGGAGAACGGAGTGTTCTGACACTAGGATATCTAAGAATACTTTTTAATATTTTTAAAATGTTGGGAAAATTGAAAAATATATTTAGAAAACATATAAACATTTGAACGTAGTGGGATTTGAACCAGCGCCTCTTGAAAACCATCCAGACGTTTTCACCACTGAGTCATGCGTTCTACTACCAGCTGCGTCGAAATTCTTATACGCTTTATTACAACTTATTTATGTTGTTAGCATCTCTGTAGAGAGATTTTTACAAATTTCTACTACCCAATGTTCTACGAAGAATAATTTGGCAAGAGAGAACACTATTTAATAAATACTTTTAAATATTTTGCTATGTTAACAACAAAATAAGGCTTAGTGATCAGAGCGCCTGGGCGGTTTTCAGGAGGTGCGGGTTCGAATCCGACTGCGGTCAAATTTTTATACGTTTCCAAAATCTCTTTCACTCTGACTACCAAGTAGGATAGATAGAGAAAATCTAGTGTCAAGACACTCCGTTTTTCACATTACGTAGGAAATGGAGGTATTAAGTATTGAGTGACACAAGATAATATTTTGGGGCCATTTGTGGGGCAGTAACACAAAGCGTGTGACTGTAAACGACTGGTTGTAGGTTCGATTCCCACTCGGGGAGTGGAAATATTTAATATTTCCATTTTCTTCCGTCTGGTATCGAGGCAAAACGCTCCATTAAGTTTTGCCACTTAACAAGCCATACCTTCGAATTCGGCGGTGCGTGAGGAACGGAGTGTCTTAACACTAGGTTCCCTCTGCTTGCCCTGCTGTATGCGGGATACAGCGTGAAGCTATAGCGTGAAGCTGGTTATTTTACCACAAACAGACTCCTATTTCATTTATGCGTATGGATATTTCCACTACTAAGATTCGAACTACCAACTGTTATTACAGCTAACGTCATCGCAACTGAGCTATAGAGGTATTTAAATACACATATTCTTCTTGTTCCAGTGACCTTTTTATACAGAAACTGTCATGACACCTGTCAAAACGTCGCATCTGTCAAACTATCTCAGTAATTGATCTAACGTTGATACAATCTACGGCTATTCAATTTTTATTATGTAGTTTTATTATTCTGTTAAAATTGTTTTTTTTAACTTCACGCTCTATCCCGCACACATTCGGGTAGGCAGAGAACCTAGTGTTAAGATTCTCCGTTCCCCACGCATCGCCGAATTTGGAAGCATTGCGTGTTAAGTGGCGGAACTGACCGCCACGCTTTGCTATACCAGAGCGAATAAAACGGAAATATTAAATATTTCCACTCCTCGAGTGGGAATCGAAACCACAACCAGTCGTTTACAGTCACACGCTTGTGCCACTGGGCCACGACTGGCGACCTCTGATTTTATTACGTGGTTGTAGGTTCGATTATCCTTAATAAAAAATAATTAATTTAGAATCTTTGCTTTATGTAACAAGTGAATGCGCGCCGTCTCGAGTTCTAAGGGACAGTTAAGCTTATTTCCGCATAAGAAGATAGTGAAATAGGAGAATACGGAGTATTTTGACACTACGTCACTCCGTCCTCCACTTCCCGACACCGACCGAAATCGGGACGAACTCAACGTCACACTTTATATAAAGAACAAAAGTGGAAAACAATAAATCCATACTTATATTATAAATGCGAATGTCTGTGTGTTTGTCTGTCACGCTTTCACGGCTAATCTACCGGTCCGATTTGGATGAAATTTAGAATGAAAATAGTAAAAACTACTGGGTCTAACATAGGCTATTTATTTTTTCGAAAATCAACCACTAAAGTTGAAATGGGGGATGAAAGCTTATATGAAAAATCTACACCGCTTGACCGATTGTAATGAATTTTGGCATAAATATAGTTGATAATGTAAGGTTAAAGATAGGCTACTTTATTTTTCAAAAATCCACCCCCGAGGGTTGCAATATACCGAAACATAGTTCACGCGGCGAAGCAGCGAGCGGGCCGCTAGTCCATACTTATATTATAAATGCGAATGTCTGTGTGTTTGTCTGTCACGCTTTCACGGCTAATCTACCGGTCCGATTTGGATGAAATTTAGAATGAAAGTAGTAACAATGACTAGCACTAACATAGGCTACTTTATTTTTCAAAAATCCACCACCGAGGGTTACAATTTACCGGAACATAGTTCACGCGGTGAAGCAGCGAGCGGGCTGCTAGTAGTATATAATTATGCTCCCAAGTGGGAATCGATACTGATAGCAACAATGTTACTTCAATATAAACTTTAAAGTTAGAAGTTAGAAGTTAGTTTGTGGCCAGTCGTGGCGCAGTGGCACAAGCGTGTGACTGTAAACGACTGGTTGTGGGTTCGATTACCACTCGAGGAGTGGAAATATTTAATATTTCCATTTTCTTCGCTCTGGTGTCGAGGTAAAGCGCGGCGTTAAGTTCCGCCACTTAACACGCAAGCCTCCGAATTCGGCGGTGCGTGGGGAACGGAGTGTCTTAACACTAGGTTCCCTTTGTCTACCCTGCTGTGTGCGGGATACAGCGTGAAGCTAAAGTAAAAAAAAATTTGAAGTAATTAAATTATAATCAATTTCTCCATACTGTGACTGCGTTAACGCAAAAACTGTTGAGACGATTTCGATACGGTTTTTTTAATGATTTATTCGATACCAATTTTGCTTAGGTTATGGTTTAAAAATAGTTTTTAACAAAAATGTTTAATAGTTTTTATGACAATTATTCAGTTAAGTATTGGTATACAGACTCAATATCTTGCGTAATTAAAGAACTATTATCAAATTATAAGTAAATTAAGAAATTAAGTGATATAAAAAGCAGCTTCACGCTGTATCCCGCACACAGCAAGAGGGAACCTAGTGTTAAGACACTCCGTTCCCCACGCACCACTGAATTCGGAGGCGTTGCGTGTTAAGTGGAGGAACTTAACGCCGTGCTTTGCCTTGACACCAGAGCGAAGAAAATGAAGTATTAAATATGGCAATGCCTCGAATGGGAATCAATCCCACAACCAGTCGTGTTTACAGTTACACTTTGCGCCCACAAGCCACTCATAGACTGGCCTCAAATAATAATGGATGAATAATAATAATATGTATTTATTATTTTCACGCTCTATTCTTAGCGGCGTAGTCAGAGACTGATGTTTTTTTTTATGTAATAAAGGAGGCAAACGAGCAGAAGGTCCACCTGGTGTTAAGTGGTTACCTTCACCCATAGACATCCACAACATTTGAGTTATGGATGCGTTGCCAGCCTTGGGAATGTAGGACAGAGGGAGGGAGGAAGGATGGGAATGGTGAGAATAGGGAGAGCTGGCTTACATGCCATCGAACCGGAACACATCAGAAACCGTGTGTCAAACGTCCTGTTAATAATTGTTACTTCAATTATAAAACTTATGGTTACTAGGTACTATTAATCAGTGCCTATAACTTCAAATGTGTGGAAATTAACATTTTTTTTTATTTTAAAATATAATCAAACCAAGTTTAATTTTATTATATCAGAACCCAATTAAAGTCCCTTAAAAATCCTTAAAAATATCTGTCCCTTAAAAATCCTTAAATAGCAAGCAATTTTCAATGATTAGTCGGAACAAGATAGACAGACTGACATAATTTTCGTTATTTTAATATTAAAACAGACATTACAATTTTATTTTTTTATTTATACAGAGATAAAACAATAATTTTGTAATCAAATTATTTTTAACCGAATTAATTTCATATCTTATTGGTATTTCAAAAATACCAATTTTTTTTCTGCTTCACGTTGTGTCCCACACACAGCAGGGTAGGCAGAGAGAACCTAGTGTTAAGACACTCCGTTCCCCACGCACCGCCGATATCATTGCGTGTTGAGTGGTAAAACTTAATGCCGTGCTTTACCTCGTCACCAGAGCAGAGAAAATGGAAATATTAAATATCTCCACCCCTCGAGTGGGAATGGAATCCACAACCAGTCATTTACAGTCACACGCTTGTGCCACTGCGCCACGACTTTCCCCGTTCATATCTAGGGAAAATAAATACATACCTAGAATAATAATCTGCAAGGCTTTTTAAATATAAAAACATCTTAATATCAATAGAGAAGACAATTGAAATCTTTCTTACCTACCTTTGATACCACCCATTCTAAAAACTTTGAAGTCTCAAAACCATCACACCATAGGACATTATACAGTCAGCTCATTCTGCAAGAGTCCAGGGCAGTACGCGAGGCAACTAAGAAATCGTTGGCGGTAGTTTGATATAATAATGTATCAACTGACAGACGAATGTCACCTCAGTCTACCCGCGAGTGACCACGGACTACTGTAAAGTGTTCGAAATGAAGGGTTTCTAAAAATGTATTTTCGTATAACAGAAGTTATAAGCTCCGCCACTTAACACGCAAGCCTCCGAATTCGGCGGAAAGTGGGGAACGGAGTGTCTCAACACTAGGTTCCCTCTGCCTACCCTGCTGTGTGCGGGATATAGCGTGAAGCAATTTTTTTTTTTTTAACAGAAATATACGCAATTAATCCGGTTAAAAATAGTCTTTTTTCAAGACATTTTATCAACAATCTTGTATTTTGTGTTTTTAACTTACTTTACTACTACAGCTATAGTATTTCGTTATATTGCAACCCTTTAAGATGGATTTTCGAAAAATAAAGTAGCCTATGTTTAACCTTGGATTGTCAACTATATTTATGCCAAAATTCATTACAATCGGTCAAGCGGTTTAGTTTTTTCATATAAACTTTCATTTCTTTAGGTGTCTACTTTTGAAATAAAGAAGCCTATGATTGGACCTGGACTTTTTACTATTTACATTCCGAATTTCATCCAAATTGGGCCAGGAAATTAGCAGTTAAAGTACAACAGACAGACTTTCGCATTTTTAATATAAATATGGATTAAAAGTGATTTTACTTATTATCGCAACATTTATCAAAACAACAGTTAAATCGGTAAGTTTTTAAATATTTTATTTTTAACGAGTTTTTGAATTTTTAATTTTATTTATGTACAGATTTCTTTATTTTCTTAGCAGTATAATGATATTAAATTAGGTTATAGGGAATCATTTGCTCAGTGTCCGCCAGCCAGATTGTCTCATACAATGACTGTCCAACAATAACTCTTTGCTCTGAAAAATACATTTAGAAAACGTATAAAAATTTTAACGCAGCGGGATTCGAACCCGCGCCTCCTGAATACCGTTCAGGCGCTTTCACCACTGAGCTATGCGTTCTACTACACGCTGCGTCAGAATTCTTATACGAGAGCGGTATTATTCTATACTATAATTAACTATACATAACAGGTATTTTTGAATCATAAGTATTTTAAAAAAAATATACTTATCTATAAAAACATTACAAAAATAATTACTTAATTTAGTGCATGAAATAAATTTTAGCTGGAGAGTCACTGTGCAGAAATAGTGACCAATTATTATTTTTAAAATAAAGCCCTTTTTATTCAAATTTACGCTTATTCTCGCATAGAGAGAACTTAGTGTCAAGACACTCCGTTCTCCACTTTCCACCCGAACAGCAACATTGCTTTGCAAATGCAACAACACATAATTAACTTTGTGCCTCTTGGCCAGTCGTGGCGCAGAGGCACAAAGTGTACCTGTAAATCAACCGGTTGTGGGTTCGATTCCCACTCGAGGAGTGAAAATACTCGTATTAAACATTTCCATTTTCTTCGCTCTGGTGTCAAGGCAAAACACTACGTTAAGTTCCGCCACTTAACACATAACGCTCCGATTCAGCGGTGTTTGGGGAACGGAGTGTCTTAACACCAGGTTCCATCTGCCTACCCTGCTGTGTGCGGGATACAGCGTGAAGCTAAGGAAACCTAATTAACATTCCAAATTTGGCATACAGAATAACGAGTCACTGGAGACACTACGCTCATATCACTAAGTATTATTATCAATAAAATATTTAACACATTTCATTTTTTTTTTAGCTTCACGCTGTTTCCCGCACACAGCAGAGTAGGCGCAGAGGAAACCTAGTGAGTGTTAAGACACTCTGTTCCCCACGCACCGCCGAATTCGGAAGCATTGCGTGTTAAGTAGCTTAACGCCGCGCTTTGCCTCGACACCAGAGCGAAAGAAAATGGAAATATTAAATAATTCCACTCCTCGAGTGGGAATCGAAGCCACAACCAGTCACACGTTCGTGCCACTGCGCCACGACTGGCTCCAAATTATTAAATAATAATATTAAAAACTAATATTTAACACATAATTGGCCATAATCTAAATTGTAAATTGATATATTTGCGACCACCCATGTCGTCTCACTTTAGTTGTTTTTGTTTGTTCGTGATAGATTGCGCGAACGCACCTCTTTGATTGGCTGGATAGGGGTGGTAGTGGTCAAAATTTAGTAGTTATTTATAGTATAATTTTATAAGTGGGGTTCCTGTGAGTGAGTTTCATCCCCTATTTCAACCCTTAAGAGGTTGATTTTTGAAAAAATAAGTAGCCTTTTTTTTATGGAATAGAGGAGGCAAACGAACAGAAGGCCCACCAGGTGTTAAATGGTTACCTTCGCCCATAGACATACACTACATTAGAGTTATGGATGCGTTGCCAACCTCGGGGATGTAGGACAGAAGGAGGGAGGAAGGATGGGAATGGTGGGAATAGGGAGAGCCTATGCTAACTTTTGCTACTTTCGTTCTAAATTTTATCCAAATCGGACCGGTAGATTAGCGGTGAAAGCGTGACAGACAAACACACAGACTTACGTATTTATAGTATAAGTATGGATTGAGCTGAATCAGGATTGAACCACTTCTCTTAGAGTCAAACTCGTCAATACATCAATATAACATAATTTATAAATTTTAAATGTTTTTTTTTTAATAAAAATTCAACGCTTGTTTAATATTTTTTGGTATTCTCGTCGGTTTAGCTAGGTCTCAGGTTAATTATATGACGCTTGACGTCTTCATTCTTCCCTTTCAATCGAAAATCGAGACACTGCGTAGTGGCAAATTACGGCGTTAAGTTCCGTTAGTCACGCATTGTAGGCATAGTGGCCAATAGATTGTCAAATATTTCTAGCTTCACGCCTTATCCCGCATCTTAGAAAGATAATCTAGTGTCTAGACACTCCATTCTCTACTTTTCGCCTGAATTCAACGCCTACATTATACTTAAAAGAAAAAAAAATAGATATTTCTTGAAATTAAAGAATTTCACAATTTGACAACCCTATACGCGCGTGAGCTATTTACAAAAGCGTATATTACGTATTGATCGTGTTCGATAGCTTTTAACTAATTATAAATATTTTTAGTTCAAAAATAATAAAAGACGAACGATATATTTTTAGCTTCACGCTTTAACACGCATATAAGCAAGCACGCATGTGAGCAGAGAGGGTTTAGTGTTAAGACACTCCGTTCTCCATGCACTGCCGAATTTTGAAGGCATTTTTTTTTTATAAAAAGGACAAGGCAAACGAGCGTTCGGGTCACCTGGTGTTAGGTGAACACCGTCGCCCACGGCCCCGTGTAACACCAGAGGAGCTACAGGGACGTTGCCGGCCTTTGAGGTGGAGGTAAGCGCGCCTTTTGAAAGAACCCATGTCGTATCGACCTGGAAACACCGCCGCTGGTAAGCCATTCATTCCATCCATTACAGCACAGTTGTGTGGCGTGTGGAAGGAAATGAAGGCATTGCGTGTTAAATGGCTTTGCCTCGACACCAGAGCGAAGAAAACGAAAAATATTAAATATTTCCACTCCTCGAGTAGGAATCGAATCCACAACCAGTCGCTCACAGTCTCACGTTTGTGCCACTGCGCCACGACTGGCCCCACGAACTAAGAATGATGATGATGAAATATTAAATACTAGCAGCCCGCTCGCGGCTTCGCCACGTGTACTGCCTAATTGTTTCGGTATATTGCAACCCTCACGGGAGGATTTTTGAAAAATAAAGTAGTCTATGTTTAACCTTGGATTATCAACTATATCTATTCCAAAATTCATTACAATTGGTCAAGCGGTTCAGATTTTTCATATAAACTTCCATCCCCTATTTCAACCCTTTAGAGGTTGATTATTTAAGAAATACGTAGCCTATGTTAGACCCAGGGTTATATACTATTTTCATTCTAAATTTCATCCAAATCGGATCGGTAGATTAGCTGTGAAAGCGTGACAGACAAACACACAGACTTTCGCATTTATAATATAAGTATGGATATCAATTCCTCGAGAGGGAATCGAACCTGCAACCGCGTTTACAGTCAGACGCTGTCCCACTGCGCCACTACGGTCTCTAGCTCAGTAGTTTAGATTTCCGATATTGACATGGCTCCTTTATATTTTGTGTTTATTTCTTTAGTAATTAACTATGATTGAGGCAATTGTGGTGCAGTAACTGCAGTAAAGCAATGGTTGTGGATTCGATTCCCGCTCAGGTAATGATTGTATTTAAATATTTATTTCTTCGTTCTGGTACATAAGACAAGCACGGCGTTGAGTTTCGTCATTGAATAAAAATGTCTCTTTTTTGATGGAAAGTGGAGGACGGAGTGTCTTGACACTAGGTCTCTGACTACGACGTTATGCGGGAAAAAGCGTGAAGCTGTACTGTTATTTAAAATGTAATTACTTATTATTTAACTAACTTTAATTATAATATATATAATATTTTTATAGCTTCACGCTGTATCCCGCACACAGCTGGGTAGGCAGAGGGAACCCAGTGTTAAGATATTCCGTTCATTGTGTGTTAAGTGGCGGAACTTAACGCCGCGCTCTGCCTTTTAACCATAGCGAAGTGAATGAAATATTAAATATTTTTTTTAATATTTTATATTGATAAATGCCCCCAATAATAATGTTTCTCACATATCTTCTATATACAGACAGCGATCAGTTACATTTTTATTATATAAATTAATAATAATAAATTCTTTATTAAAACAAGTTTGTTACATAAACCTACTAGTGATTGGAACCTCCTTTTAAGCATGTAGTTGCCTGTGCCAGGAGGTTCCGCTCTTCCATTAGCATATTTATAAAACAGCAAAAGTAACCTTAGCTAATGATTTTATATTTACAAAACAATTATATGTCTAGTTATATATAAATATATATTTAATTTATTTAACAGTATTGCTTGTATTTATTTGCTTATACTTTAATTTAACATGCATATATATGTATGAGATCCTCCTATCCCATTTCTCCATCCTATCTCCATATATACATATGTATATAATAAAAATGTTACTGATGCATATATATGCATAATTTGAAGTAGGCTGTTCCATCGGTAGCTACTTGAGCTTGGCTTGACACGTTAACATTATGTTACATTAAATAAATATATATTATTTAATAAGAGCCCAGTCGTCGCTTGTGGGCACAAAGTGTGACTGTAAACGCGACTGGTTGTGGGTTCGATTCCCACTCGAGGAGTGGAAGTATTTCTTATTTCGTTTTACCCGTGGGGGGACGGGTTAGGAATAAAATTCCCCTCGACAGCTGGGATAGCGTCCCGTAAAAGGCGGGTAACCCAGTAGCTTGGTGGTAGGAGACTTGTTCTCCGATTAGCTCGCGACCAGCATGTCAAAGATGAACCGCCAAATATCTGCTGATGTGTTCCGGTTCGATGGCATGTAAGCCAGCTCTCTCTATTCCCGCCATTCCCATCCTATCCATTCCCATCCTATCCATTCCCGCCATTCCCTCCTTCCCTCCTTCACCCCTAAGATCGGCAACGCATCCTCAACCCCTATAGTGTTGTGGATGTCTATGGGCGAAGGTAACCACTTATCATCAGATGGTCCTTCTGCTCGTTTGCCTCCTTTATTCAATAAAAAAAACATATGGCCGAGACAAAAAACTGGTGTCGAGAAAAAGCGCGGCGTTATGTTGCGCCACTTAATACATGCCTTCAAAATTCGGCGGTAAATGAGGAATGGAGTGTCTTAACACTAGGTTCCTTCTGCCGCCTTAGGTACACTAACACCACACCGTGTTAAATACCTGAGGGAAGAAATGAAATTTTAAATAAAATAATTCTCCGGGTGGGAATCGAACCTACGACCACCATTGTCCCATTGTACCATATTCTCAAATGTCAACCATTTTACCTTGAACTTAACACCATTTTTTTTTACTTTACGCTGTATCCCGCACATAACAGGATAAGCAGAGGGAACCTAATGTTAAGATATTCCGTTCCCCACACACCGCCCAATTTTAGAGGCATGTTGAAGTGGCGGAACTTAACACCGGAACCTAACACTAAAGCAAAATAAATTATATATTAAATAATCCAATTCCTCGAGCGGGAATCGAACCCAAAACCATCACATTTGCTCTCAATCTTTAACCACTGTACCTATATATGAAAACCAAATAAATAATATAATAATAACATTAAAAAACATCTGTAAAAATACTTAAAAAGCTAACTAAAAGCTACAGGTGTGTAAAAGGTGAATGACCTTTTGACGTAATAAAAATGGTTGACCACCCACGTTGCGATCTCTATAAACGACCGGTTTATGTTGACCCCTCGTTGTATACATTTTGTTCGTGGAAAGAGCTCAGCGTTTCTTTGTATTATTGGTCATTCTAACTATAATAAATGCTCTTGGATTATCATTGTGGACACCGTTGTGGTTCAGTTGTTGTAATTTCGGTTGTTCGAAGGTTGTTGGTTCAAATTGCTTTGGGAAAATGTTATTTTAAGTATATATACTCGTTTGTATAGCTTTCTTAAGCAAAAATGTGGTAAATTAACAGAATTACTTTTAATTTTTTATTTAGAGCCTTCGAAACGATAATATTTAAACTGTTTTCAACATTTTTCAAGTGTTATTCCACAATAGGAAAAGACATTTTTCAAACGTATAAAAATTTGAACGCAGCGGGATTCGAATCCGCCTCTCTTGGACGGTTTTCAAGATTTTTATACGTTTTCTATATGTCTTTTTATTTAGACTATTTTCATTTCCTGGCTCTGGTAAGATAAAATTCGGCGTTAAGTTTCGCCATTCAATATGCAGTGTCTCAGGTGGCCAGTCGTGGCGCAGTGGCACAAGATTCGATTCCCACTCGAGGAGTGGAAATTATATTTCCATTTTCTTCGCTCTGGTGTCGAGGTAAAGCGCGGCGTTAAGTTCCGCCACTTAACACGTAAGCCTCCGAATTCGGCGGAAAGTGGGGAACGGAGTGTCTTAACACTAGGTTCCCTCTGCCTACCCTGCTGTGTGCGGGATATAGCGTGAAGCTATTCTAATTCAGGGTAAAAATGGAGGACGAAATGTGTAATCACAATTGGTTGCTCATGCGATTCTCAATTAGAGGAATGTTTTTTTTAGCTTCACGCTGTATCCCGCACACAGCAGGGTAGGCAGAGGGAACCTAGTGTTAAGACACTCCGTTCCCCACGTTCCGTTCTTTAGAAAGTTAAAATGAATGCTCTTGCATCAGTGTTTAGCTACACTATAGTGGTTTACGCCCAATATCAATAATCGAACCTAATACAAAAACTGCAACCTTAGATTGATCTAACTGTCAATTTTTTTAGTAGATCATTTTTTTTGAACAAAAATAGGGTTAAATATATCCTTCATTTGATTATTGGCAATAAACAATCATATTCATGCTTGGTGATAGGAGATTCGTTCTCCGACTGGCTCGCAACCACTATCGTGTCAAAGACGAACCGCCAAATATCTGTTGATGTGTTCCGGTTCGATGGCATGTGAGCCAGCTCTCCCTATTCCCATCCTTCCTCCCTCCTTTTGTCCTACATCCCCGAGGCTGGCAACGCATCCATAACTCTAATGTTGTGGATGTCTATGGGCGAAGGTAACCATTTAACACCAGGCCCAGGTGGGCCTTCTGCTCGTTTGCCTCCTAATTCCATAAAAAAAAAAAATATTGCATATTCAACTTTTACTTTACTCAAACCTTAGGGGCCAGTCGTGGCGCAGTGACACGAGCGTGTGACTGTAAACGACTGGTTGTGGGTTCGATTCCCACTCAAAGAGTGGAAATATTTAATATTTCCATTTCCTACGCTGTGGTGTCAGGCAAAGAGCGGCGTTAAGTTCTGCCGCTTATCACGGAGTGCCTCTGAATTCGGCGGTGCGTGGTGAACGGAGTGTCTTAACACTATGTTCCCTCTGACTACCCGAATGTGTGCGGGATACAGCGTGAACTTTATAGCTAGATCAATCTAAGGTTTCAGTTTTTGGATCAGGATCGATTATTGTTATTGAAAGTTAGATGTTAAAATTACGCTTTGTCAAGGGTTGAGGATTCGAATCGCCTTAAGAAAATGACTATTTTTTTTTGTAGCTTCACGCTGTATCCCGCACACAGCAGGGTAGGCAGAGGGAACCTAGTGTTAAGACACTCCGTTCCCCACGCACCGCCGAATTCGGAGGCATTGCGTGTTAAGTGGAGGATTGAAGAGTGATTATTTAGTATAGGTTTTTATATTATAAGTATTTATATTATTTTTGGGGTTTTGTTAAATAAAATGCGCGGTTTAGTTCCGTAAGTTGGTTTAAGTACTTTTTAATTTGTATTTGCCTTATTTTTATAAGAAATATATAATTTAAATTTGTAGATTCATCCAAATTAAAAGAAAAAACCATTTAAATTAAAGATTTTACAAACCATCAAAATCCAAAAATATTATGAAATTTGATACAATGTTTAAGCATTTTCGTACGTCATGAGTTAATTTCTGCATTTTTCGTTTATTTATTTTTAATGTCACTTAGGAAACCAAGTGTTAAGACACTCCGTTCCCCACTTTCCGCTTAATTCTGTAGAAATTGCATTTTAAGTGGCGGAATTTAACGCCGCGCTTTACCTCGGCACCAGAGCGAACAAAACAAAAATATTGAAAATTTCCATTCCTCGAGTGGGAATCCAACCCACAACCAGTCGCGTTTACAATCGTGCTACCCGCTTCCTTCAAATAAGTAATTTTCATACAAAATCAAATATTGAACCTTGTACCTCCAAATATTTTAAACCAGAAAGTCGTTTAAAAATCCCGTTTTTTTCGATTCAAAGCGTAGAACCCTTGCAGAATATAGAGTGTAGTAGACGGGGCCACTCCCGTTGAGGAATGTTAGGGAGCCTCTTAGGGTTGGTTTACATGATGCTCTTATATATTGGAGATTTTAAAATTTAAAGTGGCCAGTCGTGGCCCAGTGGCACAAGAGTGTGACTGTAAACGACTGGTTGTGAGTTCGATTCCCATTCGAGGAGTGGAAATTATATTTCTATTTCTTCGCTCTGGTGTCGAGGTAAAGCGCGGCGTTAGGTTCCGCCACTTAACACGCAAGCCTCCGAATTCGGCGGAAAGTGGGGAATGGAGTGTCTTAACACTAGGTTCCCTCTGCCTACCCTGCTGTGTGCGGGATACAGCGTGAAGCTATTTTAATTTTTATTTTTTTTAATTTTTTTTTAATTAAAAAAAAAATATAAAATTAAATAAAAATAGGGGCCAGTCGTGACGCAGTGGTATGAACGTGTGACTGTAAACACGACTGGCTGGGGGTTCGATTCTCTTAGCATTCAATATCCTTCGCTCTGGTGACAAGGCAAAGCGCGGTGTTGAGTTTCGTCTCTTAACTTATAACGGTTTTATAATTCGGTGAAAAGTAGGGAAAGCAGTATGCTGACACTAGATTCCCTCTGCCTACCTTGTTGTGCGCGGGATACAATAATAACTAGGAACCGCCTCTTTGCTCTGCATGGCGGGAAGAGCTGAGCGAAGTACACGTTTAATGTTATTACATGTTAAAAAACGTTTTATAAGCAACCACTTAACACTAACATAACACTTAACGTTCCACAGCCTAAGTCTATGATCACTTTTTGACCATTTAATTACAATTTCTTTTTTTTTTTCGTTTATTTGGGTAAACAAACAGTATTACAGTGCATTTTGTTATGACATAATTATAACAGAGTAAATAACAGTAACACCAACACCGTTACCACAGCTTACTAAACATGAGTAAACAAATAATCGGCTGGGCAATTTTAGACGCGAATCACTAACATAATGTGAGAAAATAAAAGCAAAAAGGAGAACTACTTATAAAATAAAGTTGTAGAACCACTATCAAATTTATTCAAAGACTACAATTATAATTGTCATCAAAAAACTTCACAGCACACAAGACACTGTGCTCGATATCCCTCACTGTGCCAAATGTCAGAGGTCAGAGAACAGCGTGCAATTGTCCAAATATAAAAATACAAACTTCCACCCAAATCAATAAGAGTTCGGCAACTATACCACATCTTTTCTAATTCTTACGTAAGAAAAATGTACAAGAATCAAACCCACATCTATATATAATATATAATAATATCAATTAATGTTAAGAAATATGTAAAAGATAGTCATAGTAAGTCATATTAATACTTTGTAATAGATATAAGTTACATTTAATAACTAAGAAAACTGGACTCTCTTATGGTATATTTAATAAACTTAGTTTTAAGCTCTGATATTGTAATCAAATAAGGAATTTATATATAAAAGAAAAAGATTATTTTAAAAAAAGGTACAGACCTTATGTCCGTAATGGTGTAAATTAAATTGTTACAAATAAAAACCCACATCTAATATAAGCCCTATGAGGTCAGTAGTGGCTTGTGAAAAATGTGAGAGTAACGCGACTGGTTGTGAGTTCGAATCCCATTTGAGTAGTAGCTTCTTCGCTCTGGCACCGAGGTAAAGCGCGGCATTTAGTTCCGTCACTTATTTCACATTGCCTCCAGAATTAGGTTAACCTAAATCAGGTTAACCTGATTAGCAGTAGATTATATTTAACATGTAGAGAGTGGCCAGTCATGGCCCAGTGGCACAAGCGTGTGACTGTAAACGACTGGTTTTCGATTCAAACTCGAGGAGTGGAAATATTAAATATTTCCATTTTCTTCGCTCTGGTGCCGAGGCGAAACGCGGTATTAAATTCCGTCACTTAATTCACATTGCCTCCAGAATTCGGCGGTGCGTGGAGAACGGAGTGTCTTAACACTAGGTTCCCTCTGCCTACCCGAATGTGTGCGGGATACAGCGTGAAGCTAAAACAAAAACCAAAGGTTATTCTATTATCCGGTAATTGACATCGTATAGGATCAAGCAATACCCCTCATTGAAGAACCTTTATATAAAGACACTCTATTCTCCACTATAATATGACATATGTATATAAATGATATAATCCAATAAAATATGGTATTTTTTCCCTTTCATTTCTTCGAAAAATTAACAAGAATCAAACCTGTACCTAACTCTCTACCAGACCATACAAACCAACCCTTACAAGAGGTATTTCTAACGCCCTACAGCTTAAATTAACTGTTTTTTTTTCTTAAAGGCAATTTCGTTGGATCGATTCGCAGTGCCATTCCAATTGTAAAATTAACTTTCTGTTTATATAAACTATGTGGTTTTAAAACGTGGTTTTGCCTAGATGATTTTTGGTCTATATCTGAAAATATATATACTATATACCTAAGTCATTGGACACAGTCCTGGCGCAGTGGCACAAGCGTGTGACTGAAAAGCGACTGGTTGTGGGTTCGATTCCCACTCGAACTCGAGGAGTGGAAATATTTAAAATTTCCAATTTCTTCGCTCTGGTGTCGAGGGTAAGCGCGGCGTTATGTTCCGCCACTTAACACGTAATTCCTCCAAATTCGGCGGTGCGTGGGGAACGGAGTGTCTTAACACTAGGTTCCCTCTGCCTACCCTGCTGTGTGCGGGATACAGCGTGAAGCTAAAAAAAAAAAATTTAAAAAAAATGGGTCTGTATCTGAAAATATATACCTAAGTCATTGGTAAGTAATGGGAAAATGTCTGAATGACAATTTTGTTTGGGTTTTCAATAGCCAATTAGATGAATTAGTATGGTAGGACAAAGCGCGGTGTTAAGTTCCGCTAGTCAACACTAAATTTCGAGTGGATTGTGGAGAGCGTAGTGTCTTGACACTAGGTCACTAGGTCACTAGGGCAATAGGTCATGCTTCACCTGCATGCTTCTCTTATAGCTGCTTGATTTGAAAATGCTGCAAAGAAGCTTAGTGTGAAAAGGTCTTATTTGTAAATGTTGTATAGTAATTGTGGCCAGTCGTGGCCCAGTGGCACAAGCGTGTGACTGTAAACGACTGGTTGTGGGTTCGATTCCCACTCGAAGAGTAGAAATATTTAATATTTCCATTTTCTTCGCTCTGGTGTCGAGGTAAAGCGCGGCGTTGAGTTCCGCCACTTAACACGCAAGCCTCCGAATTCGGCGGAAAGTGGGGAACGGAGTGTCTTAACACTAGGTTCCCTCTGCCTAACCTGCTGCGTGCGGGATACAGCGTGAAGCTAAAAAAAAATAGAATTACTTCATACTAGGTTCTTGAAGTTGATGAGCGTGAAGTTTAAATCAGCTTCACGTATTTTCCCTCATAGAGAAGTAGTCAGAAAAGATCTAGATTCTAGACACTTCGTCAGAGTAAAGAAATGAAAATTTAAAAACTAGAATATTCCTGAGTAATAACCGAACCTGCACTCATCGCATTTTATAGTCAATCACTGTCCTACTGCGCTACACCGGCTTCTTGTATAAAATGTATTATCGTTTATTTAAAGACTAGCGGCCCGCTCGCGACTTCGCCGCGTATCTACATGGCTGTTTTCGGTATATTGCAACCCTCGGGGGTGGATTTTTGAAAAATAAAGTAGCCTATGTTTAACCTTGGATTATCAACTATATATCTGCCAACATTAATCACAATCGGTCAAGCGGTTGTAGATTATTCATATAAACTTTCAATCCTTTAGAGGTTGATTTTTAAAAAACTAAGTAGCCTATGTTAGACCCAGTCATTTTTACTACTTTCATTCTAAATTTCATCCAAATCGGACCGGTAGATTAGCCGTGAAAGCGTGACAGACAAACACACAGACATTCGCATTTATAATTTTAAAGATAATGTATTCAAAAGGCGCGGCTTCGTATCCTGTATGCATTCCCGAATCTATACATTTTTAAAATTACATTTTTAATATTTTAAATATACTAAAACGTGTTTTTTTTTTTTATAAAACTCTAATCTCTTATATGATAAGGTAACAGGTTCAATTAAGTTCAAGGTCTCAGTTACTGAAGTTACTAACAACATGTTAGTATAAAAGCGTATAAGAATTCCGCAGCAGCTGGTAGTAGAAGAAGAGCGCTTTCCAGAGGCGCGTGTTCGAATCCCGCTGCGTTCAAATTTTTAATACGTTTACTTAATAAAAATAAAATTCTATTTCATATTTTTAACACTTTAAAAATATGTTTTTTTATAAAATTCGAAATTTATATATGATAGATTTTAGATAGCATTTATAAGTAACAGCTTCGATTCCCAATTACATCAATAAACACTTTACTTTAACACTGCAAGTGTTTATACAGGGGGTTCCCCCAAACGTAATCTTTAATAAAGTTCGAGGGAGACCCTTTAAAAAACATTGATACCGACATACTCGATTCGTTACGCCGCCGCAAGAATTTCAATAAAAAATGCTAGAATTTCCAATAAAATACACAACCCCTAGAGCAAGGGGTTGAAAAGTAATTTAAAATTTTACATGTTGGGTAGTTGTAATTGAAGAGAAGTGGGTTCGAATTTGGTGTTATCTTTGCCTATGTGTTAATACTTTTTCTTATTTTCTTTGTAGCTTCACGCTATATCCCGCACACAGCAGGGTACGCAGAGGGCACCTAGTCTTAAGACACTCCGTTCCGCCACTTTCCGCCGAATTCGGAGGCATTGCGTGTTAAGTGGCGGAACTTAACGCCGCCCTTTGCCTCGGATGCCAGCCCTTTCCCGCGAAGGAAATGGAAATATTAAATATTTCCACTCCTCGAGTGGGAATCGAACCTAAAACCAGTCGTTTACAGTCAAACAATATGAATTGTGGTGTATGTTAACTTTATATAGAAGAGTGCAGAAGACCAATAATTTATATATAAGTTAGTCAATATTTTTTTATAACATTCTTCATGACAATGCATACGAAATAAACAAAATTAATGTTACTCAGTCTGTATAACCTATACGTGTTATTATCATTTTGATATAAAATTGATTGCTTCTTTAATACGTAAAAAAACAGCATATCTATCACAACATTGAATAAGACCGGGATAAGAATTGAGCCCTGGTGTACACCCTGTAAGACTTATGTACTATAAGAGTTTAATTTCGCCAATAGTATTCTTTGAAGTGGAATCACAGTAGATTACATTGATAATGTCAACATATATGTCTTAGATACCCCTTTTCACCGCAGTACCCACCTGTAGCATTGATGTGATACGCAGTCAAACGCCTTCTGTAAATCTAGGAATGAGTATTCAGAATCTAAATATGACAACGAGGCTAGTCGTGGTCCAAATTGTGACTCTGACTGGGCCCAAATTCTGACTGGGCCCAAATTGTGACTCTAAAACGACTGATTGCCGAAGCAAGGTGTCGAACCAAAGTATGGAATAAGTTCCGCCACTTGCCACACAATGCCTGCAGAATTTGGAGGTGTGTTGCGAACGGAGTGTTTAACACTAGGTTTCCTCTGTTTACCCTACTGTGTAAACAGTATTCAAAATATCTTTATTCAAATAGACTATTGTAAGCACTTTTGAATCGTCGAATGTACATGGCGCTACCACCGACTCGGAAGGCAGTTCTGCTGAGAAGAGCCACACAGAAACTCAACAGTTGCTCTTTTCATATTCGATTCAAATAAGGGTGAAGCTAAAAATAGGAAATAGGACAGCGCGTATAGTACCCATCACTAGGAATGCCATATAATAATTATATTATAATTGCATGGATAATCCCTTTAATGACATTTTTTTTAGATATTTTTAGAAATAAAGAAGGCACTATATGAGTTAGTGATAAAACACTACGCTCTCAATGGATTCTCTTGCTTTTTTTTAGCAATTCTAAGTATATATGCTTTTAGGCTTATATAATGCTTATGAAATTAATTTCATCATATTTTTTCTGGATTTCCGATCAAATTCAAGATCAAAAGTTTTAATCGAAATTCCCATTTCGGAGTATCAGACTCTTATATTTAAACTCCATTTACATAATTTTAATTTTCAAATTCATCATAATAATTATTAAATTAAGGACTGAATTTAATAAAAAAATAAAACAAAAAAGCTCATTTTGTAATTTCTTTTTAATACTTTTTTTTATAAATCGCTACTTAGTTATATATCGACAATATTTTTAAGTCCATATAAAATTATTTTATCTGTATTCACTTAGACAATTTAAAAAAAAAGAAACAGGAAATGTCACTTAAAAATACTGTCAATACGTCATTCCATCTAATACTGCTAAATTGCACAATAAATAACTTAAAAATAATTCATTAAAACTGATTAATTAAATATTTACATTAAAAAAAACTTGTTATTTTACAAATGAAATGCGATAGTTACATCTCTCCGTCACAGAGAATCTAGTGACAAATCACTCTACCTTCTTACATTGAATCCCAACTCATGATTCAAATCATTGAATGACAAACACATGTCAAGACAAATACAATAATTAATTATTTATCATTACTTATGAATTATTTATATTATTTTTTTTATTTTAATGATGGCAAGATTGCAAATAAAGCAATAAATATTCATTAAAATGACGAAATCATTACATACATACATATTTATATATTACATTCGATATTAACACGTTATTATGAAGTTAACGACGTAATTTTGTCACTTAATGATTAAATAATACCAATTAATTGTTTTATTAATGTCATTAGCATTTATTGTATTTTTGATGAATGACATTTGTCAAATTTTATAGAGAAAGGACTCAAATATACAGTGTATATAAAAAATAAAATACATTTTTTTAAAAAGCCTTTTAAATATCAAATTTTAATTATTTATATATTGTTTATTGTAAAAAAAAATTAAGAATGTATTCTTTGTTTTCTGTATAAATTATATTCAATATATCAAATTAATTGGAGGTGTTTACATATTAAAAAGAAAAAGGGGAAAATTTTTGGCAAAAAATGAATAATTTTGAAACAGATTTGCATGAAATTCGTTTATTAAAAAAAAGAAAAAATTCTGAAGAATAACGATCATTTGAAAATGTCAGTGACATTAATTAAATCTCGCGTGACGTTTTAAAATATTCTTTATCTGGATATTTATTCAAATGTATTTTGAATCTATAACTGATATGTTCAATTCATTTTATTATATTTACGAATTATATTTTATTTTAAAATATATGTATATAAATTTATAATTTGCAATGTTAGTCCATCTTGAGTCCTTTCTCTAATTAAAAAATAAAAAAAAAACGTGAAATTATACAAAATTCACTTCTGTAAACATTTTAATAACATCTGCCGTATAAATAAAAAAAAATGACACCTAAATTTACAATTTTTAACGACTTTTATTCATTAATCATAAGTATGTATGTACATTTTCAACATCACAAATTTATATTTAAAAAAAAAAAACATCAACTGTCAAAGTTGTCAAACGTCAATCAGATCTATCAATTTTAGAATTAAAAGGTTGTTATTTTTGCGTTCAGTACATTAAGTATAATAGCCTCCTTGTATATCTAGAATTGTCATGAATATAAACATAATAGAATAGTTGTATTTGTAGAAGTATTGTAGAAGTTAACCTACAATCTACCGTTAAAGGTTTTAATGTTGGACTAAAATCTGAAATTCCAACTAAACTAGAATCTAGATATTTTTTTGTTATTATTCTTTGTTTGTTCTATGTTATGCTGAGAGATGATATAATAAAAAAAAAACAAAAAAAGTTGAAATTATTGAATAATAATAACTTTATTTATTTCACTAACTATAAATTTTGACAGCGTTTGGTATCTTAACTTCACCTATATTAAAATTGAATATTAAAATTTAACGTTATAAAAGCATTCAATTATTCAAATGTCGGTTCAAAATTAACCTGATATATTTAATACAATAATAAAAAGAAATAAGATTGAGAAAAAGAACAATTTTAGTATAGATAATATTTACATTTGACAATGCCGACGTTTCAAGCCTTTACAACAGTCTGTGGTCACTAATACACTAAATATCTATATTTTTAAACATCAAAACATAATCTGGTTAAAATAATAATATTTAAAATGTATAAAAATCGTGAATACCAAAAAATTTAATACATTTGAAACATATCAGACTTTTACCATCAAATTTGTACCATCTCAAGTTCCCATACTTATTATTAACTTCCTTTAACGTGGATATATATCAAAAAACATATATTAATTTCAATCTAAATCCTCTCAGCATAAACAAAGGACAAACAAACAAACAAACAAAATTATAATACCCACTTTACTGCCGACTCTGTTCTCTTTCTCTTGCCTTCATCTCCAGCTCCTCTTCCTCCTTCGTCAAGGGTATTGTACTGTGGTTGTAAAGACCTTGGGCCATAAGTTGTAATGCCAGGGGGTTTCTTTGCCCGGATGCCTTCTTGATCTTCGCCCGTTTGTTCTGAAACCAGATCTTGATCTGAGCTTCAGCGAGGCCTAGCTCTGCAGCCAGGGTTTGTCTTCTTCGCTCTGTTAGATAGCGGTTTTCTGCGAATTCGTGCTGTTGACAATAATGATGGGTTAAAATAAGACATTTAGAAAACGTATAAACATTTGGACGCAATAGGATTTGAACCTGCGCCTCCTGAATACCGTCCACGCGCTCTCACCACTGAGCCATGCGTTCTACTACCAGCTGCATCGAAATTCCTATACGCTTTATTACAATTTATTTTTGTTGTTAGTAGTAGAAAGATTTTCACAAATTTCTGCTATTTAAAGATTTTTCTACGAACAATTGTTTGGGAAGAGATAATGGTACTTATTAAAATACTTCTAAACATCTTAAAAGTGTCATTCTACATTAAAGAAAATTAAAAAAGGCATTAAAAAAACGTATAAAAATGGATGCTTTATATCCAAATTTTAATTTTTTTTGTGTTTTATATCATAAATGGCTGTCTTGACATGGGATATGTCATGGTGAAGATTATTTTTATGCGTAGTAATATGGATTAAAGCCATCACAGCGTACTTCACTAAAAGAGCCGAATGAGAATTGTATGGGGGTAAATTTATACTTCGTATCTTTCCCATATTCGCTAAAACCTCTAGGGCAGTAAATAAAGTCACCAAACATGTAACATTTCGATATGAGCAGTGCCAAAAATAGTATATCCTTTAGTTTCTCTTATGCCTACTTTTACTAATTACGTTGTAAAAAATAGCTTCACGCTGTATCCCGCACACAGCAGGGTAGGCAGAGGGAACCTAGTGTTAAGACACTCCATTCCCCACTTTCCGCCGAATTTGGAGGCATTGCGTGTTAAGTGGCGGAACTTAACGCCGCGCTTTACCTCGACACCAGAGCGAAGAAAATGGAAATATTAAATATTTCCACTCCTCGAGTGGGAATCGAACCCACAACCAGTCGTTTACAGTCACACGCTTGTGCCACTGGGCCACGACTGGCCACAATTACGTTGTAAAGATTATATATAAATTAAGAAAATGAAGAACACAAACCTTTAATCTAGCCAACTGAGGTCCAGAAAATGCAGTTCTAGGTCTCTTCTCATCCGCTGAACCTCCATCTCCTGGTGGCTTCTTAGGTCTTCTGGTGCGGGGACCTTGAGAAGAGTAAAGGACATGTTATATATAAAACTTGAAGCCAGTCGTTGCTTGTGGGTACAAAGTGTGACTGCAAACGCGACTGGTTGTGGGTTCGATTCCCACTCGAGGGAATAATTATTTAAATTTTCATTTCTTCGCTCTAGTATAAAGGCATTGAGTTCCGCCAATCAATCGATTCAAATCAGTCGATTTGGGGCGAAAATTGGAGGGCGAAGTGTTTTGACACTAGGTCCTCTCTGACTACTCTGCTATACGGGAAAAGTGAAAGAGAGCCTAGTGTCAAGACACTCCGTTCTTTACCTTCCATCCGAAATCGAGACATTACGTGTTGAGTGGTGGATCTCAACGCCGCACTTTGCTTTAGGTATCAGAGGGTAGAAATGCAAATTAATTATAATATAATAATTCTCCCAAATGGGCATCGAATCCACATCCAACGATATACAGGAAAACGCTGACCCACTGTGCCACGACAGTCTTAATATTATAATATAGATATTATTTGTGAATAGAACATGTTATTTATTTAGTACTTAGTTGTCACTGGCTGTAAGTTTATTACCAATGCCAGTCGATACTGTTAGTCAAAAGCTTGCATAATTTTAAAAACAGGTCTGTCTACATAGTTATTAGGTTTTCTAGATTAAATGACAGTTATTATATAACCTATAAAATAATAAATAATAAAAATATTTAATAATATAGTAAAAATAATAGATATTATATGTTGTTGATATAATTTGTTTCGTTTACAATTATTTAAACCAAAATATACACGTTAATGTTAAATAAATACAATAATTTTTAATAACAAATTCAATAAATAAATAAACTTACTATACTTCAATAAATAAAATTACTGACATTAATACAACTTATAGCGAGTATAAATAACATATATAAGGAAATAAATAACAAAAATACATTTAATATAATAATTTCAATAAATACATACATAAATTGTTACTGACATAACTGACACTAACACTATTATAAACTACATATACAAAGAAATTAGTAATAAAGATACATATATCACACAATTGTCTGGATGATGGATGGATTTAACACAACATATTAAACAAGAGAAATTTAAATACACAAAAAGCACAAACAAAGCGTACACAAAACACAAAAATAGATACGTATACAAAGAAATATATCATATATTAGTATAAAATACATTATATAATTACATTCTTGTCTGGATGTATTTAACACATAAAAAATTAAAATTAAAAAGAAATATAAAAGCACACAAATGTTCAGTTAAAACACACAAAAAGCACAAACAAAGCGTACACAAAACGTAAAATAGACACAAGTAAACTACATATAAAGATATAAATAATATAAAATATCATACATTTGTCTGGATGTTTTTAACACAGAACATATAAAACAAAAATACACAAGAAACGTAAAAACACACGAATATTCAGTAAAAACACACAAAAAGCACAAACAAAGCGTACACAAAACACAAAAACAGATGCAATTCACGTCCGCAGGCATTCCCGTAAAGCGGACGATGCAATATCTTAACCAATTCATACATTATTGTTACATTTTAAAATTGGTCAAAATATTGCACCGACCGCCTCACGGGTACTCCGATATTTACCTGAAAAAATAATATTACACACAAAATAGTTAAACACAAACACATAATAATAATAATAAATTGAAATACACACAACAAACACATGCAAGTAAAGATTTAAAATTTAAAGTTATGTAGGTTTTTTCTTAGTAAATCTTTGTTTTCGTTTGCTGGTGACATATTGCGGTGTTAAATGCCGCCAGTTAATACGCAGACTTTGAATAATGAGTAGAAATAAAAAAAACATTTTTTCATGTAATCACTTATTGTTATTCCATCGACCATCCATCCTATTTTTTATATTTGCAACATTTACGTTTCTAATTGAATTATCATTTATAATTTTTCATTTTTCAATTGTTTGAATATTTTTCAAAAAAATGTCTAAAAGTCAATATGAATTTGAAATTTAAATGAATGAATTTGAAATACAAGCATATGAATAACATAAATTAGAATAAAACGAGTCAATTTGAAGTTTAACTATTTGAATTTGAAACACAAATATATGAATTCAATGCATAAAAAATGAATTCAAAATTCAAAACCTACATAACACAAATAATTTAACCATTTTTTATAACAATATCGATACACATAATATAGATTTCTAAACGAAACATTATTCGAATAGGAATCGAATCTAAATCTACCTTTGCTTTTAAAAAACTTTAACCTTTTAAAATTCCTTTAAGCATACAATGATTGATTACGGGGTCAATGGCCTTACATTTTTTAGTGACGTTTTTAAACCTATTATAGGTGCTTAATTTTATACCTTTTTCTGAGTCACGCTCTACTGGAATACAAAAAATGGAGAAAAAAATATTTTTTTGGATTCCTTAAAGTGTTTTTTTCATGTATTTAAGAGTACATTTCTTTTTAGCTTTACACCTTGTTTCAGGTAGGCAGAGAGAACTTAGTGTGAAGACACTCCATTCTTAAATGCCATTTAGTTATTGTCTAGAATAGCAGGAGAATCTTAGAATATCTAGAATAGAATAGAAGAGAACTTCAAATAGATTCTTTTACGTATTAAATATTTGTTTTTGAATTTAATTTTCTTTGTTTTAATCATAGGCTTCATGCTTTTCCGCCCATAGTAAGGTAAGCAAATAAACTGGTATCAAGACACTGAATTCCTCACTTTTCATCCGAATTTGAAATTTTGTGTGATGAGTCGCTGTGACTTACCAACGAAGAAAGAAAAATAACTTAAATAAAATCACAAGAGTGGCAATCGAACCTACAACGAACTTGATCTATTTTTGTACATTCATTTTTATTTCAATTCAAACTCATTATTTACATTTTAAATGTTATCACAAAATTTAAAGTTATATAAGATTTCAAGCCAAACAGAAAACTTAAATATTCAGTGAAACGGATAAAACTTCTATATATCTATATACTAAAATAAATTCAAATTCAATAATACAATATAATTGAAAATAAAAACATGCTAATAACTTTACATTTAAACTTAAGTTAAAAAAATAAAAAATAAAATAACATTATATAAAAAAATATGTGTATATAGACAACGACTATTCTTAAATGAACCAAAAATTAAATGAAAGAATATATTTTTTTTCTTTAAATGAATTATGTCATTTCATTTATTCACAATAAATTTAATATAACAAATTAAATGATTAATTAAATATCTTTATTTAATATGTCATTGCCTATATACACATTGTACTTTATAAAAAAAAAAACTTAATAACCATACATCCAGACAAACAATTATATGTATATTAATAAAATAAAATCTTTGACATTTATGACTTTTACTGTTTAAATTGTCAATTTTTTTAAATGTATTTTGTAATATCAAAATATACGCGATTAATTCAGTTAAAATTAGTATCATTAAAATATATATTTATAATAGTTAAATATATATTAATAATATAAATTATATAATTATAATATAATAAATAAAATAATATACATATATTAAATTAATACAGAAAAACCAAAAACATGCGACTACATTCAAAAAAACATTTAAAAAACGACCCTTGGTTAGTTAAAAAAGAAAAAAAACCGTAGAGTTACAACACTAATCTTTCTTTAAAATTTGCCACTTTTTAGTGATGTGAAAAGTTTTTATATATTAATAAATTTAATATAATAAATTATATTATTAATATTGTTAATACTAATTTTAAGTTAATGTCTCTCACAGTCATTCCGTGAGCGCGTCCCGTACTTACTTCGTCCTGTAACAAAAGAGAAAACATTATCAGTTAATGCTTAGTAGATATCATAAATTATATATAACAGGGTGTTATTGTAAACGTGATGGTCGTGGGTTCGATCCTACCAGACCTTGATGACTATAGTCATCATAGATTTTTTTTAGCTTCACGCTGTATCCCGCACACAGCAGGGTAGGCAGAGGGAACCTAGTGTTATAACACTCTGTTCCCTACTTTCCGCCGAATTCGGAGGCATTGCGTGTTAACTTAATGTCGCGCTTTACCTCGACACCAGAGCGAAGAAAGGAAATATGAAATATTTCCACTCCTCGAGTGGTAATCGAACTCACAACCAGTCGTTTACAGTCACACGCTTGTGCCACTGCGCCACGACTGGCCACGCGTAGTTGGATTTACATTATCCATAAAAACTTTAACTATACCAAACTTATTCCTTCTCTCTCTCTCTCTTTCTGATCTCTAACGAAATCAAAAATTCTCCTTTCCCATATAAATAAATATATTTATTATACTAAATATTATTAATAATAATACAAAAAAAAGGCAAACAAAATCGATATCAACAATTAGTGTAGAATGAGATAAGTTATCGAGTTATTGCGTTTGAAAGCCAAGCGGTATAATAATGTCTTAATTAGCTCGCGGGAGGTCTGGGGGAGATGGGGCGAGATGGGAATTTTGACTTAGTTAAATAAAAAAAATAAATAGCTTCACGCTATATCCCGCACACAGCAGGGTAGGCAGAGGGAACCTAGTGTTAAGACACTCCGTTCCCCACTTTCCGCCGAATTCGGAGGCTTGCGTGTTAAGTGGCGGAACTTAACGCCGCGCTTTACCTCGACACCAGAGCGAAGAAAATGGAAATATTAAATATTTCCACTCCTCGAGTGGGAATCGAACCCACAACCAGTCGTTTTACAGTCACACTCTTGTGCCACTGGGCCACGACTGGCCACAACTTGACTTAGTTAATATACATTATATGTGTTTTCACGTTCACGCTTTATCACGTAGTGTGGAGAGTGGAGAACAGAGTGATTAGCGTGAAAACGCGTGAAGTTAATTTTATTAAATGGTTGGTTTTTTTTTTCTATCCATACTTATATTATAAGTGGGAAAGTCTGTCTGTTTGTCTGTCACGCTTTCACGACTAATCTACTGGTCGGATTTGAATGAAATTCGAAATGAATACAGTTCAAGATCCAGGTTCAAACATAGGCTACTTTTTTTCTCATTAATTAGGTCGGAAGTTGGAAAACGGAGTGCCTTGACACTACGTTCCCCCTGCTTACCCTAATAAATAAAGAATTTAAAATTAATAATGTTAAGTGTTTGCTATATATCTAGATTTTATAAGATACTGTCTTATAAAATCTATGCTGGCATTAATCAAAGAAACATTTTAATAAACAAATTAGGGGGGCTTAATCGGGGGTCTTTGCTTTGTTTATTTTGGATGACATGAGGACCCCCTCAGGGGAGTCTAGATGATGATTACTTATTAAGTATTTACTTTTTTACACAAAACTCTTATATAATATTAGTAGCGGCCCGCTCACGGCTTCGCCGTGTGATCTGCGTAGCTCTTTCGGTATATTGCAACCCGCGATGGTCGATTTTAGATAAATAAAGTAGCCCTTGTTTAACCTTGAGTTATCAACTATATAAATGCCAAAATTCATTACAATCAGTGAAGCGGTGTAGATTTTTTTATATAAACTTTCATCCCCTATTACAACCCTAAAGAGGTAGATTTTTTGAAAAACTAAGTAGCCTATGTAGACCCAGTCATTTTTACTAATTTCATTCTAAATTTCATCCAAATCGGACCAGTAGATTAGCCGTGGAAGCGTGACAGACAAACACACAGACATTCGCATTTATAATATAAGTATGGATAATTATAAAAAAATATATATTGAAAAATGTTTACATAAGCATAGGGGAGGGGATAAGAGCTGTATTTACTGCGCTGCCAAGGGGGATGGGGGGGGTAAATAAATATAATAAATCTGCTTACGTAATACTTGAACAGCCCCCATTGTATCGGAATGGGAAAGAGAGAGATCTCTCTGTTATTCTAAAGGTTGTAGATTCTATTTCTACTCAATAGAATTATCATATTTTAAGCAATTTTTATCTGACTTTAGATAGTCAACACACAATGTCTCGAATTTTGACTGAGTGTCTTGACACTAAATTTCAGCGGGACAAATGTCTTGAATATAATCTTATACATTTTAAGCCCTAAACAGCTGTATAATGCCACCAACGTTGTCTAATAAAGTCATTTGTGATACATCCTATATTATATTGATAATTTAAAAAATCAAAAATAGACCTTTACATTATAATAATAAAGTTCTTTTTAGCTTAATTCTTTAAATAATTTCTCTATAGTAATTAGTATGAATCATTAACTAAGTATGGGATGGAGGGTAGTTAGAAAATTGCTGAAATTTGAACTGTAATCACTATGAAATAAGGGTTATTATTATTTGTTTATTGATTTTAGGGCCTGTCGTGGCCCAGTGGCACAAGCGTGTGACTGTAAACGACTGGGTGTGAGTTCGATTCCCACTCGAGGAGTGGAAATCCATACTTATATTATAAATGCGAATGTCTGTGTGTTTGTCTGTCATGCTTTCACGGCTAATCTACCGGTCCGATTTGGATGAAATTTAGAATGAAAGTAGTAAAAGTTACTGGTTCTAACATAGGCTACTTATTTTTTCAAAAATCAACCGCTAGGGTTGAAATAGGGGATGAAAGTTTATATGAAAAATCTAAACCGCTTGACCGATTATAATGAATTTTGGCATAAATATAGTTAATAATCTAAGCATAAACATAGGCTACTTTATTTTTCAAAAACCCACCCCCGAAGGTTGCAATATAACGAAGCAGTTCATGTAGTTCACGCGGCGAAGCCGCGAGCGGGCCTCTAGTATTTAATATTTCCATTTTCTTCGCTCTGGTGCCGAGGTAAAGCGCGGCATTAAGTTTCGCTACTTAACACGCAATGCCTCCGAATTCGGCGGTGCGTGGGTAACGGAGTGTCTTAACACTAGGTTCCCTGCCTAACCTGCTATGTGCGGGATACAGCGTGAAGCTTAAAAAAATAATCTTTACAGTCTATGACACTGGGCCACGACCGGCCTCAAATGTTGAAACGCTTGGCGTTGACGCCATTAAACATGCTATGACTCAAATTCAGTGGTTAAGTGAAGGACAGTAAAGTGTTTTGACACCAGATTATCTCTAATTAATCCGCTTTTTGGGGAAAAAGCTTTAAAATTTATATGAAAAATGGCGGCCCGCTGATTTTTGGAAAACTAAGTAGCGCATCCATACTTATATTATAAATGGGAATGTCTGTGTGTTTGTCTGACATGCTTTCACGGCTAATCTACCGGTCCGATTTGGATGAAATTTAGAATGAAAGTAGTAACAATTACTGGGTCTAACATAGGCTACTTATTTTTAAAAAAATCAACCTCGAAAGTGTTGAAATAGGGAATGAAAGTTTGTATGAAAAATCTACACCACTTGACCAATTGTAATGAAATTTGGCATAAATATAGTTTATAACTATATCCAAGGACAAATATAAGCTACTTTATTTTTAAAAATCTATCCCCTAGGGTTGTAATACACCTCAACAGTTATGTATTTAGTTACGCGAGCGGGCCGCGAGCGGGCCGCTAGTTTATAATATAAGTATGGATATAAAGTAAATATTCATAAACGGTTGATTTTTACATTGCCAGATGTAAATTTTTGTATTTCTCCCTGTTTTATTTACAACCGGAAACACTTCGCCGCCCTTTGATCCTTAATCGCCCATAAATACCTCTTAATTGCTTATTTATTTATTATCTGTAATGAATAATATTCCATTTAATAAGACCGTCTTGGTGCAGTGGCACAAAGTGTGACTGTAAAGCGACTGGTTATGATATCGATTCTCATTCGAAGAGTTGAAATATTTATTATTTCTGGTGTCGAAGTATAGCACGGCGTTAAGTTCCGCCACTTAACACGCAAAGCCTCCGATCGGAGTGCTTAACAGTAGGTCCCCTCTGCCTACCCTGCTGTGTGCGGGATACAGCGTGAAGCTAAAAAATAATAATAATATTCCCTTTAATAAGTCCCTCGTGTTGCAGTGACAGCGTGTTACTGTAAAGACGATGGTTGTGGGTACGATTACCACTCGAGGGAATGATTATCCTATCAATATTATAAGCGCGAAAGTTTGTAAGGACGTTTGCAACTCTATCACGTAAAAACTGCTAAATTGATTTTGATGAAACTTTACAGTAATATAGCTTATACACGTCTGAATAAAACATAGGCTACAATTTATAAAGAAATTTTATGAGTTGTCCAAAATATCAAGTAAGTAGGCTTCTTTGATTCTACATTTATAACTGCATCCGTAAGTGACTGATAGCCTATGTTTAACCTTGGATTATCATCTATATATATATCAAAATTCATTACAATCGGTCAAGCGGTTTAGATTTTTCATATAAACTTTCATCCCCTATTTCAACCCTTTAGAGGTTAATTTTTGAAAAAATAAGTAGCCTATGTTAGACCCAGTCATTTTTACTACTTTCATTCTTAATTTCATCCAAATCGTACCAGTAGATTAGCCGTGAAAGCGTGACAGACAAACACACAGACATTCGCATTTACAATATTAATATCGATTTTAAGTAATTTCACAAGCAAAGTCATATGAAATATAAAGCTATAACAATTATGCTAATAAACTAGACTTTCAAATAAATTAAATCTATTTGACATTTATCGCTTTATTATCTCTCAGAGAACGGCCATATTAGTTAATGAATTTATTTTGTAGTTCCATTTTAAATTATTATAATTATGTAGCTGTCCTTGCATAATATTATCTATGTAGGTATTTCATAATTATGTATACCTTGAATTTTTTAGCTTCACGCTATATCCCGCACACAGTTAGACAGAGGGAACCTAGTGTTAAGACACTCCGTGCCCCACGCACCGCCGAATTCGGAGGCATTGCATGTTAAGTGGCGGAACTTAACACCGCAATTTACCTCTGATACCAGAGTGAATAAATAGACACTGTTTGTTTGATTATTATAACAACAAAGCACGGCGTTAAGTTGAGCCTAAAACAATGTTTAGAATTCAGATGACAAGTGAAGAACCGAGAAGAAACTCTACAAAAAAAAACAAATATAACGTTATTTTTTTTAGCTTCACGCTGTATCCCGCACACATTCGGGTAGGCAGAGGGAGACTAGTGTTATGACACTCCGTTCCCCATTTTCCGTCGAATTCTGGAGGCATTGCGTGTTAAGTGGCGGAACTTAACACCGCAATTTACCTCTGATACCAGAGTGAAGGGAATGAAAATATTAAATATTTCAACTCCTCGAGCGGGAATCGAACCCACAACCAGTCGTTTACAGTCACACGCTTGTGCCACTGGGCCACGACTGATCCCTATTCTCTATTTATTATTGTCAAATACTAACTCACTTAGAAAGCATGTTATTTTTTTTTATTATTCTATTTATTACTCTATGGACATAAGGTCTGTACCTTTTTTAACATGATTCTTGTTTTATCATATGCAATACAATTTTTTTTTTCGTTTACGATTTCAGTACTTAAAGCTAAGACTTAAAGAATATACCTTAAGAGAGTCCAGTTATTACAAAATTTAAGTTGCCTGTTCATTGTTCATTTTATACAATTTATGATATGAATTTTATACAATTTATGATAGGACTGTGGCCAGTCGTGGCCCAGTGGCACAAGCGTGTGACTGTAAACGACTGGTTGTGGGTTCGATTCCCACTCGAGGAGGTGGAAATTATATTTCCATTTTCTTCGCTCTGGTGTCGAGGTAAAGCGCGGCGTTAAGTTCCGCCACTAACACGCAAACCTCCGAATTCGGCGGTGCGTGGGGAACGGAGTGTCTTAACACTAGGTTCCCTCTGCTTACCCTGCTGTGTGCAGGATACAGCGTGAAGGTATGATATGATAAATAAATGTAACCTAACTTAATTTATTACAAGTGTATATATAACTTATTTTATTTCTTACATATATTACATGTTTAAAAACTATACTTTTTATAGCTTCACGCTGTATCCCGCACTCGCCTCGGTAAAATTTCGCTAGCAGCTAATTAAACGAATCTACCAATCAATAGCGAAAATGCTTAGCTAATAATGATAAAATTCCTCCAACATTACAGTTAGTATAATCATTCACATAACATCACGAAGTATGCGCGGCTTTCTTTGATACGTAGTTAATTAACTTAAAACGTTAACTTTTTCAGTTAAATTTAACCGTTTGACTAACATTTGGTTATTTAGCATATATTTTTTATTATAATTAGGTTAAGTGGGGGCCAGTCGTGGCGCAGTGGCACAAGCGTGTGACTGTAAACGACTGGTTGTGGGTTCGATTCCCACTCGAGGAGTGTAAATTATATTTACATTTTCTTCGCTCTGGTGTTGAGGCAAAGCGCGGCGTTGTTTTCTGTCACTTAACATGTAATGCCTCCAGAATCGGTGGAAAGTGGGGAACGGAGTGTCTTAACACTATATTCCCTCTGTCTAACCTGCTGTGTGTGGGATACAGCGTGAAGCTAATAAAAAGTACACGTTATATTTTTTTTTTTTATGGAGTTTCTTCTCGGTTCTTCACTTTCCATCTGAATGCTAAATATTGTTTTGTGCGCAACTTAACGCCGTATTTTGTTGTTATAATAATCAAACAAACTGTATCTATATATTTTTGATTGTGTGATAGTGTACGAAACGCAGTGTTAAACGCCGCGCTTTATGCATATAATATACATATGTAAGTCTAAATTAAGTTATCATAAATATATCTTATCACGCGGAGAAATGAAAATAAATATTGATTATATTTAAATTTTTCGAGTAGGAATCGAACCTGTAGTTAATCTTATACGTATATTTTACTAAATAGGGAAGACAGAGAAAATATGTATCCCGCACACAGCAGGGTAGGCAGAGGGAACCTAGTGTTAAAACACTCCGTTACCCATTTTCCTTTCAATTCTGGAAGCATTGCGGGTTAAGTGACGGAACTTAACGACTTTGCCTCGACACCAGAGGAAAAGAAATAAAAATATTGAATATTTCCACTCCTCAAGTGGGAATCGAACTCACAACCAGTCGTTTACAGTCACACTTTGTGCCCACGAGCCACGACTGGCCTCAAGTAGTTAACATACATAACTAAAAAGCGTTGTACTAAAATAAGATCTGTAGTAAAAGCACGAACAAAGTATTAAAGCGTCTATTTATATTTAAAGGAAATAGTATAATATCTTTCCCGCTTAGAAGGGTCAGAGAGAATCTAGTGTTAAGACACTCCGTTCTTCACTATTCAATGGAAATGGAGAGATTGCGTGTTGTATGGCGGAACTTAACGCCGCGCTATGTTCTTATATATCACAGTGACAATAATTTAAATACACTTATACGTCCGTGTGGGAACCCACTATCATCGCTGTACACAGTCAGAGGCTGTTCTACTGTACTAAGATAGTCGAAATAAAAGACAATTGAACGAAAATGTATATAGTTTTTTTTTTACTGAATATCTCGACACTAACAACAATTCACTCTGAATATTTTGCGGGAGAAAACGTGAAGCTAATTATAATTATTATTTTATATCCCTTAGAAGGAAAAGGCAGAGTGTTCTTATTCGTTGCCATTATAAAAAAAATAAACCTGAAATACAGTACATATTACAGTTAGTGTATAAAAATAATCAATATTAGTGTAAATTTTTCTTTTATTTTAGCTTCACGCTGTATCCCGCACACAGCAGGCCAGGCAGAGGGAACCTAGTGCTAAGACACTCCGTTCCGTTAGTGTTAATAATAATTTAAAAAAGGTTAAGTAAGTTAAAGTAAAAATTTCTTTAAAATATGTTTATATTTAAATTATTTCAATTTCCTCCTTCTATACGGCGTTGAGTTCCGCCACTGAAGCCACATTATTCGAGCAGATAATAAAGAACGGAGTGTCATGACACTAGACATTCTCTTTACTTATACCTAATATAGCTAAGAAAAAACTAAAAATAACTAGACAATAGTGCAATCTAACTATATATTATTTAAATTATTGAATCAAATATATAAACGCATTGCTCAGTGGTGAGAGCGCCTGAACGGTATTTAGGAGGCGCGGGTTCGAATCCTGCTGCGTTCAAAAAATTTTTATACGTTTTCTAAATGTCTTTTTCAATTTTCCTAAGTGTGGAATAACACTTTAAAAATGTTAAAAGTATGTAAAATGTCTTTATATTTCAATTATTTATATTTTGAGTGCGTTAGTAAAGTTACACGCGGCGTTGAATACCGCCTTTCAACACGCAATTCCTCAATTTAAAGTAAAAAATGGAGAGCGGAGAACTTTGATACTACGTTCACTTAATCTACCTTTGCTAATCGAAAAAAAGCGAAAACCTGATTATAATCATTTTTATTCTTTTTTTTTAGCTTCACGCTGTATCCCGCACACGTTCGGGTAGGCAGAGGGAACCTAGTGTTAAGACACTCCGTTCCCCACTTTCCGCCAAATTCGGAGGCATTGCGTGCGGAACTTAACACCGTACAAACATTATTTAACCTACCAAAAACAGAGAACGGAGTGTTTTAACACCTCATTCAATTTACAAAAACAAAGATACTGTAACACAGTACAGTACAGTACAGTACAGTACAGTCCAGTACATAATACAGTAAATATTATGCATTACTGTACTGTTTCTACAGTACACGGTTTGTGTAGCGGCGCCTAATTCTCGTTCAAATGTAGGCCTGGGTGGTCGACCACCCAGTGCGGTGCAAAACTATAGAGTCGAAATATATTTATATGAAAATTTACTACTAATTTAATAATGGGAACGGAGTGTTTTAACACTAACTTCTCTCTGATCAGCGTGCAATGTGCGGGATACAGCGTGAAGCTAGAAAATAACTATTAATTGTGGGAGAGAGAGTAATAAAAGTTAAAAAAAAAATAGCTTCACGCTATATCCCGCACAGAGCAGGGTAGGCAGAGGGAACCTAGTGTTAAGACACTCCGTTCCCCACTTTCCGCCGAATTCGGAGGCATTGCGTGTTAAGTGGCGGAACTTAACGCCGCGCTTTACCTCGATACCAAAGCGAAGAATAAAAGTTCTATTCGTGGTTAAGGGATTTTTTGGGCCTTGACGATAATGTTTATGTGTCTATGTGTTTGCTATTGTAGGTATTAATCAGATGGATCGATTTTGACGTGGTTTCTTCCGTTCGAAAGTCCGTCTGATTTTGGCAGTTTTAGAACTGTCAAAATGTTATGTTTGTTATGTTTTCTAAAAATCAGTCTTTTTTAAAAATAGTTTAAGGCATTTTTGGCATAAAATTGAATAATTTTATTTTCTTTCCAACCTAGTGATATGACACTTCGATCTCCAACTTCAGCAATAATTCAAGATTGCGTATGGAGTGACGAAACACAACGCTGCGCTTTGTCTTAAATGTCTTTGTCAAAAATTAAAACAATTAAATCATGATAATCCCTTCAACTAAAAATCGAACTCACAACCAATCACACTTATGGACAGGTCTATAGTTATATAAAATATTGATTTTTAACATAAAATAATTAATGTTTTTTAAGAGTTGTATCCTTTTCTCTATAGTACACTTTATTGTCCAATTTTTCTTGCTTAAATTCGTGGAGTAATAAATGGTGGATTCATTCCAAATTTAAATAATTAAGTAACGATAATTCCTTTAACTAAGAATCGAACCCACGACCAATGGTGTTCACTATCAAACCACAAATAATATAAAAAATAATTTTTTAACACACAATAGACACTCCATAGATTCCTAATCCACGCGTCGTGTGCTCATGTCACCAAAACATTTCAAGTCGGGGCTACAACTTGTATGAAATTGGACAATTTAAAATAAACTTTATATAATTGTAATAAAGTTCAAATTTACATACCAATATGTCTTCAATTAGGTCTAGATTTATTATTAAATTGATCAAAAATCAACCTTATTTTTAGACTATTTAAGTCTAATTTTGTATGATTAGATCAGTTATATAAATATAGCTCAAATCTTATTTGACTATGTCAAGTACATTTATAATTTTTTTTCTTTATTCCTATTAAAATAGAGTTGAAAATCGCTTGAATTAATTAGAAAATAATCGAAAAATAGCCCTTAACCTTATAAAAATAAGAACTAAGCCTTTTCCCAGGTTTTTCAACATTATTGTCAACTCCTTGAGGTATTTCAGATAAATATAATAACTTTTTTAATTGCAACGCTGTTCTCGAGGCGTAGAGTCGACTATCGTTTGGTTTTTCTCATATTATTTACAGTGTATTTGTGTAAAGTAATTGAGTCGTCTTCCGTTAAAGTTTTTTTGTCTGTCTGTCTCTCAGTTACGAGTTTGGTATTAATGATTTTTAGGATCTTTACGATCTTCGATAAATCCTTGGGCTTATAAATTTTATTGCATGTTTTTAATGGTGGTGGAACAATAAAATTGACTATCGGAAGATATTTTGGATATCTGTCACGCGAAACTTAGACGGTAGTGGGACAGGGTTTGAATGTAACCACGGTGGTTCCTGCTTCGATTTCTTATTAAAAAAAAAATAGCTTCACGCTGTATCCCGCACACAGCATGGTAGGCAGAGGGAACCTAGTGTTAAGACACTCCGTTCCCCACGCACCACCGAATTCGGAGGCTTTGCGTGTTAAGTAGAGGAACTTAACGCCGGTTATTGATTTCTTATTAATTTTGAAGCTTTACGTTTTTTCTCTTATAACGGGGTAGTCAGGGACCTAGTGTTAAGACACTCCGTCCTCCCCTTTCTGCTTGAAATTGAAATAATGTGAGTTAAGTGACTGAACTCAACTTTGGCACCTGAGCGAAGAAACAGAAATTGTAATATAATAATTTCCTCGTGTCGAGTGGGAATCGAACCCATGGCCATCACTGTCGAACTGCGCCATTGCTTGCGCCAATATTTTATTCTAATATGATTCTTATTTATTGTAATAACTTTTTTTTTAACTTCACGCTGTATCCTGCACACAGCAGAATAGGCAGAGGGAACCTAGTGTTAAGACACTCCGTTCCCCACGCACCGCCGAATTCGGAGGCTTTGCGTGTTAAGTGGCGGAACTTAACGCCGCGCTTTACCTCGACACCAGAGCGAAGAAAATGGAAATATTAAATATTTCCACTCCTCAAGTGGGAATCGAACACACAACCAGTCGTTTACAGTCACACGCTTGTGCCACTGGGCCACGACTGGCTACTTGTAATAACTTTATCAACTTATTTTCATTTCTCCACTCTAGTCAAAATAAAATGGCGTTACGTAGTGTCTTATATTCAAATGAAAAAAACGGAGTGTCTTAACACTAGATTCTTTCTGACTCTGCGTGCGGGATAGAGCGTGAAGATGTTTTTTTACACGCATATAGTAGTTATTTCCCACAAACTTAAGTCCCATTAAGCGGTCATAATCCACGATTTTATTAAGATATCACGATTTTAATAAAAAAAGTCGTAAATCAGCTTCTATTGTGAAGTTAAAGAAAAAAGTGGTTTGGATTTAAGCCTTTTATTGAACTAACTAGCGGCCCGCTCCCGGCTTCGCCGCGTGATCTACGTGGCTGTTTCGGTATATTGCAACCCTCGGTGGTGGATTTTTGAAAAATAAAGTAGCCTATGTTTAACCTTGGATTATCAACTATATATATGCCAAAATTCGTTACAATCGGTCAAGCGGTGTAGATTTTTCATATAAACTTTCATCCCCTATTTCAACCCTTTAGAGGTTGATTTTTGAAAAATAAATAGTCTATGTTAAACCCAGTTATTGTTACTACTTTCATTCTAAATTTCACCAAATCGGACAAGTAGATTAGCCGTGAAAGCGTGACAGACAAACACACAGACATTCGCATTTATAATATAAGTATGGATGGTAGGTGTGTGACTTTGCTTCTATTATTTTTTGTATTTCTATACTAATATAGTATTGTGGCCAGTCGTGGCCCAGTGGCACAAGCGTGTGACTGTAAACGACTGGTTGTGGGTTCGATTCCCACTCGAGGAGTATATAGAATATTTAATTTTTCCATTTTCTTCGCTCTGGTGTCGAGGCAAAGCGCGGCGTTAAGTTCCGCCACTTAACACGGAATGTCTCCGAATTCGGCGGAAAGTGGGGAACGGAGTGTCTTAACACTAGGTCCCCTCTGCCTACCCTGCTGTGTGCGGGATACAGCGTGAAGCTAAAAAAAACAAAAAATCATATAATATAGAGGTAAAGTTTGTAAGTTTGTTTGCAAGGAGTAATCTGAGGAAATACTGAACCGATTATGAAAATTCTTTCACAATTACAAAGCTACACTATTCAGGAGTGCTATAGGATATATTTCATTATGATTGAACAGAAAGTTCAGAGAATCCTAAAGGGGTTTAAATAGGATATGAAGGTTGCAGATCACGCGGCGAAACCAAGAATGAAAAAGATTGAAAAGATGTAATAACTGGTTTTTTATATATATTTTAGTGAAAATTAAGATTTCTATGCTTATTTTTTGGCTAAAAGCCTTGAGTCAAAACACTCCTCTCTCCACTTTTCAAATGCTTATTAACAGAACTACCTGTTTATTATTGTATGTTTAAAATTGTAAGTAATGGTATGTATAGTATGTACTGACTTCAAATAGATTTTTTTCTAATATTTATTCATAAGGAAACGGTGAAAAAAACGGGGCCAGTCGTAGCCCAGTGGCACAAGCGTGTAACTGTAAATGACTGGTTGTGGGTTCGATTCCCACTCGAGGAGTGGAAATATTTAATATTTCCCATTTTCATGGCTCCTGGTTTAAGTTCCGCTACTTAACACGTATGCCTCCGAATTTGGGCGAAAAGTGGGAAACGGAGTCATCTTAACACTAGATTATAGATAGACTAGATTCCCTCTGCCTACCCATCCCCACCATAGTTGCCTACCACAAATCTTAACCTCTAAAGGGATGAAGTTTATAGGAAAAATCTACATCGCTTGACCGATTATAACCGCATTTTCGGCATATATATTAAGTTGATATCCAAGGTTAAATATAGGCAGGCTACCTTATTTTCAAAATCCACCCCCCGAGGTTGCAATATACCGAAAAGAGCCACGTAGATAATAGTCCGGTTAAACTCCGGATCGACCTAATAATCGAGTTTTAAAACGACTTTCACCCACACAGTTTTACGTCAAAATCAATCTTTTCTTTTTCAATTTTTCTACTTCTAAAACGTCAAATTCGCAATTTTTAACCCCACAAAGAGCTAAATTAACTTTTATTTATACTTTTTATTATTCATTTAAGTAACCACTATTTTAATCTTAATGCTTAGAGTGCATATATATTAATATTAAAATATCTCTTTTGTAATTTGTCGTATGTCTGTCCTGTCTGTCATCTACAGATTGACCTGCACCGATTTTAACGCGAACTTTCACATATATTTCACTCTAAAATCACAACTTTCTTCTCAATTTTTTTTTCCTCTCCTAAACTTCAAAATCCAAAAATTTAAGCCAAAAGCCTACATTAACTTTATTTCATGCTTTTTTATTATTTATATTAAAGTAATCCCGCATTTTTTAAAAGTTTTTTAATCCGGTCTTCTCCCCCGCTAACTATGAGTCATAATGCACCCCAGATTGGATGTTTTGTCTCCCCGCTCCGTTCATAGCGTTTATCCCTCTTCGCCTCCCTTTTTTTGTACCCTTGAATTTGCTGTCAAAATCAGGATTAATAACAGCCCGTGGATGATTTTTATTCGAGAGTGTGGTAGAAATAAAATCGGTTTTTTGTTAATATTTTATAAAGTTTAATTTAATTTAATTAATTTTAATGTTTAATGTACTAAGGGATAATTTAAAAATTGGTATATTTAATGATTTTAATGATGTTTATTTTCTTTCGGAGCGTTTTTTTGTTTGGTGTTTCGAATTAAAATCATTTGTTTTGTGTGTTCAGTACAGTAATTGATGATTAATTATATTTAAACGTTTTGGACATAGATTGTTGAGAAATTAATATAATTTTTTATGTTTTGCCTACAGTTATTTTATTTGTAAGAGTTAAAAAACTTTTTGCAAGAGTTTATTTCCTTTTGTTTTTAATGTTTTAATTAGTTCAATTATTAATAAATCTTGAATTTGCCAGATTTAAACAAATTGTGTATTATTTTATGTTTTGCTAATAGTATTCACGGGAATGGTTTGTAATTGTTTTTTTGAATTACAATTATTTATTTTTTAATGTTCCCATTAATAAATATGCCTGCTAATTGAATTGTTTTTACACAGATTACTAAAAACATTGTAAAACTTTTATATTTTATATAACATTTATCAGTCGCTAGCGTTGTTCATTTTCTTTGAAAATTTAAAAATCGTTATTTTAAGGTGGTAAATATCTTTAATCATTGTTTATAAACAGTTAAAAAAAAAGTTTATATAATAACATTATAACTCCCGCATGTTGCAAGCAACCGTCCGTCATTTTTAAATAGAACTGTGTTTTTTTTTTATGACACAAATAAAAACTAATTAGAAGTTAAGATTTTTACACTAAATTTTCTAAATAGTAATAAAAAATATAAGCAAATCGATGTGGAAGATAACTTTATTGGCTCGTTGACCATTAATCTAAGTAATATATCCAACATCTACATACCCGTAGGTATAAAGGTTAGCTAATTTATAATCTATATTACAGCTCATCAGTGAGTCATTCTACCACCTTAATATTGGTTATCTGTTTTTTAATAATTACGTTCCCGCCTATTTCATGGAGTACCTACACATTTTTAACATTTTTTATTTTTGGCTTATATAAATTAACATAATTATAAGAATTACAAGATTTTTACTTAATAATAACACAAATACATAATAGAGTTCCTTTACTATTCGACGATCTAACATTACATATTACTCCCAAACAAATCATCATTTTATTATTCTCATTTAGTTTTCTAATATTCCACCAAACACAAAAACTAATTAAAAAAATGAAGAATACAATTCAAAACTGCATCAAAATCGTCAATAATCCAACCAGCTAACCTTTCCTAATCGTATTATTCCACCTCATACCCCACACCGCATACCATCGGTCCCCAGTTGGTATGTAAAAAAGAAACGTTTGAATCTCTGTGAGTGATACTTAATTTTTTTAGAACACCGCCGAAAGTAAGGGAGACCGTTAACGACGCGGTGACGGCTAAAAGTTAACGCTTAGAAACATAACTCCTTTAACCCACGATAATTTTGGTACATCTTGGTAAAAAGTGGGATAAATAATATGTTTTTTTCAGCTTCACGCCTGTATTCCGCACACGACAGTACACAAACAGTAACCGTCGGAAGAGGGAACCTAGTGTTAAGATACTCCGTTCCCAGTTTTCCGCCTAATTCGGAAGCATTGCTGTTAATGGCGGAACTTACCTCCGCCCCCTTACCCAACCTCGATACCAGAGCGAAGAAATGGATATTAATACTTCCACTCCTCGACTGGGAATCGAATCCCACCCGCGTTTTTCAGTCACACGCTTTTTTCACTGGGCCACGACTGGCCACATATTGTATACACAAAGCCATAAATAATATACAAGTTATTTCCTTGGAATAGTATACTTGAAAAGGTTCGATTTTCCTATTACGTTTTAACTAATTTAATTATTATGTTTAACACCTAATTAATTTCCTTTAGGACACACAGACTAGAGAATGGAATAAAATATCATTATATTTTTTCTTCCTGCAAAGCTACTAGTTGACGTTTTAAAGTCTATAGAGCATACGTAGCCAGTCGTGGCCCCGTTGCCACACGCGTTGTGCCTGTTACACGACTGGTGGTGGGGTTCGATTCCCACTCGAGGAGTGGAAATTATTTTCCATTGTTCTTCGCTCTGGTGGTCGAGGTAAATCGCGGCGTTAGTTCCGCACTTTACACGCAAGCCTCCGAATTCGGCGGAAAGTGGGGAACGGGATGTCTTACACTAGGTTCCCTCTGCCCTACCCCTGCTGGTGCGGGATACAGCGTGAAGCTAAAACAAAAAAAAAAAAAAAAAAAAAAAAAAAAACAGACCTTTGATAATGACATATACCATTTGAAGAGAATAAAACAAATCCAATATATTTAAGTAACAATATAAATAATGAAACACAATACTAATAGGTCAGTATAAATAAACATTAATTTAAAATTTGATTTTCTTTTCTGTTTATAAAAACAAATTAAAAATTTTGGAAAAAACCCACGAACGGTTTTAATTGTAATTTGAAAAGATCCAATTAACTAGAAATCCCCGCCTAAAGAATATATGTAACGAGATGAGTGGGGACAACTTCGTCCGGAGGCCATTACTTTAAGTTTGTTAACTTCTCCTAGGTTTTTCCATGCTGTTTAAAACAGGTTTTTTGGGAAAAAAATTAATATTACTGTTAGCTACTATATTTTGAAAATAGAGGTTTGAACTGCAGCCCGACGAAGTGGTCCCCCATCCCAGCTCGTTTACATATATTCCTTTTAGGCGGGGGATTTTCTAGTTTATTTTTTATCCTTTTTCAATTTACAATTAAACCGTCCGTTGGGTTTTTTCAAAAGTTTTTAATTTGTTTTTGTTTATTTTAACTTTTTAAAGTGAATAGATACACATTATATATTTATGTACTAATTTCGAAATACTTTATAATTGATCTTCATGCAAATCCCAAAGAAATTATAAGCTCAATGCTTTCTGGTTTATCAAATCTCTATTGCAGCGCGTAGCAAGGTTGGTCACCGTAACATTTTCAGAACTTAAGTCCTAACCCAAATCGTGAAAATCACAAAACCCACTAGTAGTTTTGAATTTTTGAACACACTAATTTATACTGGAGCGCCCGTGGTGTATCGTGATTGGCATATAAAAACACGAAACAATTAAACCTGAACCTATCCCGAAAACCACATCTAATAGGTTTTCTACTCACTGCACGCTCCCCCTTGTGAGGTTCACCACGGAACCATAATAGAACCACGCCTTAATTAAGCCCGGTCCTATTTTTTGATGACGGCCATCCCCAATCGGACTTATAGTGTTAACTTTTGCAATAAGTTTAATTTAATGCAGCGCCCCCTGGGTGAGTTTCTTACGGAAAAAAGAACCTAAAACCTTATCCCAAGTAAGGTAACTCTAAGAACTAAAACTCTGCCCAATCTGACTATTAAATTTTTTGTGGTTTTGTTTTTTAAAATATTACAAACAAATTTTTACTTGCATCGCCCCTTGGGAGTTTTAACACGAATTAAGCTATCCAAGAACATTCACTAATTTAAACTTTGGCTTATCATTGAACTGCAAATCCAATCGAATTCGTCCATTTTTTAGCTTTGGCACAACAATATTTTACTGCAGCGCCCCCCTGTGTTGACCTTGGTCACCTTACTATTCAAATTTAAACATGCTCTAAGCCCAGCGGAAATCTAATATCTGAAAACTCTTTTCAATCCTACTAGTCGTTATGGTCTACATAAAAAATAGAAGCAGCCTACTTACTGCAGCGCCCCCCTACAGATTGGACCCCTACATGAAATATGCACAAGTCAACATACATGACACATATATGAAAATATGCCCTAAGTAAACTTGAATCTATCATTGAAAACTGCATTCAAATCGGACTCGTAGTTTTAGTTTTGCACAAACAAATATATTTACTGCAGCGCCCCCTGGTGAGTGGTCACCGTAACACATATATGAAAAGATGCACCAATTAAACCTGAACCTATCGTTGAAAGTTTTATCTAAATCGGACTAGTAGTTTTTACTCTGCATAAACAAATGTTTACTGCAGCGCCCCCTGATGAGTGGTCACCATAACACGTATATGAAAAGACGCACCAATTAAGCTTGAACCTATCCTTGAAAGTTTCATCTAAATTGGACAAGTAGTTTTTGATTCGCATAAAAAAATGTTTACTGCAGCGCCCCCTGGTGAGTTTTCCCCGTAACAAAAAAAGAAAAATCTTAAAATATGTACCAAGCAAAGCTGAATCTTTTTCTGAAAACTCTGTTTAATCGGATCAGTAGTTTCGGTTTTAGACAAATAAATACAAAAAAAGTACAAACAAATGCTTACTGCAGCGCCCCCTGGTGGTTTGACACGATAAAACATATCCAAGAACATCCACCAATTAAACCTGAATCTATCACTGAAAATCGTATCGAAATCAGACTATTATTTTTTGAGATAATTGAAAACATTCGTTTTCACGTAAAATGCTTACTGCAGCGCCCCCTGGTGAGTTAAGGCAATAAGACATATCTAAGAATATACGCCAATTGAACCTAAACCTATCATAGAAAACCGTATCAAAATCGGACTTATAGTTTTGGAAATAATTGACATAGTAATTTGCACAAACACACAAACAAACAAACAAACAAACAAACAAACAAACAAACAAACAAACAAACAAACAAACAAACAAACAAACAAACAACCTCTCACCCCAAACACATATACAGTCGCCGTTCCGTCGCGGGTAATAAATTTACTTAAGTTTTACTACTATATATACTTATATTATTTAGCTACACCTAGTGTTAAGACACTCTGTCCGACGTGACGACTCTTGAGCGTCTAGAGCGAAGAAATGAAAATCACTCCCTTGGGTGGACATCGAACCCACAACAATCGCTTTACAGGCAGATGCTGTTCCAATACCCCATAATGGCCTGTATACTTATGTATAGAAAACCATCTCTAAGAGCCAGCTCTCAGCCATCTCTAAGAGGCTGAAATAAGGAATATAAACTGTTTAACTGTTAGCTAGTCTATATTATACTAGTATTCTTATTCAATAGTGGCCAGTCGTGGCCCAGTGGTACAAGCGTGTGACTGTAAACGACTGGTTGTGGGTTCGATTCCCACTCGAGGAGTGGAAATTATATTTCCATTTTCTTCGCTCTGGTATCGAGGTAAGGCGCGGCGTTAAGTACCGCCACTTAATACGCAAGCCTCCGAATTCGGCGGAAAGTGGGGAACGGAGGGTCGTAATACTAGGTTCCCTGTGCCTACCCTGCTGTGTGCAGGATACAGCGTAAAGATAAAAAAAAAAAAAAAAAAAGGAAAAAAAAATGTTTTTATTCAAACATCCCGTCAACGAGAATCAAATCTAAAACCATTAAGAAAATCTATATATCTTTACATCTTCTATACTTAAATAGCTCCTAGCGCGGCGTTAAGTTGCGCCACTTAACACGCAATGCCTCCAAAAATACGAAAATGGGGAACGGAGTGTCTTAACACTAGGTTCCCTCTGCCTACCCTGCTATGTGCGGGATAGAGCGTGAAGCTAAAAAAAAAGTAGCCCCTGCGTCTGTACATCAAAAACCCACAAGTGATATATGGTATCGAGACAGACGACATCGGATACTGTTATTATACTTTGTTTTTAATATTAATTACGCGAAGACATTTTTTTTTTTTATATTCGTATGTTGGTTCACGCTTTTTGATGACATTAGATGCTATTTTTAATCTGTTTTAATTATAAAGTTGGTACTTATTGTTTTTTTTTTTAATTTGACAAGTTTTCTGGGGCCAGTCGTGGCGCAGTGGGACAAGCGTGTGACTGTAAACGACTGGTTGTGGGTTCGATTTCCAATCGACGAGTGGAAATATTTGATATTTCCATTTTATTCGCTATGGTGTTGGAGGCATAGCGCGGCGTTAAATGCCGCTACTTAACACGCAATACTTCCGAATTCGATGGACAGTGGGGAACGGAGTGTCTTAACACTAGGTGCCCTCTGCCTACCCTACTGTGTGAAGGATACAGGGTGAAGCTAAAATAAAAAAAAAATATGTCTCCGCTCTGGCAAGACAAAGCGGTGCATGAAATTCCACCATTTAAAAGGCAATGTCTTTATTTCAAGCGGAAAGTGGAGAACGTAATGTTTTGTAATCGAACCCACAACCATTCGCTGTGACAGAATAAAAAAAATAATTAAGTCTTAATTTTGTAACACTACACCAAAACGTAATTCAGATATTTAATCTATATCTAACCTAACTTACTTTTTTTTTAGCTTTACGCTGTATCCCGCATACAGCAGAGTAGCCAGAGGGAGCCTAGTGTTAAGACTCTCCATTCCCAACTTTCCGCCGAATTCGGAGGCATTGCCTGTTAAGTTGCGAAACTTATCACCGCCCTTTTACCTCTGATACCAGAGCGAAGGAAATGGAATTATTCAATATTTCCACTCCTCGAGTCGAATCGAACCCACAACCAGTCGTTTACAGTCACACGTTCGTGCCACTGCGCCACGACTGGCCCCTAATCCATTTTTGTCTAAAATTATGGCTATAACATATAAAAGTAAAAGTAAACAACAACAATATTCGAAAGTGATTTTTTTTTAATACACCAAACACATTAGCTATTCAATGGCTTAAACATCAAAACCTGTGCCACTTCAAACGCGCCGCCCGCCATTTTGACGTTAATTTGACAGCTGTCAAAATAACATTTAACCCGCCATGATTGATGATGTCGACATTATTTATCTGTTAATCGTTTTAATAGATTATATATATATTCTTTTTTTTTTTTTGTAAGAGCCTCACTACTGACTTCCTTTAACCGTCAATTTTATGGCATTAGCTTAAGCAATTAAAGTCATAAATCAAATATATATTCTCAAATTGAGTTTAATTATTTATAATTGTTGTAAAGATTTATTTTTAATGGTTTTATTGTGATAAATTTAATTTAAATGTTAATAAAGATGTAAGATTAAATACGAACTACATAAAAAGTAGTGACAAAACTGTAAACTAAATTTGAATCTCCTTTCAATGAGTTTTTTTTTTAGCTTAACGCTGTATCCGGCACACAGCAGGGTATGCAGAGGGAACCTAGTGTTAAGACACTCCGTTGCCCACTTTCCGCCGAATTCAGAGACATTGCGTGTTAAGTGGCGGAACTTAACGCCGCGCTTTACCTCGACACCAGAGCGAAGAAAATGGAAATATTAAATATTTCCACTCCTCGAGTGGGAATCGAACCCACAACCAGTCGTTTACAGTCACACGCTTGTACCACTGGGCACAATCCCTTTTATTGACATCACAATACACTTATTAAACATTTGTATATTATAATATTTTTGTCTTAAACAGGCATCAAATCCACGACTTCCCGTTCAAAACAAAACAAACACACACACCGTATCGAATCATCCTCCATTTATAAACCACTTAATAATTTAAAAATAACTGATTACTCGTCAACCAATGCCTGACTTGTCTCACCACGCTGTGTGGTCGATCTAACATACTCGTATTTTATTAATTCACACCATTCTTTATCCACATTATAATCGTTTCGTATTTATTTCGGCCTGTTCGGTGTAAATCATAAATGTCAAAGTGACAGCGAATTTGGCGGCAACCGCTGTCAATCCCGTTCCGTTGCACGTTAATTTTGGATACATTTAATACGTGATTAGCTAAATTAATTGCCTCGTGAACGTATTTATGCGAGGGAATGTTTGTATATTTTCGTCTTGAAACCAAAGAAACAGTTATTGGCCGTTTCACTCCCCATTAGAGAGGTGGTATATATTTTTTTTATACTCTGTTCTCTTTAATTGGCGGGAGCTGTCAACGAATTAAAAGTTATTGTTTTTGAACTGTTCAAATAAACTGTTTAAATTTAATAGTATACTATTAATATAATATTGACTTCTGTATATTTGTCTATGGTATTTTAAATAATAATGAGCAATTATTGTAAATTATACGACGGTTGATAATTGTGGCTTTATAACCATTATTCATTAGCCATCAATTTCGTGGTTGGAATTTTTAAAAAAAAAGCAATATAATTGCAATGCGCGGTAACTGGTTTATAATATCTTATTTTCGTGTTGTTTTCTTTAAGAATCTAAATTGCGTTTTGATGAGGAATAATTAGCGCTTTTAAATCCATGGGTTTAAAGTTAAGATATACTGTAGTGTATTTTGGTTATGGGTTCGATTCTCACTCGGGGCAATGATTATATTTGAAATATTTTTATTTTAGTGGTTTCATAAGACAAAAGGCGGCGTTGAGTTACGCCTCAAAGCTCATTTGATGTTGATTCTTTAATATATGTATTTTAGAATTTTCTTCATGTATTAGTAAAAATTATTTAAGAGGATAGGAAGCTATATACTTAATATCTTAAATTACTTTAATTATTCTAATTTTTTTTAAAATTAATATGTAGATATATTAAAAATACAATTTGTTAAAATTTATTGTTCATATTTCTGTAAAATTTTACCTATCACACAGTTTAGGTTCAAATACAGTTTTAGCGTATACATTTTGAAGTAAGTAATTCTAACTTGAAGTAGACAAGGGTGGAAAGCAATGGAGGAGGGATATGTCGGAAGACAAGTTGAAATTGCCGCGACACTCTAATAAGTCTTTTTTTATTATTATATTATTTTTTAGTTTATAAGAACTTCAACAATGGAGGCTATTTTTATTTCTATACTAGCGGCCCGCTCACGGCTTCGCGCTGTGATCTACGTGGCTGTTTCGGTATATTGCAACCCTCGGTCGTAGATTTTTGAAAAATAAAGTAGCCTATGTTTAACATTGGATTATCAACTATATATATGCCAAAATTCATTACAATCGATCAAGTTCATTTTTCATATAAACTTTTATCCTCTATTTAAACTCTAGAGGTTGATTTTTGAAAAACTAAGTAGCCTATGTTAGACCCAGTCATTTTTACTACTTTCATTGTAAATTTCATCCAAATCGGACCGGTAGATTAGCCGTGAAAACGTGACAGACAAACACACAGACTTTCGCATTTATAATATAAGTATGGATTATTTAATTCTAATTTTAAGAAGTCTAAATCAAAATTTGACATTAGAAGACATTTTCTTATATATATAGTTTCGCTTTTACCCGTATACAGGGTAATCAGAGATAATGTGGTGTTAAAATACGAGGCGTAATTAAACACCGCGCTTTATCTTAGGTATAGAAATAAAAATAAATATATTATGGTATAGAAATAAATAATCACTCCCCCGAGAAAAATCGAACCCATTATGGGTTCGATCGCATCGCGTTTACAGTAGCTTTTTTTTTATAACAACCCCTATTGTTCTTATTATTATAGCCCCTATTGTTATTGCCATGTTTGAAGTGTGAAATATTTCCATTTTCTTCGCTCTGGTGTCAAGGTAAAGCGCGGCGTTTAGTTCCGCCACTTAACACGCAATGCCTCCGAATTCGGCGGAAAGTGGGGAACGGAGTGTCTTAACACTAGGTTCCCTCTGCCTACCCTGCTGTGTGCGGGATACAGCGTGAAGCTAAAAAAAAGCTATTGTTCTTAACAAAATTAATCGATACAGATTAAAAATAACATTTAATCTACACTTATCGTTAAAGACAAATCATCTCTCCATTTTAAAACATTCAACTTTAACAAGTCAAAGATAACTTGAGTTTAAAACATAAATATTTAGTTTACTGAATGGATTTTTGGTACCTTATCGATTCGGATCGTTCAGTCTAACGATTTGACAGATTGTGTAATGACGTTTTTTTTTTTTTTTTTACTTTTTAATTTATCGACACGTCAAAGATGTTGATGCTAAATTTATGGAGGTCGTATATGTATATGTATGTGTATTTTTTTTTAATTTTAAATGAATTTTTGTTTGACAAATAATGTTAATTTAGATAAATATTGATAAAGTTGATAAAATGAATAAGTTCTAAATTAAATTAAAAAAAAAATGTAATTATTAAGAATATTAATTGACATTATGACATGACAGTGTACAGAACGAACAAATGTAAAGAAAATTTTGCTTTTTTTTTTTTAATTTAACGTGTAAATTTATGATTGTACAAATAACACGACTCTATCTATTTCAGGGCTTTCACAACTAAAATTGTGTTTTTCAACGCCTAGAGATTCCACTAGGTCTAGACCTTAATATTAAATTTGTTTTTGAGTAATATTACTTCCTATTTAAAAATATTTAATATCAATTTTAAAATTGTAAGTTAAGAGACTGATTAGGCCTTGTATGCATTACGGAATTCAGTTGCGATATTTATTAGGTCTCCCTAACACTAGCTAATAAATAATAATATAACTAAAACTCATTTTTTTATGTTAAATATGCATTTAATAATATTTATCCAATTATACAAATAATATTTAACAGTGGCCAGTCGTGGCCCAATGGCACAAGCGTGTGACTGTAAACGACTGGTTGTGGGTTCGATTCCCACTCGAGGAGTGGAAATATTTAATATTTCCATTTTCTTCGCTCTGGTGTCGAGATAAAACGCGGCGTCAAGTTCCGCCACTGAACACGCAATGCCTCCGAATTCGGCGGTGCGTGGGGAACGGAGTGTCTTAACACTAGGTTCCCTCTGCGTACCCTGCTGTGTACGGGATATAGCGTGAAGATATATTATTATTAATTATTAATTAAAAAATAACATAAAAAAGAAAATCAATAACATTTAATTAAAAAAAAAAACATTTTTTTTTTCACAAATGTCAATAGAATACAGATAATTAATATCAAAACGTCAAATCGCCGTTTAAATTTAAAAATGTACATATTTGTCAACCAAATACGTGATCATTTGTTAAGCGTTTGATTGATACATTCAATTATTCATTTCCCGGAACCTATAAATTAAATGTTTTAGAGTTCCTTAGGTTTATAAAAAGGAATCAGAAGCAGCTTCCATTTGTTTTAGCTTCACGCTGTATCCCGCACACAGCAGGGTAGGCAGAGGGTACCTAGTGTACTGACGAATTCGGAGGCATTGCGTGTTAAGTGGCGGAACTTAACGCCGCGCTTTACTACGACACCAGAGCGAAGAAAATTAAAGTATGAAATATTTCCACTCCTCGAGTGGGAATCGAATTCACAACCAGTCGTGTTTACAGTCACACTTTATGCCACTGCGCCACGACTGGCCCCAAATATATATAGTTATATATAGTGAAAAGAGGACCTAGTGTCAAGACAGGAACGATTATAAAAAAAAAAATTAAATAGCTTCACGCTATAACCCGCACACAGCAGGGTAGGCAGAGGGAACCTAGTGTTAAGACACTCCGTTCCCCACTTTCCGCCGAATTCGGAGGCTTGCGTGTTAAGTGGCGGAACTTAACGCCGCGCTTTACTACGACAACAGAGCGAAGAAAATGTAAATATTAAATATTTCCACTCCTCGAGTGGGAATCGAATTCACAACCAGTCGTGTTTACAGTCACACTTTATGCCACTGCGCCACGACTGGCCCCAAATATATATAGTTATATATAGTGAAAAGAGGACCTAGTGTCAAGACAGGAACGATTATAAAAAAAAAAATTAAATAGCTTCACGCTGTATCCCGCACACAGCAGGGTAGGCAGAGGGAACCTAGTGTTAAGACACTCCGTTCCCCACTTTCCGCCGAATTCGGAGGCTTGCGTGTTAAGTGGCGGAACTGCACACCGCGCTTCACCTCGACACCAGAGCGAAGAAAATGGAAATATAATTTCCACTCCTCGTGTGGGAATCGAACCCACAACCAGTCGTTTACAGTCACACTCTTGTGCCACTGGGCCACGACTGGCCGATGGAACGATTATATTTAAACTATGAAATGAAAATTCTTCGCCATTTAACACAAAACGCACTTAGAAAATGGAGAACGGAATGTTTTGACAATAAATTAGCTTATTCTATTATATACAGAAATTAAAATTTGTTCACGATTGCCTCGAATTTAAAAAAAAGCATATAAAAAAATTAAATGAAGCTGGATTCGAACCCGCACTTTTTAAAAACCCAATTTTAATATTTTTTCGTCAAACATACTTTTGACAAGCAAAATATTAAAATTAAAAAAATATGAAGAACCAAACTAACAATAAAATGATCAAACTATGCTCTAATGCTTATACGATCCATCTGGTCCAACGAACAGATCGAATTACAACTTTTTTTATATATATAAGCGTATATTTTCTAAGTTTTTATGATGTGTAAATGATATTAGAACGATGATACGTGTCTTATTAAGAAAACAATGAATGTTTTTGGTGTTAAGTCACTCCTTTTTTGGGACAGGATTTTAGTGTTAAGACACTCCGTTAATGTTGAATATTGAATGTTAAATGTGGAATTTCCACGAGTGGTAATCGAACCCACAATTGTCGCATTCAGAATAAGTTGTTATACTGCGCCTATATGTATATTTATTTATTGTTACATATGTCCTGCTACTCTTCCGAATCTAGTGTCCAAAAATTCCGCAAAATAGAGAAAATATAAAACATAAAATAATAAGAATTTATTTCGCATGATTAATACATAGAAAGTATTGGTGTGTTAGGGATAACATTTCTTTATATATTACTAGCGGTCCGCGTGAACTACGTGATTTTTCGTTATATTGCAACCCTCGGGGGTGGTTTTATGAAAAATAAACTAGCCTGTGTTTAACCTTGGATTATCAACTATATATATGCCAAAACTCATTACAATCGGTCAAGCGGCTTAGATTTGATGTTTGTTAAAATAAGTAACCTATAATTGGCCCTGGATATTTTACTACTTTCGTTCTAAATGTCATTCAAATCGATTGGGTTTGATTCCCACTCGAGGAGTGGAAATATTTAATATTTCCATTTTCTTCGCTCTGGTATCGAGGCAAAGAGCGGCGTTAAGTTCCGCCACTTAACACGCAATGCAATGGGGAACGGAGTGTCTTAACACTAGGTTCACTCTGCCTACCCTGCTATGTGCGGGATACAGCGTGAAGCTAAAAAAATATATATTGCAGATAAACGAGGAAAAGCGTGGCTATATACAAAAAATCCACTTCTCGAGTGGGAATCGAACCCAGAACCAGCGCCTCATATCTCTACTACGCCAAGAACTTTAGATATTAAACTTGTTTTTGTATATAATAACAAAAACTAAAACAAAAAAATCTTTACTCGCATGTTCCTTCGTGTATTAAATTTTACGCTTATTTATAATCAATTTGCGCGTTTTTTTTGGTTTTTAAAAGTTGAAGATACGGTCAGTTTGTATGGAGGTTGTAAATTATACGTCGGAGGTTACAGGTTCGATGATCGGTGTTGAAATAAGGAAAATTTGAAGTAAAATTTTATCACGAACTAGCTGTTTGTTATAACGACTTCGTACGTGTGGAATTTAACAAAAAAATTTTTTTTTTTTTTAGCTTCACGCTGTATCCCGCACACAGCAGGGTAGGCAGAGGGAACCTAGTGATAAGACACTCCGTTCCCCACTTTCCGCCGAATTCGGAGGCATTGTTTGTTAAGTGGCGGAACTTAACGTCGCGCTTTGCCTCTGACACCAGAACGAAGAAAATGGAAATATTAAACATGTCCACTCCTCGATTGAGAATCGAGCCCACAACCATATCCCTATACCCACCATTCCCATCCTTCCTCCCTCCTTCTGTCCTACATTCCCAAGGCTGGCAACGCATCCATAACTTTAATGTTGTGAATGTCTATGGGCGAAGGTAACCACTTAACACCAGGTAGGCCTTCAGCTCGTTTGCCTCCTTTATTCCATAAAAAAAAAAAAAAAAAAAAAAAAAAAAAAAACCCAGTCGTTTACAGTCACACGTTCGTGCCACTGCGCCACGACTGGCCCCGTAGAACGTATGGTATAGTGGTTAAAGCGCTTGGACGGTTTCCAATACGCGCGGGTTCGAATCCCGCTGCGTTCAAATTTTTATACGTTTTCTAAGAATGCTTTTTTTTTATAGATGTTTAACATATTTTAGAGTATGTTAATGCTATCGTATCGACACGCATCTCCGTGTGAGGTCCGCCTACGTACTAACTTCACAATGGTGAATGTAACATATGATTTGTTATATTATAACACCTTTTATAAAGTAAAAGTTAGGTCAGTCGTTGCTTGTGGGCACAAAGTGTGACTGTAAACGATTGGTTGTGGGTTCGATTTCCACTCGAGGAATTATAATATTTATTATTTCATTTTCTTTGCTCTGGTATCAAGGCAAAGCGCGGCGTTAAGTTCCGCCATTTAACACGCAATGCCTCCAGAATTCGGTGACAAATGAGGAAAGGAGTGTCTTAACACTAAGTTCCCTCTAGTGTCACTAGTAATTATTTCCCCGAGTGGTTATCAAACCCACAATCATCACATTTACAGTCACTATCTTTACATAGTTTAAAGTAAAGTCGCCTCCCGCGTCCGTCTGTACTGTATATGCGAAGATCTTCAAAACTACACAACCGATTTTGATGCGGTTTCTTTTAATAGATAGAATGATTAAACAGGAAGGTTATATGGAAGGAAGATTAAACAGGAAGGATGTATAATACATGCATAATATAGTAGAGAAACACTGATACTTTTAGAGGTTTCTAATGTAATGTCTATGTGCCTATAGCAGTGGCGTAACTATACCGTTTGAGGCCCGTGGCAAATTCGCCGGATGGGGCCCTCCCTTCTTTCTCTCTTCCTCCAATATAAAGAATTAGGATCCTTCTGTGTTCGCGGCCCTCTCTGACCAGGGGGCCCCTTTTGGCTCGGGGCCCGTGGCATTTTGCCGTTTTGCCACCCTATTGTTACGCCGCTGGCCTATAGTGAAATAGTTGCGTAGTTCACGCAGGCGACGCCGCGAGCGGGCCATCCATACTTATATTATAAATGGGAAAGTCTGTGTGTTTGTCTGTCACGCTTTCACGGCTAATCTACCGGTCCGATTTGGACGAAATTTAGAATGAAAGTAGTAAAAGTGAGTAGGCCTAACATAGGCTACTTATTTTTTCAAAAATCCACCTCTAAAGTGTTGAAATAGGGGATAGAAGTTTATATGAAAAACCTAAACCGCTTGACCGATTGTAATGAATTTTGGCATAAATATAGTTGACAACCTAAGCTTAAACATAGGTTACTTTATTTTTTAAAAATGCGCCCCCGAGGGTTGCAATATAACGAAATAGCTCACGCAGGCGAAGCCGTGAGCAGGCTAGTAGCTTATAAGATGGGAGGTAGATCGAATCACCCATCGATTTCATTTAAGGCGACTCGCTAAGACCATGTTTTGACAAATTCATTTTGCGGCCGTATTGTTAATTATACTTTGAAATAAGGATGTTACTTGTTAGTGTTGTGGAAATTATTATTTTTAATTAAAAATTAAAATTAAATAGCTTCACGCTATATCCCGCACACAGCAGGGTAGGCAGAGGGAACCTAGTGTTAAGACACTCCGTTCCCCACGCACCGCCGAATTTGGAGGCTTGCGTGTTAAGTGGCGGAACTTAACGCCGCGCTTTACCTCGACACCAGAGCGAAGAAAATGGAAATATAATTTCCACTCCTCGAGTGGGAATCGAACCCACAACCAGTCGTTTACAGTCACACTCTTGTGCCACTGGGCCACGACTGGCCACAATTATTATTTTTAATCGTTTATTTCGATTCGATTATTAATCGAATTGGAATGTTTATTTGATTGTAGATAGATATAGTTAAATTGTAGTTGGGAACGGAAGTGTTGTGAAAATTGTTATTATTTTTTTTTAATTTAATCGTTTATTTCGATTCGATTATTAATCGAATTAGGCTGTTTATTTTATTGTAGATAGATATAGTTAATTTGTGGAGAACGGAGTGTTTTAACACTAATTGTATGTTCTCTCTGGAAGAACAAAATGTAAAGCTATTTTTTTTTAGCTTAATAATAGCTTCCTTCAAAAGCGTGAAGCGTCTTTTAAAAGTTAAATTCCATGTGGCGTTAAACTCCGCCATCGATTTAATAAATCAACGGCAAGAAAAAAAATATATAATTTATTACTTATTAATTACTTTTAAAGTCATTTCCTATTTTTTTATTTACTGTGTAAATTTAGAGGTAGTTATACGATTTCTACTTACCCCTATTATTTATTTGACGTATACTTAGTTAAAATGCAGCGTTAAACGCCACCATTTAAAGTACATTTTTATGGAATATGATTTAAAAAATTTAATTATTTATCCTTTAGCTTTATCCTTTATAGCAGGATAGCTACAATAGAGAATGTAATGTAAAGGCACTATATTCTCCGCTTTCCCATCAATTTTCAGACATTTCGCATTGAGTGGCGGAACTAAACACCGCACTTAATCTTACCAAAACCGATAAATATGTCCATAACCTAATTATTAAATAAAATTATTATAATTAGAGGTGTTCTACGATAAATAAAGTAACAACTAGAAATACTAACACAACAAACAATAAAAACGTATCTTTTTATGTTATTCATTTTTTTAGCTTCACGCTGTATCCCGCACACAGCAGGATAGGCAGAAAGAACCTAGTGTTAAGACACTCCGTTCCCCACTTTCCGTCGAATTCTGGAAGCATTAGTCTGAACTCAACGAAGCGGTTATCTCAACACCAGACTGAAATTAAATATTAAATGAAATAGGGAACGGAGTATCTTAACACTAGGTTCCCTCTGCCTACCCTGCTGTGTGCGGGATACAGCGTGAAGCTATAAATATTTCCACTCTTCAAGTGAGAATCAAACCCACAACCAGTCGTTTACAACCACACTTTGTGCCTCTGCGTCACGACTGACCCCAATTTTATTATATTTATTTTAATATAAATACTTATTAAATAAATACTAAATAAAATAAATTAATTTCTCAATATTGTCAACCCTACGCTACCCTCTGGGTGGGCTATACGTCTGATACCGTGGCAGCAAAACAAAACAAAGTTGCGAGAGCGAGACAACGCTATACCAACACTCGGACCTCTCTTTCGCACATATACTTTATACATTTTAAAATGAACCTTATTTTAATAAAAATAGAGTAGAAATTAATATATATGAAGGAAATTTTAGTATTTTTAATTATAGACATTTAGTACTTCTAGGAGTAACTGAAAATATCGATTTAATATGCAGTTGTATATTTTTTTTCTTTTTTTTTTTATTAGCTTCACGCTATATCCCGCACACAGCAGGGTAGGCAGAGGGAACCTAGTGTTAAGACACTCCGTTCCCCACGCACCGCCTAATTCGGAGGCATTGCGTGTTAAGTAGCGGAACTTAACGCCGCGCTTTGCCTCGACACCAGAGCGAAGAAACTGAAAATATTAAATATTTCTATTCCTCGAGTGGGAATCGAACCCACAACCAGTCGCTTTACAGTCACATTTTGTGCCACGACTGGCTCCGATTTTTTTCTTAATATGTAATTTTGATTTAAAATAGGTGTAGCAAGAATGTAGACCAGTCGTGGCTCGAGGGCACAAACTGTGGCTTTAAAGCGACTGGTTGTGGGTTCGATTCCCACTCGAGGTGTTAAAATATCTAATATTTCATTTTTTTCGCTTTGATCGCGGCGTTAAGTTAAGCTATATAACACTCAATGTCTCGAATATACGAAATTAGTATTAAGACACTCCGTTCCCCACTTTCCGCTAAATTCTGAAGGGTTTGTGTTAAGTGGTGGAACGCAACGCCGTGCTTCACCTCGACACCAGAGCGATGAAAATGAAATTTTAAATATTCCATTCCAAAAATTAAATAGTGGCCAGTCGTGGCCCAGTGGCACAAGAGTGTGACTGTAAACGACTGGTTGTGGGTTCGATTCCCACTCGAGGAGTGGAAATTATATTTCCATTTTCTTCGCTCTGGTGTCGAGGTCGAAAGCGCGGCGTTGAGTTCCGCCACTTAACACGCAATGCCTCCGAATTCGGCGGTGCGTGGGGAACGGAGTGTCCTAACACTAGGTTCCCTCTGCCTACTCTGCTGTGTGCGGGATACAGCGTGAAGCTATTAAAATTACAAAAACTAAATATTCCAATTCCTCGAGTGGAAATAGAACCCATAACCATTGCTGACAACATAGTATTACATACATTTTTTTCATAACTTTTTTCCTAACCGTTCATGTCTCTACATTAGGCGGAAAGTGGAAAACGGAGTGTCTCAACACTAGATTCCCTCCAATCACGCCATGCGTGCAATACCGTGAAGCGTGAAAACAACACTGGCAACGTGTAAAAATACAAAATAAACAGTCAATTCGCAGTCACCCTCTCAGATGGTAACAAATGACGCGGAATCCATTCCCTTTATCTACACCTTGCAAGTATTTTAATCAATTTCGATATAGCAAGGGTGGAACTTCATTTATTGAGTGGGGGATGATTTTTATAAGGGATGAGTGTTAACTTAGCGATAATGGTTCACGCTTTGCTTACATAGCAGGGTAGTCAGAGAGAACCTAGTGTTAAGACACTCCGTTCTCCACTTTCTGTCAGACATTGAGACATTGAGACACTGCGGGTTCTGTAACGGAACTCAACTGCGTTTTTAATTGATATGATTTACAATTTCATTGAAAATTCGTTGGTTGAAATAATTTTGTTTTAAGTTTCTGTATTATTTCGATCTATTAAGGAATAACAAAGCGCGGCGTTAAGTTCCGCCATTCTACACGTAATGTCTGAATGGAGTGTCTTAACATTAGATTACTTGCCTTCGCTGCTGTAGGAAAAAGTATAAATCCAAAAAAAATTAACAGCAAACTAGCTTGGAAGAGTTTCATTAAAACTGGTAGAGCATTTACAATGTGGCGTTAAATAATTATTTAGTAGATATATTGATTCGCCATCGTGGCACAGTGTGCCTGTAAAATTGGTTATAGGTTCGATTATCACTTGAAAGAATCATTATATTTAATAAAAAAATATTGTTTTACTCCGAAAACACAAGGCACGGCGTTAAATTCCGCTATTCTACACAAAATTTATCTTATTTACTTCATATTACATTCTCTCTGCCTAACCTATACTACGCTTTTCAGAAAAAAAGCGTAAATCACAAAATATAACAACACAATCTCAAAATTCCCATCAAAACCGGCACAGCATTTCCAATTTGACGTTAAATAATTATTCAAATACGCAATAGTCCTCGCTATATTGACTTTGAGGGGTTAACTGACAGCGAACATCTTGTAGACAGAGACCTTAATAATTACGAAGACGATTACTCAAGCCCGTTAGAAATGAGGGAATACTTTTACAATGTTATGTAATACTTCGCCGCGTTAACTATTACGTTATATTACAACCCTTGGGCGCGCATTTTTAAAAAATAAAGTAGCCTATGTTTAAGCTTAGATTATCAACTATATTTATGCCAAAATTCATCACAATCGGTCAAGCGGTTTAGATTTTTCATATAAACTTTCATCCCCTATTTAAACCATTTAGAGGTAGATTTTGAAAAAATAATTAGAATATGTTAGACCCAGTCACTTTTACTACTTTCATTTTAAATTTCATCCAAATCGGACCGGTAGATTAGCCGTGAAAGGGTGACAGACAAACAGACAGACTTTCGCATTTATAATATAAGCATGGATTGACCAGCTTCACGTCGTATCCCGCACACAGCAGGGTAGGCAGAGGGAACCTAGTGTTAAGACACTCCGTTTCCCACGCACCGCCGAATTCTGGAGGCATTGCGTGTAAAGTGGCGGGATTTAACCCCGCGCTGCCTTAGGTACCAGAGCGAAGAAAATTTAAATATAATACATCCTAGTGAGCATCGAACCCACAACCATTGCGTTACAGTCAGACGCTGTTCCACTGTGACACGACGGCAATAAGAGAAGAAAAAAGAGAGAAGCTTATATTTAGAAATAACACTATTTTAAACGGATTTTTTGGATGTATTATTGGTATTTGAGTAAACATTTAAGAAAGCCCGATGTTTTTTTGAAAACATATAAAAAATTGAACACAGCGGGATTCGAACCCGGTCCTCCTGAAAACCGTCCAAATACTCTGACAACATATTTTTTTTTTTTTTTTATCTTCACACTGTATCCCGCACACACCAGGGTGCCTAGGAAGAGGGAACATAGCGTAAAAAAAACACTCCGTTCCCCACTTTCCGCCAAATTTGAAGGTATTGCGTGTTAAGTGGCGGAACTTAACTCACACATGACATAACGAATTATCGCGGAAAAGACAGAGTGTCTTGGCACTAAAATCTCTCCACCCTCCGCCATTATAATAAAAAAATAAATAAATAGGAATAATAAATATAATAGTATAGATACATTACACATCGGTGTAAGATACATCCAAAGCCGTTTAAGAAAACGGCCGTTAATTACCGCGTTCTCCTTCACTTATTGCTCCTTTCCAAATGACCCGAACTGCCTTAGAATTTACTTAAGTACTTTACGGTTTAGTTAAATAGACCATTGTGGCTCAGTGGGCGAGTATTTAGCTGTAAACGCGATGATAGTGGATTGAAAATCTGTTTAAGTTCATATAGTTCTTTTTAGCTTCACGCTGTATCCGGCACACAGTAGGGTAGGCAGAGGAAACCTAGTGTTAGGACACTCCGTTCCCCACGCGTCTCCGAATTCTGGAGGCATTGCGTGTTAAGTGGTGGAACTTAACGCCGCGCATGCCACGACAAGCCTCTGTACACTTCACTCTAATATACTAAATTTATTAAATACAAAAAAAAAAACAAAATTGTGGGTTCGATTCCCACTTGATTAATCGGAATATATATTTCATTTCCTTCTCTCTGGCGCCAAGGCATAGCGCGGCGTTAAGTTCCGCCACTTAGCACGCAATCCCTTCAAAATTTGGCGGTGTGTTATAGGAACGGAGAGTCATTTTTTTATTGAATAAAGGAGGTAAACGAGCAGAAGGACCACCTGATGGTAAGAGGTTACCTTCGCCCATAGACATCCACAACATTAGAGCTATGGATGCGTTGCCTACCTTGGGGATGTAGAAGGGAAGGAGGGAGGAAGGAAGGGAATGGTGAGAATAGGGAGAACTGGCTTACATGCCATCGAACCGGAACACATCATCAGATGTTTGGCGGTTCGTCTTTGACATGATAGTGGTCGTGAGCCAATCGGAAAACGATCAAGTCTCCTACCACCAAGCTAGTGGGTTACCCGACTTTTACGGGAAGCTGCCCAGCTGCGGTCGGTAATTGTATTCTTAACCCGTCCCCCCACGGGTGAAAACTTAACACTACGTTCCCTCAACCCCGCTGTGTGCGGGATACAGCGTGAAGCTAAAAAAGAAAAAGAAAGGCAAGCGAAACCGGGAGCAACACTTAGTCAATATAGTAGCTATATTAAACTGATAATAGCAATTAGTTAAGTAAAATTACATTCATACCCATACATAATTGATCGTGGGTGGTCCCATAAAGTTTATGTTTTAATTGCTATAAACGAGTTAATAAATTCTATACTATTCTAGATTATATAGTAGTAGTAGTAATAGTATAGAAGTCAGCTTTTATTTTATTCTATTCATGGTTTTCTAACTGTGTTTATTATTTTCTTTGTATTTTCTTTGTATTTTATTGATTTAGTGACGAATTTCTACGTTCTCTTTATTTTATACTAAGTTTAGAGAACGGAGTGTCTTAACACAGTTTTTCATATTTATTCATATTCATATTTAAAGCCAGTTGTGGGTTCAATTCCCACTTGAGGAGTGGAAATATTTAATACTAGCGACCCGCTCGCGGCTTCGCCACGTGAACTACTCCTTTCATCCTCTATTGCCTCTTTGGGACTGGTTTTTTTTATGAAAGGTGGTAGTCTATGTTTGACCATGCCTCCTTAACTATTTTCCTGAGAAAATTCATTCATTTCAGTCAAGGAGTTCAGATCTTTCATTCTCACTATATACTAAACATACATAACTTTTATCCACTGTTTCAACCTCATAGGGTTTGATTTTTTAAAAAGTAGCCTATATTTGACCCTGCGTCTTCCACAATCTTCTTTACGAATTCCATCTTAATCGGGCCAGTAGATTACCCGTGAAAAACATAACAGATAGAAGAGATACAGATTCTTGCATTTTTATAATAATAATATTAATGTGTACGGATATATCTAGTACAATGTTAGCTACCCATTCTAGAAAACGTAGTGACATCTGCTGTCATATAGATTATATAAAGTTTTATAGACCGGTCAAGTGTATCTTTGATTAATGTTATGCTTATTTTATTTTATAATTATTTAATTTAGTGATATTGAAACAAATTTAGCTTCACTCGTGAACTATCGACATAGTTTGAATGTTTTTTTTAAATTTTATTTTTCTGCGAGAGTTTGGTTGAATATCAGGATGAAAACTATCCCATATGTTGCTCTACCCTTTAAGCTAACTCCATACAAAAATTCATCAATTTCTACCCGGTAGATATCATTATACAAATGATTTACTTATATCGGTTTTTTATTTTTTCCAAAAAAACTACATGGAAAACCGGGATAAAAACTATCCTATATGTACCTTTGGACTATAAGCTACCACCATGCTAAATTTCATTCATTTCCATCCAGTACTTTTTGCGTGATTGGCGAACAAATTAACAGACAGACAGACAGACAGACAGACAGACAGACAGACAAAAATTCTACTGAGTGGATTTTTGGCCTCTGTTATCGATATATTAACGCACCCAATTAAAATTTTTCTGAAATTTTTCATGTACAGAATTGACTTTTCTACTCTTTTATTATATACTAGCGACCCACTCGCGGCTTCGCCACGTGAACTACCACTTTCATCCTCTATTGCTCTTTGGGATTGTTTTTTTTATAAAAGGGGGTAGTCTATATTTGACCTTGCGTCACTAATTATGTCCTTGAGAAAATCATCGATATATCTAGTACAATGTCTATACTGTTTTGATAACATATAGCGATTACTGTCATAGTAAGAAAACGTACGAAATCTGCTATCATAGTATATCTATATGATAGCAGATTTCGTATATATATATATACCATCTGGTATATATGTACGAAATCTGTAGATTACCCGTGAAAACATAAAAGATATAGATATAGATTTTTGCATTTTTATAATAATAATATTAATGAGTACGGATATATCTAATATAATGTCAACTATATAATAACAGATGGCGCTACCCGTTCCAGAAAACGTAGTTACAGATTATATAAAGTTTTATATAATCTATATGAGAGCAGATGTGTATAGATCTTTAATAAATGTTATGCTTATTTTATTTTATAATTATTTTAATTGAAACAAATTTAGCTTCACTCGTGAACTATCGACATAATTTAAATGTTTTTTTTTTTAATTTTATTTTTCTGCGGGAGTTGTATTGAATACCAGGATGAAAACTATCCCATATGTTGCTCTAACCTCTTAGCTAACTCCATACAAAAATTCATTAATTTCTACCCGGTAGATACCGATATACAAATGATTTACTTATATCGGTTTTTTATTTTTTTCAAAAAAACTACATGGAAAACCGGGATAAAAACTATCCTATATGTACCTTTGGACTATAAGCTATCACCTTACCAAAATTCATCCAATTCTATCCAGTAGTTTTTGCGTGATTGACGAACAAATTAACAGACAGACAGACAGACAGACAGACAGACAGACAAAAATTTTACTGAGTGGATTTTTGGCCTCTGTTATCGATATATTAACGCACCCAATTAAAATTTTTCTGAAATTTTTCATGTACAGAATTGACTTTTCTACTCTTTTATTATATATATAGATAGAGATTTCCATTTTCTTCGCTATGGTGTCGAGGCAAAACACGGCGTTAAGTTCCGTCACATAACACACAATGTCTCCTGAATTCGGTGGCGCGTGGGGAACGGAGTGTCTTAACACTAGGTTCCCTCTGCCTACCCTGCTGTGTGCGGGATACAGCGTGAAGCTATTAATTGCAATTGAATTTTGCCCACCACTGGTCACTAGTAATTATAAAAAACACAATTTAAAAGTGTTTAAAAGGTATCCAAAGTACTTAATACAAAACTTAAAAAATAACTTTTGAAGTCAATTGACATTCTTTTTTAAAAAATACTTAAAACCTTTAAATCAAATATTTTGGTATTTTTTTGCACTAATTATTTAGCTTCACGCTGTATCCCGCACACAGCAGGGTAGACAGAGGGAACCTAGTGTCAAGACACTCCGTTCCCCGCTTTCCGCCGAATTCGGAGGCATTGCGTGTTAAGTGGCGGAACTTAACGCCGCGCTTTACCTCGACACCAGAGCGAAGAAAATGGAAATATAACTTCCACTCCTCGAGTGGGAATCGAACCCACAACCAGTCGTTTACAGTCACACGCTTGTGCCACTGGGCCACGGCTGGCACTAGTTAAGTACTTAAAATGTTAAATATTTAGATTTTTTTATATACTTGCAAGAAAGAGACCAGGTAGATGAGGTCATCGTGGCACAGTGGAACAACGTCTGACTGTAAACACGATTGGTTGCAGGTTCGATTTTCACTTCTGGTATCTGAACCAAAATGTGAGGCTAAATTTCATAACGTAATGTCTGGATCTCGGATGGAAAGTGGGAATGATTATATTTAAATTATCTGGTGATGAACCAAAGTGTGGCGTGGAAAATGGAAAAGGGAGTGTCTTTGGTTTAACTTTACCTTATTTTTCACTAAAAAGTCAAAAATAAGGTAAAGTTTTGAGTCAAGTTGTGGCCAGTCGTGGCCCAGTGGCACAAGCGTGTGACTGTAAACGACTGGTTGTGGGTTCGATTCCCACTCGAGGACTGGAAATGATATTTCCATTTTCTTCGCTCTGGTGTCGAGGTAAAGCGCGGCGTCAAGTTCCGCCACTTAACACGCAATGCCTCCGAATTCGGTGGAAAGTGGGGAACGGAGTGTCTTAACACTAGGTTTCCTCTGCCTACCCTGCTGTGTGCGGGATACAGCGTGAAGCTATTTATTTATTTATTTTTGAGTCAAAAAATTTTTTTGACTAACTTGTTTTGTTGAAAACAGTATTAAGTTGTCAAAAAAGTTTTGTTTAATGGTATTTACATTTCGTTTAAAAATATTTAAATGAAAGTAAGCTCAAGTACATTTAAAAAAATAACTATCGAATTTCTCTGTGGCTCTCAACAGAACTGCCTTCCTCATCAAAACCAGTAATAGCTTAGCTTAGCTTGTAAGACTGACAGTACTGACTTTCATATATTAACTGTCAACAAAAATAATATACTATTTGACTAAAGAACATATTGATACCAGTTAAATTTAACCAACATATATTTAACTGAGTTACACAACATAAAGCTTTAACCTTTAGACGGGGAACTAAAAGATGGACGGAAAATTTGATTATGTTTGTAAAGGCGTAAGTTAGTAACGAGAGCGTTTTTTAAAATAATAATAATATTACAAGATAGTTTTTTTTTAGCTTCACGCTGTATCCCACACAGAGCAGGGTACGCAGAGGGAACCTAGTGTTAAGACACTTCGTTTCCCATTTTCAGCCTAATTCGGAGGCATTGCGTGTTAACTGGCGGAACTTAACGCCGCGCTTTGCCTCGACACCAGAGCGAAGAATATGGAAATATTAAATATTTCCACTCCTCGAGTGGGAATCGAATCCACAACCAGTCGCTTTACCAGAATAAGAAACCAATATAGAATTCGCAATTACATTGCATATAGGAACAAGTCACAGTAATTTGTTAGAAGTTACTCAGTGCTAATTATCGAGAGAATTAGTATCACACATATGATTACTAGCGGCCCGCTCGCGGCTTCGCCGCGTGAACTATTTCGTTATATTGCAACCCTCGGGGGCGCTTTTTAAAAAAATAAAGTAGCCTATGTTTAAGCTTAGATTATCAACTATATTTATGCCAAAATTCATTACAATTGGTCAAGCGGTTTAGATTTTTCATATAAACTTTCATCCCCTATTTCAACCCTTTAAAGGTTGATTTTTGAATAAGTATCCTATGTTAAATCCGGGATGTTTTACTACTTTTATTCTATATTTTATCCAAATCGAACCGATAGATTAACCGTGAAAACTTGACAGACGAACGTTACACACAGATATTCGCATTTATAATATAAGTATGGATAAATGAAGAACGGAGTGTCTTAACACTATCTTCTCCCTACCTACCTTGCTATGCGTGTAAACGCGTGAAACTTTTTTTTTTTAAACCCGCATAATCTTCCAAATTGTCCCACACACGAGCAAAGTGATCGCAAAAGTATTATAATTGAAATAGTTGTCGAAACGAATCGCCGACCGGTTCCGCGTCTGCATCTACTATGCTATATCCATACTTATATTATAAATGCGAATGTCTGTGTGTTTGTCTGTTACGCTTTCACGGCTAATCTACTGGTCCGATTTGGATGAAATTTAGAATGAAAGTAGTAAAAATGACTGGGTCTAACATAGGCTACTTATTTTCTTAAAAATTAACCTTTAAAGGGTTGAAATAGGGGATGAAAGTTTATATGAAAAATCTACACCGCTTGACCGATTGTAATGATTTTTTGCATATACATATATAGTTGATAATCCAAGGTTAAACATAGGCTACTTTATTTTTCAAAAATCCACCACCGAGGGTTGCAATATACCGCAACGAAGCCGCGAGCGGGCCGCTAGTGTAGAAATATATATATAACGTATATCTCGATAGTCGATAACGTATGCGTAATATATGTATTTGTAAATAACTTATACGATGAGACCCATCGTGGCTTGTGGGCGCAGTGTGTGACTGTAAAGCGACTGGTTGTGGGTTCGATTCCTACTCGAGGAGTGGATATATTTAATATTTCCATTTTCTTCTCTCTGGTGTCGAGTAATCGCGATGTTAAGTCCCGCCACTTAACACGCAATGCCTTCGAATTCGGCGGTGCGTGGGGAACGGAGTGTCTTAACACTAGGTTCCCTCTGCCTACCCGAATGTGTGCGGGATACAGCGTGTAGATAATATAAAATATTTATACTATGAGTGTAACAGGCTCTGGTTGTGTACGGAATGGTCGTCGGTTCGATTACCAAATGGAAAATGATTATATTTATATTGAAATCACCAACAACAATTACTTATTTTTTTCTTGCTAATTATTGATTTTAATTGTTGTGTACAATAAAGAATATATTAATAAGTAATAAAGACTTAGCGCGGCGTTAAGTTTAGTCACTAAACTTGTCTCTCTTGAATGTCTCAATTTCAGACACAATGAGGAGAACAGAGTATTATGACACTAGGTTCTCTATGACTATTCTACTTGAGAAAAATAGTTCTACCACCAGAGGCGTCGAAATTCTTATACGCTTTATTACAACTTATTTATGTTGTTAGCATCTCTGTAGAGAGATTTTTACAAATTTCTGCTACACAAAGATTATTCTACGAACAATCGTTTGGCAAGAGATGACAGCCCTATAGAGATGTTAACAACAAAAATAAGTTGTATAGCTTAGCGGTGAGAGCGCTTGGATCGTATGAAAGATGTGCGGGTTCGAATCCAGCTTCCGCTAATTTTTTTTATTTTTATTTCTATATTGTGTGAAACTTTAAACTTGTGACTTTAAAAGTGATCATAATATATTAAAAACATAGCATATATAATAAAAAAAATAGAGAACGGAGTGTCCCAATTCTGACTTTCCTGCGGGAATATGCATTCCATTACTATTTTTTTACATTACATTACATCCCATATTTTTTTACACATTTTCTTAATATTTGTCCAACGAGATTTGAACCTGTAACCTCTTTGTTAATTAAAACAGAGACTTCTTCAGTCCTTTCCTATATTATATTAAATGTTAACAGAACATCTGCCCCTTCTAAAATTTCAATTGTTGCCAACTTTGCTAATTAAAAGTCAGTCAAACGTCACTGCGTCGGGCGAACGCTATATTAAAATCTACAATTAGATATATTATATGTATATACTATAATATTTCCTTGGTGGGGAACGGAGTGTCTTAACACTAGGTTCCCTCTGCCTACCCTGCTGTGTGCGGGATACAGCGTGAAGCTAAAAAAATATATAAGTATGCTACGTAGTTACAGTTCCATTTATTCGCTCTGGTGTCAGAGGTAAAAGCGCGGCGTTAACTTCCTCCACTTAACACGCAAGCCTCCGAATTCGGCGGTGCGTGGGGAACGGAGTGTCTTAACACTAGGTTCCCTCTGCCTACCCTGCTGTGTGCGGGATACAGCGTGAAGCTAAAAATATATATATATAGATATATATATATATATATATATATATATATATATATATCTATATATATATATATATATATATATATATATATATATATATATATATATATATATATATATATATTATATATCTATATCTATATATATATATATCTATATATAGGTATATGTTACGTAGTTACAGTTCCGTAATTTCCCATGGCATAACGTTTTCATATCACGCTATCCGTAATCTATTCATTATGCACATATATGGAGTGTTAATGTTGAGAAGATGCGCCTTTTTTACGCCATTTTTCATTTATCTCTTTAACAATTGTATTAATTGTATGACCTGTTATCCAGTTAACTAGCTATCTATCCATTTTTTTATAGCTTCACGCTGTATCCCGCACACAGCAGGGTAGACAGAGGGAACCTAGTGTTAAGACACTCCGTTCCCCACGCACCGCCAAATTCGGATTCATTGCGTGTTAAGTGGAGGAAGTTAATGCCGCGGTTTGCCTCGACACCAGAGCGAAGAAAATGGAAATATTAAATACATATTTCCACTCCTCGAGTGGCAATCGACAACCCACAACCAGTCGTTTTAAGTCACACGTCTGTGCCACTGCGCCACGACTGGCCCCAATCTATCCATTCATATTAATATTATAAATGCGAAATTCTGTCTGTCTGTCTTTCACGGCTAATCTACTGGTTCGATTTGGATGAAATTTGGAATGAAAATAGTTGAAGATCCAGGATCTAATACAGGCAAGTTTTTTTCTTCTACTAAAATCATCTTCTATACAGTAAATGATATGATGATATGATCATGAAAGGTTATATGAAAAATTTTAACCACTTGATCAATTGTAATGAATTTTGGTATAAATATAGTTTATAATCCAGTGTTAAATATAGGCTACTATGTTTTTTAAAAATGCGCCCCCGAGGGTTGCAATATAACGAAATAGTTCACGCGGCGAAGCCGCGAGCGGGCCGCTAGTATTAAAATAAATGCGAAATTCTGTCTGTATGTTATACTTTCACGGCTAATCTACTGGTCCGATTTGGATGAAATTTGGAATGAAAATTGTTGAAGATCCGGAGTCTAATACAGGCACCTTTTTTTCTTAAGTCATCCCTTATACAGTAAAGATATGATGAAAATTAAACCACTTGACCGATTGTAATGAGTTTTGGCATAAATATAGTTGATAACCAAGAGTTAAATATAGCCTACTTTTTTTAGCTTCACGCTGTATCCCGCACATAAAGCAGAGGAAATCTAGTGTTATAACACTACATACCCCATTTTCCACCGAATTTTGGAGGCATTGCATGTTAAATGGCAGAACTTTGCCAAGACTACTTAAAATTTCTAAAATCAAGGTAGATTTTAGAAAGGGTTGCAATACACCGAAACAGCTATAATAGTGCAGTTCACGGGCAAAGCCGCGATAAATCGCTAGTAAAATAAAAAAAACAACATTTGCTTATAGGAAATTATCATTTATAGCTTATTATAGCATAGCTTGAGCATAAAACAGGCTTTTCCTAATGATTTCACACTTCAAGTAAAAAAAGCAGCAGAACTAACTAATCATTGTTACACTAACTTGTAATTAACGCGGCCGTTTCCTTATTAACATTAGCTATTATAAATTACACCTTGCGCCAGATGGAGGCTGTTTGACGGTAAACTCGATGGTAGTGGGTTCGATTCCCTTTCGAGGGTAATGATTATATATTATTTTACGTTTCTCCGCTCTATTATATAAGACAGCTAGTATCCCGCTCGCGCTATATTTGACTATAGGCACATGGACATCACATTAGAAACCTCTAAAATTATCAGTGTTTCTCTACTATATTATGCATGTATTATACACTAGCGGCCCGCTCGCGGCTTCGCCGCGTAAACTACATGGCTGCTTCGTTATATTGCAACCCTCAGGGATGGGTTTTTGAAAAATAATGTAGCCTATATTTAAGCTTAGTTTATCAACTATATTTATGCCAAAAGATATTTTAGATTTTTCATATAAACTTTCATCCCCTATTTCAACCCTTTAGCGGTTGATTTTTTAAAAAATAAGTAGCCTATGTTAGACCCAGTCACTTTTACTACTTTCATTCTAAATTTCATCCAAATCGGACCGGTAGATTAGCCGTGAAAGCGTGACAGACAAACACACAGACTTTCGCATTTATAATATAAGTATGGATATAGATCTAAACATACAGAAAGCCGCAAGAAGCGACTTCACTTTATAGTATGTAAAGATATAGCTTCAAACTTTTTCCCGCATAGCCTAGTAGTTAGAGAGAATCTAGTGTCTAGATACTCCGTTCTTCATTTTCCTCCTAATGTTAAGACACTGTGTCCTAAGTGTGGAAATCGCCGGGCTTGGTCTTATTAGTGCAGGGAAATAAAAATATCCATACTTATATTATAAATGCGAAAGTCTGTGTGTTTGTCTGTCACGCTTTCACGGCTAATCTACCGGTCCGATTTGGATAAAATTTGGAATGAAAGTAGTAAAAGTTACTGGGTCTAACATAGGCTACTTATTTTTTCAAAAAATAATCTCTGAAGAGTTGAAATAGGGGATCAAAGTTTATATGAAAAATCTAAACCACTTGACCGATTATAATGAATTTTGGCATAAATACTATAGTTGATAATTCAAAGTCAAACATAGGCTACTCATTTTTTCAAAAACCCACCCCCAAGGCTTGCAACATAACGAAACAACTGCATAGTCCTGGCGGCGAAGCTTGCTTCCTAGACTTAAATACAATCATTTCTTGTATAAGGAATCGAACCCACAACCAGCTCACTTATAGTCAAACACAATCACTGCGTCACAAAGGCTAAAATTTCAACTTTTATAATACGCATATAAATTAATATAACATTAGTTTAAATTTTCTTTTTTTTATTTTTTTAGCTTCACGCTGTATCCTGCACACAGTAAGGTAGGCAGAAAGAACCTAATGTTAAGACACTCCGTTCACCACTATCCGACGAATTCGGAGGCATTGCGTGTTAAGTGGCGGAACTTAACGCCGCGCTTTACCTCGACACCAGAGCGAAGAAAATGGAAATATTAAATATTTCCACTCCTCGAGTGGGAATCGAACCCACAACCAGTCGTTTACAGTCACACGTTCGTGCCACTGTGCCACGACTGGCCACTTACATTACATTAAATTACATATACAATAATAATTGATTAGACTTTTGAATTATTAATGATTTTAATTGAATTATTACATATTAGTAATGAAGTAGGTATATATATGTTCATTTTGTTAAGAGCAAGGACAGCGGGAAGTGATTTTTTTATTAGAAACTACTATCTTATTTACTTTTAAACCATTTTAAAGTGTCATTCCACACTTAGGAAAATTGAAAAAGAGGGGTTCGAACCCGCGCCTCCTGAATACCGTCCAGGCGCTCTCACCACTGAGCCATGCGTTCTACTATCCGCTGCGTCGAAATTCTTATACGCTTTATTACAACTTATTTTTACCCGCGACGGAACGGCGACTGTATATGTGTTTGGGGTGAGAGGTTGTTTGTTTGTTTGTTTGTTTGTTTGTGTGTTTGTGCAAATTACTATGTCAATTATTTCCAAAACTATAAGTCCGATTTTGATACGGTTTTCTATGATAGGTTAAGGTTCAACTGGCGTATGTTCTTATGTATGTCTTATTGCCTTAACTCACCAGGGGGCGCTGCAGTAAGCATTTTACGTGAAAACGAATGTTTTCAATTATCTCAAAAAATAATAGTCTGATTTCAATAGATTTTCAGTGGTAGATTCAGGTTTAATTGGTGAATGTTCTTGGATATGTTTTATCGTGTCAAACCACCAGGGGGCGCTGCAGTAAGCATTTGTTTGTACTTTTTTTGTATTTATTTGTCTAAAACCGAAACTACTGCTCCGATTAAAAAGAGTTTTCATAAAAAAAATTATCTTTGCTTGGTGCATATTTTAAGATTTTTCTTTTTTTGTTACGGGGAAAACTCACCAGGGGGCGCTGCACTAAACATTTGTTTATGCAGAGCAAAAACTACTAGTCCAATTTAGATGAAACTTTCAAGGATGGGTTCAGGCTTAATTGGTGCGTCTTTCCATATATGTGTTATGGTGACCACTCATCAGGGGGCGCTGTAATAAGCATTTGTTTGAGTTTTTTTGTGTAAAACCAAAATTTTTCTTATATTTATTTGTCTAAAACCGAAATTACTTATCCGATTGGCTAGAGTTTTCAGAATTAGATTCAGCTTTGCTTGCTGCATATCTTAAGATTTTTGTTTTTTTGTTACAATGAAAATTCACCAGGGGGCGCTGCAGTAAACATTTGTTTATGCATAGCAAAAAGTACTAGTCCGATTTAGATGAAACTTTCAACGATAGGTTCAGGTTTAATTGGTGCATCTTTTCATATATGTGTTACGGTGATCACTCACCAGGGGGCGCTGCAGTAAGTACATTTGTTTGTGCAAAACTAAAACTACGAGTCCGATTTGAATGCAGTTTTCAATGATAGATTCAAGTTTACTTAGTGCATATTTTCATATATGTGTCATGTATGTTTACTTAGTGCATATTTTCAAGTATGTGTCAACTCTCTAGGGGGCGCTGCAGTAAGTAGCTGCTTCCATTTTTTGTGTATAACAAAAACGACTAGTACGATTGGAAAGAGTTTTCAGTATTAGATTCCGCTTTGTTTAGTACATGTTTTTAAATTTATATTACGGTGAGTAACAGTCACCAGGGGGCGCTGCAGTAAAATATTGTTTGTGCAAAGCTAAAATGACGAATTCGATTTGGATGCAGTTTCAGTGATAAGCTCAAGTTTAATCAGTGCATGTTCTTGGATATGCTTTATCGTGTTAACTCACCAGGGGGCGCTGCAGTAAACATTTGTTTGTAATATTTAATGTAAAACCACAACTACTAGTCCGATTGGACAGAGTTTTCAGTATTAGATTTACCTTTACTTGGTGTATGTTTTTAGTTTTTTTTTTACGGTAAGAACTCACCAGGGGGCGCTTCATTAAACATTTGATGGTGCAAAGTTAAAACTACGAGTCTGAATTTGATGCAGTTTTCAACGATAGGATCAGGCTCAATTAGCGCGTGTTCTCGTATATGTGTCGTGGTGACACCTCACCAGGGGGCGCTGTAGTAAGCATTTGCTTGTATTTTTGTGTGAAACCTATTTAGATGCGGTTTTCTGTGATAGGTTCAGGTTTAATTGTTGCGTGTTTTTATATGCCATATCACGAACTACCACGGGGCGCTCCAGTATAAATTTATTTGTTCCAAATCAAAACTACTAGTGGGTTTTGTGATTTTCACTGATTTGGTTAAACTTAAGTTTCTTAAAAATGTTGCGGTGACAATCTGCCAGGCGCTGCAATAGGCATTTGATAACCAGAAAGCATTGGGCTTATATATTTTTTTGGATTTGCATGAAGATTAATATAAAGTATTTCGAAATTATGTAATAATATATAATGTGTATCTATACACTTTAAAAAGTTTAAAATAAAAAACAAAATTAAAAATTTTGAAAATACCCACGACGGTTTAATTGTAATTGAAAAAGGATAAAATAACTAGAAATCCCCCGCCTAAAAGAATATATGTAACGAGATGATGGGGACAACTTCGTCGGGGGCTGCCAGTTGCAACCTCTATTTTGAATATAGTAGCTAACAGTATAGATTTCGTTCTTAAAGTTTTTAAAAGGAATACCAGTTATCAAAACTGTAAATTCATATTAATATTTTATTTTTTTCCTAAACCTGTTTTAACAGCATGGAAACCTAGGAGAAGTTAGCAAACTTAAAGTAATGGCAGCTCCGACGAAGTCGTCCCCATCATCTCGTTACATATATTCTTTTAGGCGGGGGATTTCTAGTTATTTTATCCTTTTTCAATTACAATTAAACCGTCGTGGGTATTTTCAAAATTTTTAATTTTTGTTGTTAGCATCTCTTTTTTCTTTTTAGTATCTTTTTTTTAATCTGCGTAAAACATGCGTTGCCTTAGCAACGAGTGTGTTTTAACACTTTGAAGTGTTATTTCACACACTTAAAAAAATAGAAAAAGATATTTTAATAAAACATATAGAAAAATTAAGTATAAAACCGATGACTTAATTTTTTGTGTCTTTTTAGAGTGTATTTTTCAGCGCATATATCACTTTATACAAAAGTGAATATGAAAGTGTATATCAAATACATGTCCCGTAATAAGGAGAGTAAGGAGAGTAAATATCTCTTTGTTTAAAGCACGCGAGGACAGCGGGAACCACACTGATGAAAGTTTATATGAAAAATCTAAACCGCTTGACTGATTATAATGAATTTTGGTATAAATATAGTTGATAATTTAAGCTAAACATAGGCTACTTTATTTTTCAAAAACCCACCCCCGAGGGTTGCAATATAACGAAGCAGTTACGTAGTTCACGCGGCGAAGCCGCGAGCGGGCCGCTAGTAGTTTATAAGTCTGTATTACTAACAAACTGTATCTTAAATATTTTTAATAAAATATATTATTATAGGCTTTTTCAATTTTCCTAAGTATGGAATAACACTTTAAAAATGTTTAAAAGTATACCCAATCCATTTCTGACACAAAATCAAGAACGGAGTATTTTAACACTAGGTTCTGACCACCATGCTAAGCGTGAAAACGCGTGAAGTTGCAATATCTATATATACTATAGGCTACATCCGGTTTCTAATATACATACACACATACATACACACACAAAAAATAGAATTCCCACTAATCGAATCAGTCATAGCGAGATGAAATGCAAAAAAAAACCACTAAATCTATGTTAAATTTTATTGCCTAAAATTTCCGGCGACGAATCGAATTCGTTACACCGTTCGCAAATCGACGCTTTGCCTGAATGAAGCTACCATTTTTACCACCTTGTGTTTTGGTAAGATTTGGATGAGTATAATTAAAATGTTATTGTTATATCCATTAAAATTCTGATTTTAAAATATGTATATTGGTATGGAGATCGCAATAGTTGTGGGTTCGATGTCCAATTGGCCAATTATTTGTATATGGCCCGCTCGCGGCTTCGCCGCGTACGCTTCTCCGTTATATTGCAACCCTCGGGGGCGCATATTTAAAAAATAAAGTAGCCTATGTTTATGCTCAGATTATCAACTATATTTATGCCAAAATTCATTACAATTGGTTAAGCGGTTTAGATTTTTCATATAAACTTTCATCCTCTATTTCAACCCTTTAGAGGTTGGTTTTTGAAAAAAAAAGTAGCCTATGTTAGACCCAGTCATTTTTACTACTTTCATTCTAAATTTCATCCAAATCGGACCAGTAGATTAGCTGTGAAAGCGTGATAGACAAACACACAGACTTTTGCATTTATAATATAAGTATGGATTAGTTGAAAAAGACATTCAAATTAAAGGTATAAAAATTTGAACGCAGCGGGATTCGAACCCGCGCCTCCTGAATACCGTCCAGGCGCTCTCACCACTGAGCCATGCGTTCTACTACACGCTGCGTCGAAATTCTTATACGCTTTATTACAACTTATTTTTGTTGTATATTAGTTGTTGAAAAAGAGTTTTCATCACGGACTAGGTCCGGTCTATTGGAGGCATTGCGTGTTAAGTGGCGGAACTTAACGTCGCGCTTTACCTCGAAAATAAATGGCGGAACTTAACGCCACGCTTTGCCTCGACACCAGCGCGAATCCACCCCCGAGGGTTGCAATATACCGAAACAGCCACGTAGATTATGTGGCAAAGCCGCGAGCGGGCCGCTAGTATAACATAATACATAACAAGAGGCATTAAATAGTAAATTTCGACCCTCGTTGTATCATAATTTGATGGGGGTCCCGCAGGGTAGCGTTTTCGCTCCTGCGCTCAGAGATAGAATGGGCGTGACGGGGCATGGTGTTAGCGATAACAGTGTAAGGTTGTTAAATGGGGCTTGTTTTGGCATGTTTGGTGGTATAAGGTTTATTTGTTTAAGTTCTGTATGTACGTCACTTTATATAAAAGTATACTCGTATGTCAAACATTGTGTGTGTAATATATTTTATTAATTTCTTGTATTTCTTGTGTTACCGGGGCCAATCGTGGCGCAGTTGCACGAACGTGTGACTGTAAACGACTGGTTGTGGGTTCGATTCCCACTCGAGGAGTGGAAATTTATATTTCCATTTTCGTCGCTCTGGTGTCGAGGTAAAGCGCGGCGTTAAGTTCCGCCACTTAACACGCAAGCCTCCGAATTCGGCGGAAAGTGGGGAACGGAGTGTCTTAACACTAGGTTCCCTCTGCCTACCCTGCTGTGTGCGGGATACAACGTGAAGCTAAAAAAAAAACAATTTAAACCAAATCTAATAAAAAAATCAATATTGTCACAGAATTAATATCCCATAACATCTCTTATCCCCCATAGCATTTATAAACACAACTGATTTCATATTACATGGTGTTAAAGGCTTATCTCTTTCCACCCCTTATCTGAAGAACCCTTTACTGCGGTTACCAAATTATGAACCGCTTATGAACCCTTAAAATGTTAGGTTACTCCTTCATAGAGCAGCTTCACGCTTTTTCACGTAGCGGGCTATTTCTCTATTTTAGGTTAGCTGTAAGGTTGTTATATACGAGTATTTATTGCTAGCGACCCGATTTTCCGAAGATTACCCCTTACAAAAAAGCTTACAAATTTTACCTCTTTTTTTTTTTACAATTTAATTTACACCACTACGGACATAAGGTCTGTGTACCTTTTTTTAAAATAATCTTTTTCTTTTTATATATAAATTCCTTATTTGATTACAATATCAGAGCTTAAATCTAAGTTTATTAAATATACCATAAGAGAGTCCAGTTTTCTTAGTTATTAAATGTAACTTACATCTATTACAAAGTATTAGGTATACCTCTTTATTATAATAGTATAGATTTTCACCTTTATTTAAGTACAAAATAAAATGTTCTTTTTTTAGCTTCACGTTGTAGCCTGCACATAGCAAGGTAGATAGAGGGGACCTAGTGTTAAGGCACTTCATTTTCCATTTTCCGCCGAATTCGGAGGCATTGCGTGTTAAATGGCGGAGACGAACTATGTGTAGAGTATACGGCGATTCGCCTCAACATCAGAGCGAAGAAAATAAGAAAATGGACATCCATACTTATATTATAAATGCGAAAGTCTGTGTGTTTGTCTGTCACGCTTTCACGGCTAATCTACTGGTCCGATTTGGATGAAATTTAGAATGAAAGTAGTAAAAGTGACTGGGTCTAACATAGGCTACTTATTTTTTCAAAAATCAACCGCTAAAGGGTTGAAATAGGGGATGAAAGTTTATATGAAAAATCTAAACCGCTTGACCAATTATAATGAGTTTTGGCATAAATATAGTTGATAATCTAACTTAACCATAGGCTACTTTATTTTTTAAAAATGCGCCTTAGAAAGTTGCAAAATAACGGAATAGTTCACGCGGCGAAGCCGCGAGCGGGCCGCTAGTATTAAATAATTACATTCCTCGAGTGGAAATCGAACCCACAACCAGTCGCGTTTACCGTCACTCTTTGTGTCCACAACCTACGACTGGCCTCTTATATACTAAAATATTTTTAACTTTTTTAAAAGTACTATTTAAAAATATTTTAGTGAAAATATAAAAAAATTGAACGCAAAAAAATTAATCGTAATAAGCGAATCAAGCATTATCACTATTTTTCGGAGTTAGAAAGAACCTAGTGTCAAGACTCTCCGTTCTCCATTTTCCACCTCAATTCGAACTATTGTAAGTTGACTGGCGGATTTAAACGCGGCGCTTTGCCTCAGCTATCAGTTAGGCTGTTCTAAAATTACATTAGTATAAAGAAAAATCTTCATAGACAAATTTCGGTGAAACTACACATAATGAAAAAAACGGAAATATTCGTCACTACGCCTCGTCTATACCACACATAAGTAAAAAATATATCTGTAAAATTTTATAGTTATATCTCTGGTTAAGTAGTGGAGAAACACCCTTACTTTTATAAGGGTAGCCCCTTTTATTAATACAAATGATTTTCCAATTTTTTTTTCATCCCCTTAAAAGCTTGGGGTAGTTAATGTACTGTATACTGAATAATCTTTATTTACTTGTTTCTGTTAATACAAAAAACGCAACTTCACGCTTTATCACGCAATCGGAGGGAACTTTCACGCTTTATCACGCAGTCGGAGGGAACGTAGTGTTTAGACACTCCGTGCTACACGTGTTTTGTTTAAAAATTACGATAAAATAACATATAGAGTGAAAAACGTAGAAATTTGCCACTACAGGAAGTTAGAAGTACAGGGGTTCAAAATTCTAAAAATGTCTTCTGATCTTTTAGTTATGGGTTCGATTCTTACACGCAGAGTGTTTATATAAAATTATTTTCATTTCTCCGTTCTGATACTAACGCAAATCGAGACGTCAAGTTCCACCACTCAACCCATAGATTCACCATTTAACGAAAAGTGGAGAGCGGAGTGTCTTAACACTACATTCTCTCTGCCTAACCTGCAATGCGTGATAACGCGTGAAGCGTAAATAAAAACATATTCTAATCACTTACCGGAACTCGGTCGATCGCTATATCTCGTACAGTAAACCCACGCCGGCCACACCATGGGACCGTCACTGGTTGTACCTGAAGAAAGGTATGGTGTTTGAAAAATATATTTAGAAAACGTATAAAAATTTGAACGCAGCGGGATTCGAACCCGCGCCTCTTGAATACCGTCCAGGCGCTCTCACCACTGAGCCATGCGTTCTACTAGCCGCTGCGTCGAAATTCTTATACGCTTTATTACAACTTATTTTTGTTGTTACCATCTCTGTAGAGTAATTCTGCTACACAAAGATCATTCTACAAACAATGTTTTTGGTAAGAAAGAATACTATTTATTAAATATTTTTTTAACATTTTTAAAAGAAATTGAAAAAGATATTCAGAAAACGTATTAAAATTTAAACGTAGCGGGATTCGAACCCGCGCCTCCTGAATACCGTCCAGGCGCTCTCACCACTAAGCCATGCGTTCTATTACCAGCTACGTCGATTGTCGAGTGATTGTTCTAATGGTTATAAGTTCGATTCCCGAAAATGTATTAACAAAGAATTAATATAGTTATTTTTTTGAAGCGTAATTGAAATGCGTGTCGCTTTAAATGAGCGAATATTGATATATTACATGTTGTTATAATTATTAATTTTAATATGTCTGTTTTGAGCGGGAATCGAACTCACAATTACAGAGTTCTATTATTATTTTTTTTATTTTAGCTTCACGCTGTATCCCGCACACAGCAGGATAGGCAGAGGCAGCCCAGTGATAAGACACTCCGTTCCCCATTATTTGGAAGTATTACGTGTTAAGTGGCAAAACTCAACGCCTCGTTTTACCTCTACACCATATAACAATTAAAAAAAAAAAAAATAGCTTCACGCTATATCCCGCACACAGCAGGGTAGGCAGAGGGAACCTAGTGTTAAGACACTCCGTTCCCCACTTTCCGCCGAATTCGGAGGCTTGCGTGTTAAGTGGCGGAACTTAACGCCGCGCTTTACCTCGACACCAGAGCGAAGAAAATGGAAATATAATTTCCACTCCTCGAGTGGGAATCGAACCCACAACCAGTCGTTTACAGTCACACTCTTGTGCCACTGGGCCACGACTGGCCACACATACAATAATACACCATATAACAATTAGAAATATTAATTATTTCCATTCCTCGTGTGGGAATCGAACCCACAACCAATAACACTTAAAATCGACACTATTCCACTGCGCCACGATGGTCTTAAAAATATTGGTATTAAAAAAATTAAAAACATATCAAGAGTGTAGCGTAAAAATAACAAACTGTTACTTAAAATGCAATTTAATGTCACTTAAGGGGTTAATTATTTTTTAATACTTGCATAAAGGTATGCAAGGAAGCTACTGTGGCACAGTAGAACAGTTACCGACTGTAACGAGATGGCAGTAGGTTCCATTTCTATAGTTTTACTTCAAAAATAATGATATATCTAGAGAATGCATAGAATGCATGCATTTCTTTTTTTTTAGCTTCACGCTACATCCCGCACACAGCGGGGTAGGCAGAGGGAACCTAGTGTTAAGACACTCCGTTCCCCACGCACCGCCGAATTCGGAGGCTTGCGTGTTAAGTGGCGGAACTTAACGCCGCGCTTTACCTCGACACCAGAGCGAAGAAAATGGAAATATAATTTCCACTCCTCGAGTGGGAATCGAACCCACAACCAGTCGTTTACAGTCACACTCTTGTGCCACTAAGCCACGACTGGCCACTATTATTTAAAATTTCATTTTTTCGCTCTGGTACCGAAGACATATACGTAATGTCTCAATTTTCGGTGGAAAGTGTAGAACGGAGTGTCTTGACACTAGATCCTCTCTAACTACCCCGCTACGCCTGAGAAACCGTACACTTAAAAATAAGAAATGCATTCATGGAGAATGTATTATCTTCATATATCCTTATTCCTAAGCAGCAGTGCGAGGAAATGAAAATTATATATAAACTTTCCCCAAAGAAAGAGACGAAGAAAGAATGAAATGCAAGATCTTGTTAACAGAAGGAAATTAGAACAAGTGAATGAGGTGGTATATTTGGGAAGTATGTTTAGCAGAGATGGAAGGTATGATATGGATGTTGAAAGGCGTATTGCTGCCGGTAACAGGGTTAACGGTGCCCTCGCTGCGTTGATGCGACGACGGAACGTGAGCACACACTGCACGCCGCACGTTTAGCTGTGCACAATGCAGTGCTGGTACCGACGCTGCTATACGGCAGCGAAACGTGGGTATTGCAGAAGAAGAATGAAAGAAAGATGAATGCTGTGGAGATGAGATCTCTTCGAAAGATGTGTGGAGTCAGCTTAGCTGATCGAATCCGCAATGAAGAGATACACAGAATGGCAGGTATTAGCGAGAACGTCATAGTAAGAATGAAGAAGGGCGTGCTCAGGTGGTTTGGGCACGTCGAGAGGATGAGTGATGGAAGAATGGTAAGAAAGATTTATGAAGCAAAGGTGAGTGGTAAGAGAGGCAGGGGGAGACCTCGGTTGACCTTCGAAAACACAGTATCGATGATACTGGAGGAAGGTCACGTAAAAAGCATGAGGACCCCCCGGAGGGCGTGTATGAAGAGGTTGATGACTGTGGACGAGGCGAAAGAAGTATGCAGGGACCGTAGCGTTTGGCGCTCCGTTCTCTCTGACTACCCCGCAAGGGATACAGCGTGAAGCTAAAAAAAAAAAAAAAAAAAAAAAAAAAAAAAAAAAAAACTTTACCCAAATGGCAATTGAACCCATAACCGTCGCGTTTGCAGTCAGACGCTGTTCTATTGCGCCACGACCTTTTACTTATTTTTTTTTATAGCTTCACGCTGTATCCCGCACACGGCAGGGTAGGCAGAAGGAATCTAGTTTTAAGACACTCCGCTCCCCACTTTCCGCCGAATTCGGAGGCATTGCGTGTTAAGTGGCGGAACCTAACGCCGTGCTTTACGTCGACACCAGGGCGAAGAAAATGGAAATATAATATCCACTCCCCAAGTGGGAATCGAACCTACAACCAGTCGTTTACAGTCACACGCTTGTGCCACTGGACCACGACTGGCCACTACTTTTACTTATTACGTCTTATATTAATCTCTTACCTGGAGTAGAAGACGCATTGCTGCCACTGTCATCACCCTTTGACAGATCAATGGCTCCTTTATCACTAGGCTTCACTTCCGGTACTCTTGCCTCCAACTCCTTAGGCGGTGACGTCACTTCCTTAACAGGCGTAGGCTTCACGTCAAACTGCCTAGATTTCAACGTTTTCCGTTTAGTCAACGGATCTGTGATACGCCTGCCGAAATCCGCCTTTAAAATGTTGTCTATGCTAAATTTTAAGCAATTTTGGTTAATAAAATCCCTCTCAGATTCGTTTTCAGGTGATTTTGGTGAATAATTTTGATTCTGTCGCCGGTTTTCATCAATCCTGTGTAGAGGTTCTGCGTTTTTCCTAACAAAATTCATGTTGAACTGTTGGTTTATGTTCAGATTGTTCTGTGGTATCGACATCCTTGGCATGCCTGTTTTCAAATCGACCTGATTCATCAAAGGGTTTTGGAACAGCAACGGCTGATTGAGGAACATTAGGGGATTCGGTGTGATCGGATTCGGTCGCAATAGAATCGGTTGGTTCATATTCAAGTTCTGGCTTAGTTGTGATATTGCGTTCAAATGCGTTTGTATATGCTTGAAAGACGTCAACTGCGGATCGTTCTTCTCGTTTAGATAATTAGCTGGTGCCTCGTTACCTACAGATAGTACTGTATCGTCACTACAGCAAGAATTATCATCAACACTAATATCAGCCCTGTCTGTATGATCGTCTTCTAATCTTGGACTGACGCTTTCAGAATTCCTCGATCCATCTTCAAAATTTGGTGTGCTTTGCAGTAATTTGTCAGTGGAGAACACATTCTCTGGACTGTTACTCTCTCTCTCCTTCTTAAGGACGTTATGGATGGAGAAAGAAGATGTATGTATTGGTCTTTCCTCTGGCTTCTCTGGTTCGTTGTAGGGGCTGATGGTGTCTCTGGTGTTCGGTGAATAGGGGTCCTGTTCGTCATCGCTGTTGTCCTGAATTTTGATTTGATCTTGCAAATGAACGGAGGAGACCGCCGCCATATTTTCGTGTTATGTTACGCCATCTGTTGGACAAATACATGATATTGTAAAAAATATTTAAGAAAAATGTTTTTTTCATACATTTAAAGTTAAAATAAATTACAACGTTAAGATTTAATGAATTCGCATATAATAGATTCTTTTTGATCAAAAATTAGAACTATTTCTATATATAACATTTTTGGCAAAGGCCATTAATATCTTCACCTCTTCCTTATTTTAAATCCTAGTGTTATCTTTTAAAATGACATATTTCGTCCAAACAAAAGTAGTCTCATTGAGCTTAAACAAGGCTGAAAGACGAATTAACTTCAATATTATAGCTACACCGAGCTGCATTCGAATCACCAACATGTTTTGTTCATATAAAGCGACATCTCCAAAGAAAACTGGTTAAAAATTCATTAAATCGCTATAATTTTTCAGAAAGTTTTCAATTTTAAAAATATTGTTCTGTTTTACGCAAAAACCACTAAACTGATTTTGATAACATTAAACCATCAATTACCTAACAAGAATTTAGTGTAGCTTCACGCTATATAGCTTCACGCTATATCCCGCACACAGCAGGGTAAGCAGAGGGAACCTAGTGTTAAGACACTCCGTTCCCCACTTTCCGCCGAATTCGGAGGCTTGTGTGTTAAGTGGCGGAACTTAACGCCGCGCTTTACCTCGACACCAGAGCGAAGAAAATGGAAATATTAAATATTTCCACTCCTCGAGTGGGAATCGAACCCACAACCAGTCGTTTACAGTCACACGCTTGTGCCACTGGGCCACGACTGGCCACAATTTAGTGAATTTAGTGTAATTTGATGATATAACATTTGTTAATATTGAGACATTGGTGTCGCATTGTGACAGCGTCTAGCTGAACGCAATGGTCATAGATTCGATTCCTACTTGGGGCAATGATTATAAATAATTTTCATTTCTCCACTCTACATAAAAGGTACATAAATGTAGAAACAATAAGTTCAACCACTTAACACGCAATGTCTCTATTTCAAAACGGAGTGTCTTGACACTAGGTTCTCTCTGGCTACCATACTAATGCGGGAAATAACTTGAAGCTGCTGTTTTTGTATACTATATTTTTTTATTAGCTTCACGCTGTATCCCGCACACAGCAGGGTAGGCAGAGGAAACCTAGTGTTATAACACTCCACTCTTCATTTTCGGCTGAATTCGGAGGCATTTCGTGGTAAGTGGTGGAACTTAACGCCGCGCTTTACCTCGACACCAGAGCGAAGATAATGGAAATATAAAATATTTCCACTCCTCGAGTGGGAATCGAACCCACAACCAGTCGTTTACAATCACACGTTTGGGCCACGACTGGCCCTGTATACTATATGTATATATTATAATACTTTCTACCCCATAATTTAAGCTCACATAATTTAACTCCCATATTACTAAATAATTGAATTGAATTGAATTGAATCGGAAATAATAAAATAAACGCGAATGGTTGTACCGTGATATTGTTTATGAAAACCTAACAAGTTAACCACTACGGTTGCGGTAACTGTGGTTACTTACAAAACGGGTTATAATGTGCATTTGTATGGTGTATGCTCTACTTGGGAATTGATGATGGTGGTTTAATGAGGGGCCAAAATTAGTGAAACTCGAGCTTGGTGATTTGAGTCAAATAATTGATTAATATGAAGTGTTGTTATTATTTATTTTATTATTTGTGGAGATTTTTTTATATATTATATATATTTTTTTTTCAGCTTCACGCTGTATCCCGCACACAGCAGGGTAGGCAGAGGGAACCTAGTGTTAAGACACTCAGTTCCCCACCTTCCGCCGAATTCGGAGGCATTGCGTGTTAAGTGGCGGAACTTAACGCCGCAATTTTCAATTTTCCTAAGTGTTTAATAACACTTTAAAATTGTTTAAAAATGTTTAATAAATAGCATTCTCTCTTGCCAAAACGATTGTTCGTAGAACAATCTTTGGGTAGCAGAAATGTTTAAAAATCTCTCTACAGAGATGCTAACAACGAAAATGTCAAATAATTGATTAATATGAAGTGTTGTTATAATTTCTTTTTAATTGTTTGTGGAGATTTAATGATTTATTTTATATTTGCATGTAATTTAATTACAGATTTTATAAAAAAAATGGATTTTTTTTTTTGAATTTTGTTATAAAAATTAAATTATACATAATTTAGGATCGCATTGATAATTTAAATTAAAATTTTATCTAGGAATCCTTATCAAAATGACAAAAAATGTTTTACAACTTCAAATATTTTTTTCAGTTTCACTCTATATTTTTTTTTTTTTTTTTTAGCTTCACGCTGTATCCCGCACACAGCAAGGTAGGCAGAGGGAACCTAGTATTAAGATACTCCGTTCCCCACTTTCCGCCGAATTCGGAGGCATTGCGTGTTAAGTGGCGGAACTTAACGCCGCGCTTTACCTCGATACCAGAGCGAAGAAAATGGAAATATTAAATATTTCCAATCCTCGAGTGGGAATCGAACCCACAACCAGTCGTTTACAGTCACACGCTTGTGCCACTGGGCCACGACTGGCCTTCACTCTATATCTTAACCTAAATAAAATTTATTTGTAAAGCCACTTCGTTCTCCACTTTCCGATGAAAATCAAGATATTGCATGTCAAAGAGAGAAAATCTACGCCACGTTTTGTCTTGTTCACCAGAACAAAAAATAAAGCTAATTATGATCAGTCCACCAAGTGGGACTTGACAACTGATCAACAATCAGACACTGTTTCACTGCAAAATAACAATTTATGTCTAATAAGATCATTTATAAAAATTTGTAAAAATGAAGAAGGGCGTGCTCAGGTGGTTTGGGCACGTCGAGAGGATGAGTGATGGAAGAATGGTAAGAAAGATATATGAAGCAAAGTGAGTGGTAAGAGAGGCAGGGGGAGACCTCGGTTGACCTTCGAAAACACAGTATCGACGATACTGGAGGAAGGTCACGTAAAAAGCATGAGGACCCTCCGGAGGGCGTGTATGAAGAGGTTGATGACAGTGGACGAGGCGAAAGAAGTATGCAGGGACCGTAGCGTGTGGCGCTCCGTTGTCTCTGACTACCCCGCAAAAAAAAAGAACATTTATTATCCCGAATTTTACACATTTTAAAATGCAACCAGGTTTATAATATTTATAGTTGCACCAGATAAATCGCATATAATTTTGGTATTCGAAATGTAGTGAACGTACCTGTCACCACGGTCGGTAAAAAGGTTAAAACGTTGCGTTTTCAAAAATGTATTTTTGAATCACGTACTAAATATCCAGTTAAAATAGTTTCATTTCTAAATTTATATTCTTTTTTAGCTTCACGCTGTATCCCGCACATATTCGGGTAGGCAGAGGGAACCTAGTGTTAAGACACTCCGTTCCCCGAATTCGGCACCGCCGAATTTGAAGGCATTGCGTTATTTTATATGTACCTAGCTAAAATCTAGTTGTGGCGCATTGGCACATCGCTCTGGTGTCGAGGCAAAGCGCGGCCTTAAGTTCCGCCATTTAACACGCAATGCCTCCCAATTTGACAAAAGTGGGGAACGGAGTATTTTAACACTAGGTTCCTCGTGCGGGAAACAGCGTGAAAGGAAAAAAAGTGTTAATTTATACATACAATTGCAAAAATCAAAGAAAACCACACTTTTTCTTGCACATAGGTATATCTTCAATTGTCGGTTACATTTAAAACCGCAGGTGTCGAATGAATCTGATAGTTTTTTTGGTTTGACACTTCGTTCGCACTTGATTTGTTCTTGTCATCGTGTTACTTGTCATTTGATAAAAAAAAAAACAAAATGCGGTTGGTTTTTTGCAAACTTTAGTTTTGTTATGTATTATTAATTAATTAAAAGTGTATTTTTAATTTTAATAGTGGTATTTCATGTAATTCAGTTAAGGAAAAGATTTTTAGTATGTATATGTCGTGGTCAGATCGTAGAATTGACAATTTCATGATCTCGTTGACGATATCATGAAATGGTCGCAGTTCATGAAATGAGCAACTGAATTTGACGATATCGTTGATTCGTCAACGTTTAACGATTTCGTCGTCGACGTTTGGTCATATCGTAAAATAAGGTGTCTTTATAATATATTTAACATAAATTCAGAGTATGTGCGTAATACGAACTCATTATATATAATTGCGATATTTTTTAGCTCAAAACACTTTTAATCTTGTGAGAATCACTTAAATAAAAAAGGTTTAACCTAACCTAACCTAAAAATTCTTTTACGTAATTATTTTTATTTTGTGTGAATATATTTAAAACCTATCATGATAGGTTAGGTTAGGTTAAACTTTTTATATTTAACAGATTCTTTAGTATTTAAAAGTAGTTTTTATTATATATTTCTTAAAGTTATTATTATAGTATCGCAAATACAAAACAACTTAAAATCAAAATTATAATGATTTTCAATAAAATAAAAAGATAATATTTTTTTAGGAACTTAATTTTTACTTATTATAAAGGGAGGGGAGTTAATTCTGCTTTTAATAAAAAAAAAATTTTAAAACTAAAGTTTTAGCTTTATTACGAACAGCTGATATACGAAAAAGCGCTTCTAGCGCCTCTATCGGTTGTTAAAGTAATTATAATTGACGATTTGGTCAAACAAGATCGACAATTTCATGATGTAGCCACGCGTTTAGTTGACCATATCGTTAAACGTTAGGCTGTCATTGATTTCGTCAAACGACATCATGATCTGGCCAAACGATAATTGGTCATTTCATGAATTGCGACGATTTCATGATATAGTCAACGATTTCATGAAATCGTCAATTAAACGATATGGCCACGACATATATATATATATATTAATTTGTACGTATGGAATGATTTGAGCGCAGCTTTCCGAGAATTTGAATAAAGTTTTTTTTTAAATTATATTTGTACTTTGTATTATATTTGAACGTTTGTTTTAAATTAAAGATTGTAGGCAAAATTTAATTATTTTTCTATATATGGTTAGTAGTATTAAGTGAGTGAACTTTAAGAATTTATTAAAATTGTTTTTTTTTTTTAATAATATTTGTTAAGTTGTAGGCTACATTTAATTGTTTTTCTATGTACGTAAATATATTGGGTAATAGATGAACCTTGATCTATGAACGAATGATTGTTTTTTAAATAAAAAAAATATTTATATATTTTATAAAATATATTTTCTATGTTTTCCTTTTTTTTCTAATATATTTCTCTTATACTAATTGTGTGAAAAAGATTTATAAAAAAAAATTTTATTATTTGAAAAAAGATATATATCTAACTACAAAAAAATGACATTTTATAAAAAAACATCAACGCAACGCAACATCTCGTATTCAGCCGGAAAGTAGAAACCAGAGTGTCTTAACACTATTCTCTCAGACTACCCCCCTACGAAAAAAAGCTTATATCAGCTAAAAAAAGCATATCAAAAAATTTCCCACCAAACCTCGACAATAGGTGAAAAATATCATTTCACAATACTAAGAAATCATTAGCCAAGTCGAGCATACTTCCACCGAGGACCACACACGTTGCGCACGCGCCGGTACCAAATCAATTTACTTACAAACTTAATTTTAACACCGATTCATTGAAAAATAAACCTTATTCCTTAAAAAATAAGATCACATATCAACACAAATATAATTTAGAATTTAAAATACAAAAAAACAACGAAAAATCGACCATTTTGCATTAAAATAAGGTATATTTTCAAACTGGCAACACTATAAGACTTTAAATGGTCATTTTTTGCGATTACCAAGCGATTTTCGACTCTATTTCCTTGGTTTAAGGTTTAAATTATAATTGAAAGTTTGTTCATTTTCAATACAGCAATTTTCAAGTGTTCGCAGATTTATGTATATGGCAATTTTTGATTTTGACTCCGAGCATCTGTTATTGTGCTATTAATAATATAAATCAATGTTTCGTACGCGCATCGTTTTTGTAATTTATCATGAAATTACTTCTATACTACGTTTTTTTAATGATTAAATACTCTTTTTTTTAATAGCTGTATCCCGCACACAGCAGGGTAGGCAGAGGGAACCTAGTGTTAAGACACTCCTTTCCCCACTTTCCGCCAAATTCGGAGTAAGGATTAATCAGTGGCCCAGTGGCCAGTCGTGGCCCAGTGGCATAAGAGTGTGACTGTAAACGCCTGGTTGTGTGGAAATATTTAATATTTCCATTTTCTTCTCTCTGGTGTTGAAGCAAAGCGCGGCGTCGAGTTTCGCCAGTTAACTCGTAATGCCTCCAGAAATGGGCGGTAAATGGGTAAAGGAGTGCCTTAACACTAGGTTACCCTGGTGTGTGCGGGTGAAACTAAAAAAAATATAATAAAAAAATATATAAAAAATAAAATAAAATTTATGGTATTTTTTTATTTTCATTTCTCCCGTTTGGTAAGATATAGAGCAGCATTCAGTACCGCTCCATAATAAGCAATATCTCGCATTCGGAGGAGATAGTGGAAGACGGAGTGTTCTGTCACTAGGTTCTCTCTGACTATATTACTGTGCGGGAAGAGGCTTGAAGCTGGAATAAGCAATTACGTACTTATATCATAAATGCGAAAGTCTGTCTGTTTGTCAGTCACGCTTTCCGCCGAATTCAGAGGAATTGCGTGTTAAGTGGCAGAACTTAACGCCGCACTTTGCCTCGGCACCAGAGCGAAGAAAATGTAGATATTAAATATTACCACTCCTCGAGTGGGAATCGAACACACATCCAGTCGCTTTACAGGCACACACTGTGCCACTCAATAAATGTGTCTAGCTTTCATTTCTAAATTATATTATTAATCATTAAACCATTGTGGTCCAGTTAGTGCTATCTCAACGGTAGTTGCAAATTTGACTCCCATTTGAAGCAGTTATTTGAAATATATATATTTCTCACACTACTTAGCCTCATCGTCTTATAAATATAGAGATACTTAAATGTCAGTACAAATGTCAAGATGACAGATTGTTTTTTTTTCTAATCATAAAATGAGCAAACGAGGCATTAACGTACATCCTTACATGTTACACTAAGTCCATTAAATGTTATGTGATCATTAGAAAATGTTATTATACTAGCGTGACTGTAAACGACTTGTTGTGGGTTCGATTCCCACTCCAGGAAATATTTAATATTTCTATTTTCTTCGCTCTGGTGCCGAGGTAAAGCGCGGCGTTAAGTTACGCCACTTAACACGCAATGCCTCCGAATTCGGCGGAAAGTGGGGAACGGAGTATCTTAACACTAGGTTCCCTCTGCCTACCCTGCTGTGTGCGGGATACAGCGTGAAGCTAAAAAAAAAAAGGAAATGTCATTACACTAGCGTGAATCGTGATTTTGTCTGTTATAAATGTTTGCTATATCGTAGCATACCTATATACATACTAGCGGCCCGCTCGCGACTTCGCCGCATAAACTACGCGATTGTTTCGTTATATTGCAACACTCGGTGGTGGATTTTTGTAAAATAAAATAGACTATACTAAACCTTGGAGTATCAACTATATTTATGCCAAAATTCATTCCAATCGGTCAAGCGGTATAGATTTTTCATATAAACTTTCGTCCCCTTAGAGGTTGATTTGTGAAAACATAAGTAGCCTATGTTTGACACTGTATTTTTTTCTATTTTCATTCTAAAATTCATCCAAATCGGACAGATAGATTAGACGTGAAAGCGTGACAGACAAACAGACAGACATTCGCATTTATAATATAAGTATGGATATATAGGTACTAGCGACCGCACGCGGCTTCGTCTGCGTAACTATACAACTTATTATATATTAAATTTTAGGGTATAGTTTGATCCTGAATCTTTAACTATTGTGAGTGTCTTAACACTACAAACATTCATAAATTTTTAGCTTCACGCTGTATCCCGCACACAGCAGGGTACCTAGTGTTAAGACACTCCGTTCCCCACACGCCGGCGAATTCGGAAGCATTGCGTGTTATGTGGCGGAACTTAACGCCCCGCTTTGAATAAATAAATAGCTTCACGCTGTATCCCGCACACAGCAGGGTAGGCAGAGGGAACCTAGTGTTAAGACACTCCGTTCCCCACTTTCCGCCGAATTCGGAGGCATTGCGTGTTAAATGGCGGAACTTAACGCCGCGCTTTACCTCGACACCAGAGCGAAGAAAATGGAAATATTAAATATTTCCACTCCTCGAGTGGGAATCGAACCTACAACCAATCGCTTTTCCACACTTTGTGCTTCTAAGCCACAGGCTGGATATTAGTAATTTTAATATTTTTAACCATGAGAATTGATCCTTAAACCACTATAAATCACTATTAATTGTACAACTGCATATAAATGGAGTTATCGGTAATTTAGATGTTTTTCTGTGACAAACAAACACATAAGGCGATGTCACGTTTATTAATATGTATGTAAAGACTTAATTGTACTTGTAATAAAATATTATATATTTTCTTTAACTTATTAAAAACTTGTTTTTTTTTTAAATAATAATAAATGTAACTCACTGTATACGTGGTTGTGGGTTCGATTCCCACTCGAGGAGTGGAAATATTTAATATTTCCATTTCCCTCGCTCTGGTATCGAGGTAATGCGCGGCGTTAAGTTCCGCCACTTAACACGCAAGCCTCCGAATTCGGCGGAGAGTGGGGAACGGAGTGTCTTAACACTAGGTTCTCTCTGCCTACCTAATTATACTTTTAATAAAATATGATGTATTTTCTTTAACTTATTAAAAACTTATTTTAAAAAAATATATGAAATAAATGTGACTGACTGTAGGTATACGTGGTTGTGGGTTCGATTCCCACTTGAAGTAATATTTAAATTATTTTCTGCTCTGGTGCTCTAGTACACGACAAAGCGTGGCGCTGAATTCCGCCACTTAACACGCAATATTCCGAATAAGGGCAGAAATTGGACAACGGAGTGTCTAAACACTCAGTTCTCTCTGCCTACGTTTCGAATTCGACCGGAAAATGAAGAACGTGGAGTGTTTTGACGAATACTAGGGAGGAATTGCTATTTTTTTTCTTGGAAGGAGACGCGCGAAAGTTAGTATATATAGTGCTAGTGACCAGCTCGTGGCTTCGCTGCGTGATCTTTGTCTCCTATTTGAGCCATTTCAGGATTCTCTGGATTTTCAGTTTAATCATAATAAAATATAGCCTATAGCACTCCTGATCAGTGTAGCTTTCTAATTATGAAAGATTTTTTATGATCGGTTCAGTATTTCCGAAGATTACCCCTTACAAACAAAGTTACAAATTTTATTTCTTTATCCATACTTATTATATTAAAAATCCGAAAGTCTGTATGTTCGTCTGTCACGCTTTCACGGCGTGTGTGCAAAATAGTAAATAATCCTGGGTCTAACATAGGCTATTTATTTTTTTTAAATCAACCTCTAAAGGATTGAAGTAGGGTATGAAAGTTTATATAAAACATCTAAACCGCTTGGCCGATTGTGATCATTTTTAACATAAATATAGTTGATAATCTAAGCTTAAACATAGTTTACTTTGTTTTTCAACCACAACCCACCACCGAGGGTTGCAATATAACGAAACAATTAGGCAGTCCACGCGTCGATGCCGCGAGCGGGCCCCTAGTAATAAAATATATCCTATAGCACTCCTGAATAGTGGAGCTTTCTAATTGTGAAAGACTTTTCATAATCGGTTCATTATTTCCGAAGGTTAGCCCTTACAAACAAAGTTACAGACTTTACCTCTATATATAAAACGAGGTTAGATTTAAAGTAAGATAGCTCATATAGATATGTAATGCGGTTATACTAAACGGTGAACAATCTAGTCCCAGGTGATAAACATCTACATAACTTGAAAGGTTTCATAGTTCTTATGTTATGTGTGTTCTATATTCTTTTTATGACTTCCTTGTAAACAAAGGAAGAGTCTAGTGACTTTATTCTCCATTCTTTTTTTTATTACTGTAAGGGGATGAAAGTACAGAAGGAACACCTGATGTTAAGTAGTTACTTTCGTCCACAACATTAGGATTAGTAATTGTGGATGCGTTGCCTTGGGGATGAAAGGAGGAAGAAGGATGGATGGATAGGAAAAGCTGGCTTACATATCATCGATCCAGAACACATCATCAGATAATTGGCGGTTCATTTTTAACATTACATTGCAAGCCAGTGTTAAGCTAGTAGATATATAAAATGCAATGTCTCAATTTTTGGCGTAAAGTGGACTCAATAGAGTTTTTTTTTTTTAGGTTCACGCTGTATCCCGCACACAGCAGGGTAGGCAGAGGGAACCTAGTATTAAGATACTCCGTTCTCCACTTTCCGCCGAATTCGGAGGCTTGCGTGTTAAGTGGCGGAACTTAACGCCGCGCTTTACTAGAGTTTCATGTTTTTGAAAAACATGAAACTCATAGGAGAAGCTAATATAAGTTGTTTTAATCTATAACCAGTTTGCCTCTGAGACTAGACTAAAGCTAGTCCTGACTTGTGTGCACAAAGTGTGACTGTAAATGCGACTGGTTATAGATTCGATTCCCACTCGAGGGATAAAAAAAATATATTTCCATTATCTTAGCTCTGGTGTCGAAGCAAAGCGCAGCATTACGTTCCGCCACTTAACACGCAAGCCTCCGAATTCAGCGGAAAGTGGGGAACGGAGTGTCTTAACACTAGGTTCCCTCTGCCTACCCTACTGTATGTGGGATACAGCGTGAATCTATAAAAAATCTAGAATCTATCATCTACTGTACCATATAGGTGTGAATTATAAAATAATATTATATTTGTATATGGCATTATTACCTTGTTCTAACGCTAAGAATGCATTACTAAAGCGAAGCAAGGTGTCAATCATCAATAAAAATACAAGCGCTCGTTAAAATTTATTATATACATATATACATCCTATTAAATTATATATGTATATATTGTATTGTTCGGACGTTTGTCTGTCTGTTTGTCAGGCGGAGAAATGTGACACTAAATGATACTAAGGTAGGGTTAAATTAGAAGGCATCCGGAGCACATCCCGGTTGTATTTGTAAAAAAAAAAAAAATTAAATAGCTTCACGCTATACACATAGCAGGGTAGGCAGAGGGAACCTAGTGTTGAGACACTCCGTTCCCCATTTTCCGCCAAATTTCGGAGGGATCGTGTGTTAAGTGGCGGAACTTAACGCCGCGCTTTGCCTCGACACCAGAGCGAAGAAAATGGAAATATTAAATATTTGCACTCCTCGAATGGGAATCGAACCCACAACCAATCGTTTACAGTGACACGCTTGTGCCACTGGGCCACGACTGGCCCCAATCTATATTTATATTATTTCCATATCCTTGATCTGGTAAGACAGAGCGGTGTTAAGTTCCGCCGCTTGACATTCAATGTCTAAATTTCAGTTTGAAAATGGAGATCACAGTGTATTGACGGAACTAAAGTCATATTAATACTATGTAATAAATATAACTTGAATTTAATACTTAAGAGATTAGATTAATATTGAAAGAAAAGTGGACTCTCTTATGGTATATTGTATAAACTTAGTTAAAGCTTACTTAGTTTTAAGCTCAGATATTGTTAATGAAAAAAGGAATTTATATATATAAAAAAAAATATTTAAAAAAAAGGTACAGACCCTATGTTCGTAGTGATATAAAAAAATTGTAAAAAAAACTTATATATAGTAATATATAGTAACTAGACCATCAGTAAAGTTCGACGTGTAAACGACGTGAGGCGCGCATATGGGTTGCCATGGCAACGGACATTTACACTGACTACTTCTCTCTGGCTACCCTTCGTATAGAAGGGAGAAAAGCATGAAGCTTAAAGGAAAAAAGATAGTTAAGTTTAATTTCAGCTTCAACTGAATGTTTTATTTTTTGATATCTCGGTTCGTCAAAGATAAAGCGCGGCGTTGAGTTACGCAACTCAACAAGCAAGGTCTCAATGTCTCGTAGAAACTGGATAATGGAGTATTTTGACACCAGATTCCCTCCGCCTACTCTGCTACATGAGGAAAACAAAAGTACATTGTGCCACAGTTTGAAAGCGTCTAACTGTATCACCATTAGACATGGGTTCGATTCCCACTTGGTGAAAGGATTTTTTTTTTAGCTTCACGCTGTATCCCTTGCGGGGTAGTAAGAGAGAACGGAGCGCCAAACGCTACGGTCCCTGCATACTTCTTTCGCCTCGTCCACTGTCATCAACCTCTTCATACACGCCCTCCGGGGGGTCCTCGTGCGTTTTACGTGACCTTTCTCCAGTATCGTCGATACTGTGTTTTCGAAGGTCAACCGAGGCCTCTCCCTGTCTCTCTTACCACTAAAGGAATAATCATAATTTAATTATTTTCCTTTCTCCGCTCCGATGATTGGTCTTACAAAATGCGGCGTTAACTTCCGCCAATTACCACGATTTTTCTTAAAAAATATGGGAAACAAATATATTTATATAAATAAAAAATCTAAACGAGCTTTCTCTTTCACTACCCCGCAAGGGATACAGCGTGATGTTAAAAAAAAGAAAAAGAAAATCTAGACAAAACCGGGTGGAAAACTAGTTTATGTAATAAGCATCAAATAATCCATATTTATATTATAAATGCGAATGTCTGTCTGTTTGTCTGTCACGCTTTCACGGCTAATCTATTGGTCCGATTTGGATGAAATTTAGAATGAAAATAGTAAATAACCCTAGTTCAAACATAGACTACTTATTTTTTCAAAAACCAACCAGTAAAAGTTTGCAATAGGTGATGAAAGTTTATATGAAAAATCTAAACCGCTTGACCGATTGTAATGAATTTTGGAATAAATATAGTTGATAATCCAAGGTTAAACATAGGCTACTTTATTTTTCAAAAATCCACCACCGAGGGTTGTAATATACCGAAACAGTTATGTAGTCCACACGACGAAGCCGCGAGCGGGCCGCTAGTAGGCAATAAAATGTACTGACTGTCACTGTCGACACCTCGCACCGCACAATAAGGTAAAAAATATATAAAATTTAAATTACTAATACATATTTTATCATTTATCCTTATTTGTTTTATTGTTAATATTTATTATATTTTTTATGAGTGTGTCGTGTTATGATTGTAAACGACAGGTTGTGGGTTCGATTTCCACTCGAGGAGTGGAAATATTTAAGAAAATATTTCCATTTTCTTCGCTCTGGTGTCAAGGTAAAGACGCGGCGTTAAGCTCCGCCACTTAACACGCAATGGCTCCGAATTCGGCGGTGCGTGGGGAACGGAGTGTCTTGACACTAGGTTCCCTCTGCCTACCCTGCTGTGTGCGGGATACAGTGTGAAACCCAAAAAAAGAAAAAGGATTATTATTTTCGACACCAGAGCGAAGAAAATGGAAATATAATTTCCACTCCTCGAGTGGGAATCGAACCCACAACCAGTTGTTTACAGTCACACGCTTGTACTGGGCCTTGACTGGCCACATTTAAAAGATAACTTTATTCTTATAGAAATTGAGTTTATTTTTAGTCAAATTTATTTCACAAACTAGCGGCCCGCTCGCGGCTTCGCCGCGTGGGCTCGCTAATAGTTTCGTTATATTGCAACCCTCGGGGGCGGATTTTTGAAAAATAAACCAGCCTATGTTTGACCTTCGATTATCAACTATATTTATTCCAAAATTTCATTACAATCGGTCCAGCGGTTTAGTTATTTCATATAAACTTTCATCCCCTATTTCAACCTTTTAGCAGTTAATTTTTGAAAAAATAAATAGCCTATGTTAGATCCAGTCATTTTTACTACTTTCATTCTAAATTTCATCCAAATCGGACCGGTAGATTAGCCGTGAAAGCGTGACAGACAAACACACAGACATTCGCATTTATAATATAAGTTTTTTTTTTTTTTTATAAAAAGGACAAGGCAAACGAGCGTCCGGGTCACTTGATGTTAGGTGAACACCGTCGCCCACGGCCCCGTGCAACACCAGAGGAGCTACAGGGACGTTGCCGGCCTTTGAGGTGGAGGTAAGCGCGCCTTTTGAAGGTACCCATGTCGTATCGACCTGGAAACACTGCCGCTGGTGCCGACGAAACCGCACAGTACTGGAGTGCCAGGTATCCAGGTGGTGAGGATGATATTTCAATCTGGCACGTACTGTGCGGTTGGAGAATTCAGCGGCAGGTACCAAGTCAAACAGTTCTCCAGAACACTCCCCGTGATACATGCGATAGAGAACGCATAACGAGGACACGTCTCTACGCAAAGCCAAAGTGTCAAGCCCAGCACAGATTTTTGGGTCCCTGATAATTCGAGTGGCTCTGCGTTGTATGCGATCAAATGGTTCGAGCTGATACTGGGGGGCACCGGCCCAGAGATAAGAACAGTACTCCATATGAGGCCGCACCTGGGCCCTATAAAGGGACAATCGGTGTTGGGGCGTGAAGTACTGACTCGCTCTACCGATGACACCCAGCTTCTTCGAGGCCAACTTGGCCTTACTCTCCAAATGATCGCGATACTGGCACTCACTCGAAACTTTCAGGCCCAATAAACTGATACTGGGCGCGGCATTAAGGGGAGTGTTCTGGAAAAGTGGCGATAGGACAAATGGGGTTTTCTTAGTGGTCAACGCGCAAACTTGTGTCTTCTGGGGGTTGAATTGAACCAGGTTCCTTTCAGCCCATAAGGAGACATTCACAAGGGATGCCTCAACAGAAGACACAAGTTTTGTTCGGCTCTCGTCGACGTTTTCCCGAGAAAGACCTGCACGGCCGGTGTATACGGCGTCCACCGTGCTGTCATCCGCATAGCAATGAATGCCAGGGTCTTCTTCTATGGATATGTAGGAATAATGATCAAATATAAAATATGACTGACCACATGAATTAACTATTGTTACTTTTAACATTTTCAAGTGTTATTTACACACTTAAGAAATTAAAAAATACCTATCTTGCCAAACGATTATATAATCTTTGTTTAGCAGAAATTTGTAAAAATCTCTCTACAGAGATGCTAACAATAAAAATAACGTTGTAATAAAGCGTATAAGAATTTCAACGCAGCTGGTTTTAGAACGCATGGCTCAGCGGTCAGAGCGCTCGGACGGTGTCCAAGAGATACAGGTTCAAATTTTTATACGTTTTTTAAAAATGTCTCTTTTAATAATTATCTTTCCACCTATTAGGAATCAAATCGACAACCAACTCAGTATCACGCGCCTCTAAACAAAATTGAATGAATTATTATTAAAAAAGATTTTAATCAGAAGTGTAATATCGTTTTTTTAGCTTCACGCTGTATCCCGCACACATTCGGGTAGGCAGAGGGAACCTAGTGTTAAGACACTCCGTTCCCCACGCACCGCCGAATACTGGAGGCATTGCGGGATAAATGGGTGAACGGCGGTTTCTACTTCTCGAGTGGGAGTCGAATCCACAACCAGTCGCGTTGTACACTTTGTGCCCAAGTCTGGCCTCTGAGCTATTATTGTTTGTAAAGATTTTAATTAAAAGTGAAATATAGTTAGTTCGTGTAATAATTTTTCACACTTTCGTGCTAAAGGAAATACGTGTTTCATACATTTTCAAGCCTCATACATTTTAAAGGCACTTTTTTTGGTTTTAAATTTGCATTTTTATTTTAATTGGCGTTCAAATAAAGAAATTATTGAATAACTTTCGTTGCATTTCTATGTCGAAAATTTTTTTAACATACAACTCCCCCCCGTCGCTGGGTGGCATCCCGTAAAAGACGGGTAACCCAGTAGCTTGGTGGTAAGAGATTCGTTCTCCGACTAGCTCGCGACCACTATTATGTCAAAGACGTACCGCCAAACATCTGATGATGTGTTCCGGTTCGATGACATGTAAGCCAGCTCTCTCTCCATATTTCCATCATCCCCATCCTTCTTCCCTCCTTTCCTCCACCCTCCTTAAGGTCGACAACGCATCCACAACCTTTATAATGTTGTGGATGTCCATGAGCGAAGGTTAGCTGTTTACCATCAGGTGGTCCTTCTGCTCGTTTGCCCCCTTTTCTTCAATAAAAAAAGGACCAACAGACTACATTTTTAAAAAAAAATCCCGATAATGTTGAAATATGGGATCAAAGTTTATATAAAATTTTAAGTTATAAATGCCGCAAGCGACTGCTAGTAGTATCAACAATTATTTTACTATCTATATTTTACTCTCTATCTAAATGTTTAATAATCATTACCCCAATCGAAAATGGAACCCACAACCATGTTTTTTCAACCACATACTGTCCCACTGTACCACAAGGGTCTAATTAATACCAATTTCAATATAAACAACAAAATTCACAATAAAACGAATGACCATATCGGTTTGTTTACCCGAAACGCTTCACTGCGCTAGAACGTAATTGTTAGTAAAAAATATTGTTTGTTTATCATTAACCATATAATAGTGTATATGGCTTGCTAGAATGTACCCTGTGGTATGGAATTCGATTCCGTCTGGGGCAAAATTTGTAATTTAACTAGCTGTGCGTTGTCTGTGTGTTAAAATAAAAGTAGGTTAATTAGTACCTTAACCTACTTTTTGACAATAAGGAGTACCTTATTGTCAAAATCGGCCCATCAGTAAAAGTCCTATCCAAATCGGCCCAGTTGTTTCAGAGGTTAGCCGGAACAAACAGACGGTCAATAATAGTAAAAAATGTTGTTCTTGTGTATATACGTAGGTATATACGTGTATACTGCTTAAAGATATTTATTAAATGCTTAAAGATATTATGTATTTAGTAAAAAGCGGTTATTTTAATATTACACACAGAGCATCAACCATTACAGAGAAATAACCATCGAGGTAAAGCGCGGCGTTAAGTTCCGCCACTTAACACGCAATGCCTTCGAATTCGGCGGAATGTGGGGAACGGAGTGTCTTAATACTAGGTTTCCTCTGCCTAACCTGCTGTGTGCGGGATACAGAGTGAAGCTAAAAAAAAAAAAAGAATTAACACACATTCCAATTTTATATATTTGACATTTGACATTGCAGCTATCAAAACCCAAATGACATTACCTATGATTACAGTATTTTATAGAATAAATAAAAAATCGTATATTGTTTTACTTATCTATTTATGAAAACTACTACAGTTAATATTGGCTGACATTATTTTAAATGTCACATTATTATAAACAATCTCATTTCTAAATGTACCTACTACCTCAAAAAAATAAAAAACAAACGATATCACCTAAGACATCGATAATACGCAATTAACAACTATTTTTTTTTTAACTTCACCCTATATCCCGCACACAGCAGGGTAGGCAGAGGGAACCTAGTGTTAAGACACACAGGCATTGCATGTTAAATGGTGGAACATAACACCGCACTTTGCTTCAAAACCAGAGCAAAAAAAATGAAAATATTCAATATTTCCTCACTTCAAATGGGAATCGAACCCACAACCAGTCGTTTACAGTCACACGTTCGTGCCACTGCGCCACGACTGGCCCAAACAGCTAATTAATCGAGTAAGTGTAGCTTTAAATCAGTTAAATCGATTAATTCGTATTCTACATACATATATACGGTTAGTTTTTGCTCATTTTAAAGTTACACTGTTAATTGTTTCTAATTAAAATATCATGTTTTCAATTGAATTTTCCACACATGAATGAGCTGGGTCAATGGAATATGGCAGTGGTTCTCAAAGTATGAAAGATGTAGGGCAAAAATGCTTTTGGATCTACTTCTTGGACCTGTTAGAACTTAGCTTCATACTATTTACCTGATGGCTAGATTTTTTTTCTCTTTTTTTAGCTTCACGCTGTATCCCGCACACAGCAAGGTAGGCAGAGGGAAACTAGTGTTATGACACGTCGTTCCCCATTTTCCGCTGAATTTTGGAGGCATTACGTGTTAAGTGGTGGAACTTAACGCCACGTTTTACCTCGACACTAGAGCGATGAAAATGGAAATATTAAATATTACCTCCTTGACTGGGAATCGAATCCTCAACAAGCCGTTTACAGTCACACATCTATGCCACTGCCTCCACTGGCCCCAACAACCATTACAAATTCTATATTAATTACATTTCTGGTGGTAAGCCACCCATAGTTTGACAAGCTCTGGAGTATAGTGCAAAACAATGAATATGAACAAACATAAACACGCTATGATGATTTTTTTGAGCAACTTTTTTCTAACACTTAAACAATGTAACGCTAGATATCGACCTGATTAATTTTCGCTAACAAAAACAAGGATATGCAATATATATTAAACATGTTTAAAGTGTTATTCCACACTTAGGAAAATTGAAAAAGACATTTAAAGAAAACGTATAAAAATTTGAACGCAGCGGGATTCGAACCCGCGCCTCCTGAATACCGTTCAGGCGCTCTCACCGCTGAGCCATGCGTTCTAATATCCGTTGTGATATGCAATATCGTTTAGTAATTTTTACTTTGTTTTGACAGTTTCAAGCTTTTAAACATGTTTAATGTTTAAACTCACACTTATTAAAATTGAAAAAGACATTTAGAAAACGTATAAAAATTACGTACAATAAAAATTGTGGCCAGTCGTGGCCCAGTGGCACAAGCGTGTGACTGTAAAGCGACTGGTTGTGGGTTCGATTCCCACTCGAGGAGTGGAAATATTTAATATTTCTATTTTCTTCGCTCTGGTGTCGAGGTAAAGCGCGGCGTTAAGTTCCACCACTTAACACGCAATGCCTCTGAATTTGGCAGTGCGTGGGGAACGGAGTGTCTTAATACTAGATCCCTCTGCCTACCCTGCTGTGTGCGGGATACAGCGTGAAACAAAAAAAAATATATATTTATTTTTATTTTTTAATTTTACCAATTTAAGAAAAATGACAAACAAAGTCACAGAACAACACTAGTCATCCCAAAGTCGTTTAAATCATGTAACGATATAATTAGTTAAAATACATGCAATAATACATAATAACCGTACTATTAACGTAGATTTTACGTTAAAACCTAATTACATGTTGTGGACAAAAGCCTAAAAAATTGCAACTTTAGCTATGAAACAGTGAAAGCTATGCTATATTTTTATAGCTTCAAGCTTCAGCAGGGTACGCAGAGAGAACCGAAGAGAGTGTTAAGACACTCCGGTCTGTTTTCGGGTGAAATTGAGACGTTGCGTGTAGTGACGGAACTCAACGCTGCACTTTGTCTTATGTACTAGAGGGTAGAAGTGAAAATTTAAATATAATCATTACCCAAGTGGGAATCGAACCCACAACATTCACTTACAAACAGACCGTGTCATACTGCTCCATGATGGTCTAGATCAGAGCTTCTTAAACTATGGGTCGCGACCCCAAATGGGGTCGCGTAGCAAAATTCTGGGGTCGAGAGATTTTAGAGTCAAATATTTATATATACGATTTTATAACATCACTAGAGTTGGCGGAATACACAGGAGTGGAATTTTTTATTTTGATTTTTTGTTTGTTTCAAAACGAATTCTAATACTATATATTTTCATATGTATGTCTGTATTGTGACCTAATAAATTAAACATAAAAAAAAATATATTTTTCTTTTATGTTCGTATGGGATCGTCAAACACTTGCAATCATAAATGGGGTCGTGAGTGACAAAAGTTTAAGAAGCCCTGCTATAGACCAAACGTAGCTAAGATCTACGTCTTCTTGATGTATGAAATGGTTTAAAAAAACTAGATCTCTCTATTCTTCGGTTTATAAACAAATAGAAACACTGCGCGTGGGGAACGGAGTGTCTTAACACTAGGTTCCCTCTACCTACCCGAACGTGTGCGGGATACAACGTGAAGCTAAGAAAAAAAAAAAAAAAAAGAAAAAGAATTCAAAAAAATATAATAAAAACAATAGTTGTTACCGATGCCGATTGTGGGTTCGATATCCCACTTTGCCTCGTTCTTTTTTTTCGCTCGCGGGAAAACGCGTGAAGGCAGCTTCACGCTATTTTTTTTAATATATTATCACAATCGCTTCGCGTACTGTACTGTACTATACTGTACTGTACTCAACTGTATTCCACTAAATTGACAGCTAATGAATGTTTATTAAAGTTGATTTCAAAATTGTTTGAAATTGCATATCAAGTGATAATTGAGTTCAAATGGTTATGTTAAATAGAGTCTACTTAACAACTTCACGTTTCACGCTTCACGCTTCACGCTTCACGCTTCACGCTTCACGCTGTTACCCGCATAGCGGGGTAGTCAGAGAGAACGTAGTGTTAAGACACTTCGTCCTCCATTTTCCGCTAAATTCTGGAGTCTTGTTTAGTGGCGGAAATTAACGTCGAGCTTTGCCTCGAGACCAGAACGAAGAAAATGGTAATATTAAATATTTCCTAATATGGTAATCCATACTTATATTATAAATGCGAAAGTCTGTGTGTTTGTCTGTCACGCTTTCACGGCTAATCTACCGGTCCGATTTGGATGAAATTTAGAATGAAAGTAGTAAATGTTACTGGGTCTAACATAGGCTACTTAGTTTTTCAAAAATCAACTGCTGAAAGTTGAAATAGGGGATGAAAGTTTATATGTAAAATCTAAACCGCTTGACCGATTATAATGAATTTTGGCATAAATATAGTTAATAATCTAAGCTTAAACATAGGCTACTTTATTTTTCAAAAACCTACCCCTTGAGGGTTGCAATATAGCGAAGCAGTTCAGTAGTTCACACGGCGAAGCCGCGAGCGGGCCGCTAGTATTAAATACTTCCCGAGTGGTAATCGAACCAACAACCAGTCGCGTCGACATTCACACGTTGTGCCCACAAGCCACGACTGGCCTAAGTCATGACATATATTTGAGTGTAGAATAAAGAGAGTTTATCTATCTTATTCTGGGGCCACTCGTTGCCCAGTGGCACGAACGTGTGACTGTAAACGACTGGTTGTGGGTTCGATTCCCACTCGAGGAGTGGAAATATTTAATATCTACATTTTCTTCTCTCTGGTGTCGAGGCAAAGCGCAGCGCTAAGTTCCGTCACTTAACACGCAATACCTATAAAATTCGTCGGTGCGTGGGGAACGGAGTGTCTTAACACTAGCTTCCCTCTGCCTACGATACTGTATGCGGGATACAGCGTGAAGCTACACAAAAAAAACCTTGTTTTGAAGGGAGAACATAGTAGCAAAATAGTCCACTCTTCTTATTCCGATCATCAGAACTTGAAACATTGCGTATTAATAATATTTTTGAAGTGAAAACTTGTTTAGGCGCGTTGAGCGTTTTGGTAGAGGGTAAAATCCTCGGTTCGCGTCACCGACATGCGACATGATAATAGTATTGAAATTGAAATTCGTGTAAATATAAATACTATGTATAATTAAGATAATTGTATATTAATTATTTTTTCAACCACTTTGTATTTATATTTTGTTCATGATTTGTTTAACCCATCATATGTAACTAATAAATAAAACATAAAAAAAATCATATAATTTTTGCATATAGTTTTAATTACACTCAACTTAATAGTTCCGTTTTCACTTCTATCGGCAGTCCCACGACTGCTACTGTTTTTTTTTAGTGACTTTGAACCCAGAACTCTCTATCAACTCAACACAACCACTAAACCCAAAGGTACATAATAAACATAACATAACATAATTTACAAGGCGTTTACTCCGCTCTGATAAGCGAACAATAACAAATGGACTTTTATTGATTCGTAAAGTATTTATTTATATTAAACAAACATTCATGTTTATTTTATTTTTAGTTAAGCAGTTTTACGGTTGGTTATGTTTGTGTGTTTGAATACGGATTTCACGGATTCGATTCTCGGTTTAGGCAAATTTAAGAGGATTTTTTTTGAAAAAGACATTTAGAAAACGTATAAAAATTTGAACGCAGCGGGATTCGAACCCGCGCCTCCTGAATACCGTTCAGGAGCTCTCACCACTGAGCCATGCGTTCTACTATCCGCTGCGTCGAAATTCTTATACGCTTTATTACAACTTATTTTTGTTGTTAGCGTGTAGTAGAACCTATGGCTCAGTGGTGAGAGCGCCTGAACGGTATTCAGGAGGCGCGGGTTCGAATCCCGCTGCGTTCAAATTTTTATACGTTTTCTAAATGTCTTTTTCAATTTTCCTAAGTGTGGAATAACACTTTAAAAATATTAAAAGGTTTTTTCCGTTTAAGGCTTCGTTCTAGCAGCCTAAATATAAACGAGATAAAGTGAAGTAAAAAATATGAAGCTGGCATTTTACGATTCATTATTATGATTTTTTTTTAATCTTTACTGTAGCAAAACTCGCAGCGTTGAGTTCCGAAACATAACACGTAGGTATATGTATGGAGCCCATTATGCAAGTGGAGAACGGAGAATTTTGACACTAGGCTCTCTCTGTACTTGGGTACGCGGAAGATTCGGGTACCTGTGGCCCCGGATTGTGGCGGTCGAGGAGGAGCACCTTGAGGTTTTAGTGGGTATACGGACGGCTCAGTCCGGAGTCCCACATAACCACGTCCGAGTCTCTAATCGGGCTGGTATTCGTAACGGGTTTCCTCTCGTAAAAAAAAAAAAAAAAAAAAAAGGCTCTCTCTGTACTTGCTATGGAGGAACTCAAAATAATTTAAATAAATAATTTAGCGCCTGATATTAATAATTGTGGCCAGTCGTGGCCCAGTGGCACAAGTGTGTGATTGTAAACGACTGGTTGTGGATTCGATTCCCACTCGAGGAGTGGAAATTATATTTCCATTTTCTTCGCTCTAGTGTCGAGGTAAAGCGCGGCGTTAAGTTCCGCCCCTTAACACGCAACGCCTTCAGATTCAGCGGTGCGTGGGTTACGGAGTGTCTTAACACTAGGTTCCCTCTGCCTACCCTGCTGAGTGCGGGACACAGCGTGAAGCTAGTTATTTGGCTGAGTTCCACCACTAAACACTTAATATCTCGACTTCATATGGAAAGCGGAGAACGGAAAGTCTAGACACTAGGCTCTCTCTGACTACCCAAAAAAGCTTTTATATATATACATATAAAACAAAAATCGAATCGAAAACCACCAATAGCAAAAATCAATTACTAGCTTCATAAAAATTAATTTCACACAATTCAAGATTTATTTCTATAGAAATATTCTATAGAGCCATTGAATTTATTACAACTTTAGTATGCAATAAAAATAATTCGTATTAATATCATATATGCGAAAGTCTGTCTGTCTGTTTGTTACGCTTTCACGACTAATCTACTGGACTGCTTTAATTAAGTTTAGAATAAAAAAATAGCTTCACGCTATATCCCGCACACAGCAGGGTATGCAAAGGGAACCTAGTGTTAAGACATTCCCCACTTTCCGCCGAATTCCGAGGCATTGCGTGTTAAGTGGCGGAAATTAACGCCGCGCTTTGCCTCGACACCAGAGGAAGAAAATGGAAATATTAAATATTTCCACTTCTCGAGTGGGAATCGAACCCACAATCAGTCATTTACAGTCACACGCTTGTGCCACTGCGCCACGACTGGCCACAATTTATTCAAAAACCAATCCCTAAATCGTGGAAATTGTGAAAGAAAGTTTGAATGTAAAAAATCTAAATTGCTTGACCGATCGTAATGAATTTTAGTATAAATATAGTTCATAACTCAGGGTTAAACATAGGCTACTTTATATTTCCAAAATTCATCTCAAAGAGTTGCAATATAACGAACCAATCATAGTTACGCGAGAGAGTCGCTAGTATCATATCTATACTAATTATAATAAAGAGGTAAAGTTTGTAAGTTTGTTTGTAAGGGATAATCTTCGGTAATACTGAACCGATTATGAAAATTCTTTCACAATTAGAAAGCTACACTATTCAGGAGTGCTATAGGATATTTTTTATTATGATTGAACAGAAAGTACAGAGAATCCCAAAGGGGCTCAAATAGGGGTTAAAAGTCGAGGAAGCAAAGCCGCGAGCGGTCGTCAGTTTCATTTTTCATATAAAAAGTCTAAAAATATTTTTTTTTTTAGCTTCACGCTCTATCCCGCACACATTCGGGTAGGCAGAGGGAACCTAGTATTAAGATACTCCGTTCCCCACTTTCCGCCGAATTCGGAGGCATTGCGTGTTAAGTGGCGGAACTTAACGCCGCGCTTTACCTCGACACCAGAGCGAAGAAAATGGAAATATTAAATATTTCCACTCCTCGAGTGGGAATCGAACCCACAACCAGTCGTTTACAGTCACACGCTTGTGCCACTGGGCTGGGCCACGACTGGCTGGTAAAAGTCGAGGGAGCGAAGCCACGAGTTTATGCTAGTTTCATATTTCATATAAAAAGTGTAAAAATATAACAAAAGTAGGTAAATCGATAAGACCTGTGTTTTAGCACCTAACAAAAACATGTTGTGATAAAATTGTTAGGATTGTGACACACATAATGTATGATGCTGTATTTCTTATATATAATATTTTCTATGTTTTTAATTTTTTTACTCTGTTTTAAGGTGGTTTTGAAGAGATCGAGAGAGAGAGAGAGAGAGAGAGTCTTAGCTATAAAGTCACTTTTGTATTTTTTTATCTTATTTTTTTTCTTGTGGCCAGTCGTGGCCCAGTGGCACAAGATTGTGACTGTAAACGACTGGTTGTGGGTTCGATTCCCACTCGAGGAGTGGAAATTATATTTCCATTTTCTTCGCTCTGGTGTCGAGGTAAAGCGCTGCGTTAAGTTCCGCCACTTAACACGCAAGCCTCCGAATTCGGCGGAAAGTGGGGAACGGAGTGTCTTAACACTAGGTTCCCTCTGCCTACCCTGCTGTGTGCGGGATATAGCGTGAAGCTATTTTTTTTTTTTTTTTTTTTGTAAAGTATTTTTTAGTGAGTATACTTACAATAAACAGTAATATATCTATCTTTTTTTAATAGAAAAGATAACAATAAAGATAAGGCCTTCGTGTCACAGTAGACGAGGATCTAACTGTGACTATTGTGGGTTCGATTCTCATTCGAAATGAAAGCAACTTTTTGGGTAGTCATAGTCAGAAAGCCTACTAGAGACCCAAATTCGAGGCAATGCATTTTGAGTGGCGGAGTTTAACGCCGCATGTTTTTAATGTAATGATCATAACTTACTTACAATCATTTTTGCCCGTGGGGGGACGGGGTAAGAATACAATTCTCCCCCGTCGCTGGGTAGCCTCCCGTAAAAGCCTAGTAGCCCAGTAGTTTCTTTTTTCTATTTTTTATCTTTGTTTTTTAGACGCCACAGCCTCGAGTTCTGTGTGCTTTCCAGCTTATTTTCCTTTTTCTGTTTGTGATTTTTTTCTTGAATTTATTTTAACGAGTAGTTTGGTGGTAGGAGATTTGTTCTCCGACTGGCTCGCGACCACTATCGTGTCAAAGATGAACCGCCAAGCATCTGATGATGTGTTCCATTACTCCCTCCTTCTGTCCCATATGCCCGGGGCTAGGGTGAGGTGGTGGTGAGGAAGGTAACCACTCAACACCACGTGAGCCTTCTGCTCGTTTGCCTCCTTTGTTCAATAAAAAAAAAGCTTTTTAGTAATGAAAATGTTGGTGAATTTGACTCTAAGTTCTCCTTGTCTATGTTAAGCAAATAAGACAAACGAGACCTTAAATTCTGGCTCTGAAAACGCTGTCTCAAATCGAGCATAAAGCGGGTAACGATTCATATTTTTTGGGCGGATTTTGTTTAACAAACTCTTTATTCAAATTCAAATTCAAAATATCTTTATTCAAATAGACTTTTGAAAGCACTTTTGAATCGTCAAATGTACATAAAGCTACCACCGACTCGGAAGGCAGTTCTGCTGAGAAGAGCCGACCAGAAACTCAACAACTGCTTTTTCAAATATATAAATTACAATTTTATTATTTGATACAATGGTAGCTAACCGGCATTGGACTTATTCAGATTAATTCCACGCATTTTTATCCTTTAAATACTCTTCTACAGAGTAATAAGCTTTACTTATTAAAGTATTTTTTACAAGATTTTGAATTTCTCTAGTGGTAAATCTAAAACAAGCTGTGGAATTTTATTATATATGCGTATACTCCGACCCATAAAAGATTTATTTACCTTTTGGAGACGATAACGTGGCGTTTATAATAAAATCTTCAGCTAAGTTCCTTAGTTCTGGCTTATTGAACATGCCAGTTACGTGCAAAATACTTATCATGTTGCCAATGTCACGTTGTATGGAGATTTCTCTCTTTAGAGGTAAAAAAGAATAAACAAAGAAAGAATAACAATATTTTGTATTATAAGTCGAAAAAAATTAAAAAATTAAATTAAATAGCTTCACGCTATATCCCGCACACAGCAGGGTAGGCAGAGGGAACCTAGTGTTAAGACACTCCGTTCCCCACTTTCCGCCGAATTCGGAGGCTTGCGTGTTAAGTGGCGGAACTTAACGCCGCGCTTTACCTCGACACCAGAGCGAAGAAAATGGAAATATAATTTCCATTGACATTGACACTCCATTTCCAAAATGGCGGATTTCTTTTTTTTAAATCCAAGCCACAAATCTCCAAACAGTGTACAGAAACCTAAAAACGTTATAAAATATCTTAAAGTGTTTTATCGTTTAATTAAAGTATAAATTAAGTTTCGGTTTAACGCGTGAATAATCGCTACAAACGGATTTATTATAAGCAATAGATTCGTATTAGCCTGTTCGTATATGTGGCCTTGGTCATGTTGTTGTGGTGAAAAATAGAAAAAAAAAGACATTTAAAGTTTATTTTGAATAGCGTAGAGTTTCGTCACTACGTTTTTTTCTTGGTGTTACATTTTTCGTTTTCGTTTTCAGGGGACTGGTTGTGGGTTCGATTCAAACTCGAGGAGTGGTAATATTTAGTATTTCCATTCCCTTCGCTCTTTTATTAGAGGTAAAGCGCGGCGTTAAGTTCCGCCGCTTAACACGCAATGCCTCCGAATTCGGCGGTGCGTGGGGAACGGAGTGTCTTAACACTAGGTTCCCTCTGCCTACCCTGCTGTGTGCGGGATACAGCGTGAAGCTAAAAAAAAAGAGTCTTATATTACTGGGCGTCTATCGCAGTATATATTAAAAAATACCCAGTAACTGAATTAGGTCTATTAATTTAAATAATTTTATTAGTGTATCTAATTTACTTAATACCCGCATGTGGCCAATAAAATGGGACCATGTACCTACTTCTATATCATTCAATTACAATGAGAAGGGTCTAAGATCATGGTATTATATACCATAGACAAAAATTGCGCCAGTCGTGGCGCAGTGGCACAAACGTGTGACTGTAAACGATTGGTTGTGGGTTCAATTCCCACTCGAGGAGTGGAAATATTTATTATTTCCATTTTCTTCGATCTGGTATCGAGGCAAAGCAAGGCGTTAAGTTCCGCCACTTTACACGCAATGCCTCCGAATTCGGCGGAAAATGTGTAACGGAGTGTTTTTACACTAGGTTCACTCTGCATACCATGCTGTGTGCGGGATACAGCGTGAAACTAAAAAAAAATAACAATTTCATCCTTTTTTCTGCATAGAAGTTTAGTCAGACAGTCCTAGTGTCAAAACACTCTATTTTCCGTTTCCCATCCGAATTCCTTACTTTACGTATTGTATAAAACTTAACGCCGCGCTTTGTCTTATACACCGGAGCAAAAAAAAAGAATAATAATCATTCTTTCGAGTAGAAATCGAACCCACAACCCTTTATGACTACAGTCAGCCCTTCCACTTGACCAATTAGGTTTTTTGTATTGAACATCTATATTATATGTAGATCTATACACTAGCGCCATCTATTGACAACTTTTGACATTTCACAAACAACATTTTTAACAAGTAAATGAATTATTACAACAGTCGAAGGAAATCAGATTTAGGTGAAAAGTGGAGAGCGGAGTGTCTTAACTTAATTAACTTATTTAAATAACTTTATATAGAGGTATTTACATATTTAATGTATTTTTAAACATAATTTGATTGATTAATTTTTTTTGTCTTCACGCTGTATCCCGCATACAACATGGTAGGCAAAAGGAACCTACTGTTAAGACACTCTGCTTCCCACTATCCGCCAAATTCGGAGGCATTGCGTGTTAACTGGCGGAACTTAACGCCGCGCTTTGCCTCGACACCAGAGCGAAGAAAACAGAAATATTCAATATTTCCACTCCTCGAGTGTGAATCGAACCCACAACCAGTCGTTTACAGTCACACACTTGTGCCACTGCCCCATCATTCATTTTTTTTTTCAAATTATATTTCAAAAAGCAATCTAAATTTAGAAAAATAATTAGACATAACACAATTGTAGTAATTTTAATGACGCCGTATACACAATATAATTATGTCCCTAATTAACGCTTTTAGTCGTTAATTAATTAAAATTATAGTTAAATTATCAGTAACCAGCAATTTATTGTGGAATAATTTGAATTAGAGCACCGTGTATAATTGTATGTTTGTAATATAATATAATAGAAAAAGGAAGAGATATATATATAAATATATATATATATATATATATATATATATATATATATATATATATATATATATATATATATATATATATATATATATATATATATATATAAATACTAGCGGCCCGCTCGCGGTTTCGCCGCGTGAAATGTATAATTTTTTTGAAGTGAAAACTTGTTTAGGCGCGTTGAGCGTTTTGGTAGAGGGTAAAATCCTCGGTTCGCGTCACCGACATGCGACATGATAATAGTATTGAAATTGTAATTCGTGTAAATATAAATACTATGTATAATTAAGATAATTGTATATTAATTTTTTTTTCAACCACTTTGTATTTATATTTTGTTCATGATTTGTTTAACCCATCATATGTAACTAATAAATAAAACATAAAAAAATTCATATAATTTTTGCATATAGTTTTAATTACACTCAACTTAATAGTTCCGTTTTTTAATTTTTTTTTTTAGATTCACGCTGTATCCCGCACACAGGAGGGTAGGAGTGAAGATTGAATACTTAATCATAGCGTTTACCGTGACGTATACATATGTACATTTTTTTTACTTTTTTTTTAGCTTTACGCTGTATCTCGCACACAGTAGGGTAGACAGAGGGAACTTAGTGTTAAGACACTCCACTTCCCTCGTTCCGCCGAATTCGGAGGCATTGCGTGTTAAGTGGCGGAACTCAACGCGGCGTTTTACTTCGAGACAAGCAGAGCGAAGAAAATGGAAATATTAAATATTTCCACTCCTCGAGTGGAAATCGAACCGACAACCAGTCGCTTTGCAGCCACACTTTGTGCCACTGCGCCACGACTGGCCTAACTACATACTGTTTCGTTATATTGCAACCCTCGGGGGTGGATTTTTTAAAAATAAAGTACCCTATGTTTAACCTTGGACTATCAACTATATTTATGCCAAAATTCATTACAATCGGTCATGCGGTTTAGATTTTTCATATAAACTTTCATCCCCTTTTCTAACTCTCTAGAGGCTAATTTTCGATAAGTAGCCTATGTTTGAATCTGGATATTTTACTACTTTCATTCTAAATTTCATCCAAATCGGACCGGTAGATTAGCCGTGAAAGCGTGACAGACAAACTCACAGACATTCACATTTATAATATAAGTATGGATTTTAGTAATCCATGTTTTTCTTTGTCCATATTTTTTGTATTTCTTTTAAGATATCTATCTATATCCATACTAATATTATAACTGCGAGAATTGCTCTGTCGAGACATTGTTAATTGAGCGGCGTAACTCAACGCCGCGCTTTGCCCTAGGCACCAAAACGAAGAAACGGTAATTAGTAATTTAAAGGTAAAATGGTAAAGTAAAGTAAAGTAATTCAACTATTATTTGAATCGAACCCCCGACTATCGCTCATCAGACGTTATCAGACGCTATCACTGCAACATGTCCTCTTTATATAGGAATCTTCCCACAGGTGTTATGGTACGGTAATTGTAACCGTATAAGGATTTAGATCAGTGATTCTCAACCACTGTGCCGCCAAATTTGCAAATATATATTTTTTTTATAGCTTCACGCTGTATCCCGCACACAGCAGGGTAGGCAGAGGGAACGTAGTGTTAAGACACTCCGTTCTCCATTTTTCGCCAAATTGGAAGGCATTGCGTGTTAAGTGGCGGAACTTAACGCCGCTTATAAATGATATAATTTAATAATATTAACATTATTATATATTTGCCAGATGTCAACCGTGGCGCAGTGGCACGAACGTGAGATAGTGAACGACTGGTTCGTTTCCCACTCGAAGAGTGGTAGTATTTAATATTTCCATTTATTCGCTCTGGTATCAGAGGTAAAAGCGCGGCGTTAAGTTCCGCCACTTAACACGCAATGCCTCCGAATCCAGCGGAAAGTGGTGAACGGAGTGTCTTAACACTAGGTTCCCTCTGCCTAACCTACTGTGTGCGGGATACAGCGTGAATCTAAAAAAAATATACATTTGTATATGTACATGTATACGTCACTGTAAACGCTATAATTATATATTCAATCTTCACTCTAATAAATGTTTATATTTAAATTATTATGATTTTTTTCTCTAGTGCCGAGACAGAGCACGGGGTTAAGTTCCGTCACTTAACACGCAATGCCTCCGAATTCGGCGGTGCGTGGGGAACGTAGTGTCTTAACATTAGATTCCTCTGCCTACCCTGCTGTGTGCGGGATACATGAAGCTAAAAATGTTTTTTTCACTCGAACGAGATAAATTGCGGCGTTGTGTTACGACTCAACATGCAATGTCTTAAATTCGAACGGAAAGTGACGAACAGAGTATTGACATAATGGTCATTTGTTCCATCTAACGAGATAAAACGCAGCGTTTAGTTCCGCCACTCTTAATATAACGCCTCAAATAAAGACAGAAAGCGGACAACGGAGTGTCTTAACACTATTTACAATTAAACATATATATAAAATATTAAGATAACACTAATATTTCGAACACGTATTCAACTTATTGCTTGTTACATTGTTTTTTATGATTTTCACGTTTCTCTCGTAATAAGCTGCTTTGGCGATTATTTTGGCTTTAAAGTGGAATAATTATTGGTTTTTCCATACATATGAATATAATAGCCGAAGAGGTAATGTGTTCGGTTCCTGTTTGGTGCAATGGCTTAGAAATTAGACTATGGATGTAGCAAAGCTTATGAAATCATTTAGCTTCACGCTGTATCCCGCACACAGCAGGGTAGGCAGAGGGAACCTAGTGTTAAGACACTCCGTTCCCCACTTTCCGCCGAATTCGGAGGCATTGCATGTTAAGTGGCGGAACTTAACGCCGCGCTTTACCTCGACACCAGAGCGAAGAAAATGGATGTAGCAAAGTTTAAGAAATCATTTAGCTTCACGCTGTATCCCGCACACAGCAGGGTAGGCAGAGGGAACCAAAGTCAAAGTCAAATAATTTTATTCAAAATAAGAAGTTACATGCTTCATTTTTGAACGTCAAATAGTTTATCACCGGAGTAGGTAGTGTGTTCGGTTCCTGTTTGGTGCAATTGTTTGGAAATTAGAGCATAGATATATCAAAATTAAAAAAAATCTTTAATTTTTGTATTAGGTGACGGAACTCAACGCCGCGTTTTGTCTTGTTAACCAGAGTGAAGAAATAAATATAATTAAGTTATGATGGTTCTACCGAGTGGGAATCGAACCCCACTACCATCATATTTACGATCAGACGCTATCCTGTGCCTGGATAGACTTAAATCTTAATCTACCTATCAATTTAACAAAACTGCTAGCTAACTTCTCGTTTGATTTACTTAAAAAAATGCACACGTGTCCGGATTTTTATAGTACAATATAGTCAAAGTATAAACTTGATATTCCTTCGATAATAGGCAGGATAATGGGAAAAAATATATTAAAATATATGCTTTATAGTCAATTTTTTAAACGAAATATTTCTTATATCATTGTGGTCAAAAAATATGATTTATTCACAAAATTTGTAAATAAAGTTTAACTATAAGTATATAAGAAATAGTTATTAGTAGCTTCAGTTCAGTTCTTCAGGTTTAGTTCTTTCCCTTATAGCAAGGTAGTCAGAGAGAACTTAGTGTCGAGACACTCCGTTTTCCGCACAAAATCGAAATATTGTTGAGTGACGGAACACTTTATATAAAATAAAAAGAAGTCCCTGCTGAGAAGCTGAGTTTCTTGCGCCGGTTCTTCTCAGGTCTGAGGCATTAACTTTAGTGTACCTGTGTCCGGTGGTAAACTGTTTGACGTTCAATTTTCAAAGAAGCTTGTAACTTCTTATTTTGAATAAAATTATTTGACTTTGACTTTGACTTTGACTTTACCTTACAAGTAAATGAAAATAATTAAATTTATCAACGAAGTGTCTTGACACTAGATTTTCTCTATCTAGACTTTCTCTATTATTATGTAAAAATATGCTTCAGAAATTAAGGCTCATCACAACGATTGATATCAAATAACGTCTAGAAGTCATATTTATTTTTTTTAAACATCACTGTAGGAGTGTCACCAAAGAGTGAATCTACACTAATATAATAAAGAGGTAAAGTTTGTAAGTTTGTTTGTAAGGGGTAATATGAGGAAATACTGAACCGATCATGAAAATTCTTACACAATTAGAAAGCTACACTATTCAGGACTGCTATAGGATATGTTTTATTATGATTGAACAAAAAGTTCAGAGAATCCTAAAGGGGCTCGAATAGAGGAGGACAAAGGTCACAGGTCTCTCTCTCTCTCCCTCAGAGATTTTAAATATATTTGGAAATATTAATATGTTTTTTTTAGGTAAAGTAATAAAAGTTGCCTTTCTCTCAATATATTGAAAAAGGAGAACAGAGAAACAGTTCACTCTCTCTAAATCCATCAAAGAATACCTCCGGAAAACAAGTAATTAATTATTTAATTTAAATTTTAATATATAATTTACACAAGTGTTAATTATTATAACATACTAAATTATATTATTGTACATTTGAACAGTTGTTTAATGTATCGGTTATATATTTTACAATGAATTATTTGATTTGCTTAAATTTAAGGCGACATGATAATTGATAACTTGTAAATAATGTATTCATCCATACTAATATTATAAATGCGAATGGCTGTGTGTTTGTCTGTTACGCTTTCACGGCTTATCTACTGGTCCGATTTGGATGAAATTCGAAATGAATATAAGATTCCCTCAGTCTTTCAAACAGATATTTTTTTAATAACTAACTTTAACCAAACCGCAACAAAATCGGTCCATCTTATTGAGAGATACAATATCACAGTCAAAATTCAAAAATTCAAAATTCAAAATATCTTTATTCAAATAGACTTTTGAAAGCACTTTTGAATCGTCAAATGTTTATGGCGCTACCACCGACTCGGAAGGCAGTTCTGCTGAGAAGAGCCGGACAGAAACTCAGCAGTTGTTCTTTTCAAATATATAAATTACAATTTTATTATTTGATACAATGGTAGTGATACAGTCATCACTATTATAATTTATATTAGCTGTGCTCCCGCTTTGCGACTCCGCCAAAACCTTTACCAAAAGATTCTAATTCTAAAATAAAAGATGCCTATGTTATTCCTTATCTCATCAGCTTCTAGTAAAAATCCCATCAAAATCAATCTAACCGTTTCAGAAATTAGGCGAAACAAATAAACAGACGGACACAAAATTATAACAAATGTTATCCATACTTATATTATAAATGCGAATGTCTGTGTGTTTGTCTGTCACGCTTTCACGGCTAATCTACTGGTCCGATTTAGATGAAATTTAGAATGAAAGTAGTAAATAACTACGGGTCTAATATAGGCTACTTATTTTTTCAAAAATTAACCGCTAAAGGGTTGAAATAGAGGATGAAAGTTTATATGAAAAATCTAAACCGCTTGACCAATTATAATGAATTTTGGCATAAATATAGTTGATAAACTAAGCTTAAACATAGGCTACTTTATTTTTCAAAAATCCACCCCTGAGGGTTGCAATATAACGAAGCAGTTATGTAGTTCACGGGCCGCTAGTGTTGTATGCATTTACTAAAAAGCTATTATTTTAATATTACAAACAGACATTCTCATTTTATATTTATACTACCGGCCCGCTCGGGGCTTCGCCGCGTGAACTGTTTCGTTACATAGCAACCCTCGGGGGCGCATTTTTAAAAAATAAAGTAGTCTATGTTTAAGCTTAGATGATCAACTATATTTATGCTAAAATTCATAATAATTTATCAAACGGTTTAGATTTTTCATATAAACTTTCATCCACTATTCAATCCTTTAGAGGTTTATTTTAAAAAAAATAAGTAGCCTATGTAGTAGACCCAGTAACTTTTACTACTTTCAATTTAAATTTCATCCAAATCGGACCGGTAGATGAGCCGTGAAAGCGTGACAGACAAACACACAGACTTTCGCATTTATAATATAAGTATGGATTATATATGAACACAAATATTAGCTCTGAAACTGGCGTATAGCCTCTCACAATGGCGCACTTGGACAGACAGCGCAAATATATTAATTATGTTATAAATGATTAATTGTGATTGAAATAATATTTGTTTTATATGTGTTTTTCGTAATTTTTTTATGTTTTTCCGTATGGTTATAGCGTCGTGACGTAATGGATAATGTTGAACTGTAAGCTGTTTGGAGTTCGATTCTCGGTTAGGGGAAGAAGAGAAGAGAGGAGAGAAATGGAGAGATTCAAATATATAAATTATTTGTATTTCGCCGTTGGTTAGATGTAAGGCGGTGAATAGAAAGTGGAAAACGGAGTGTCTTAACACTAAGTCCTCTCTGAGAACGTTGTTTTAGAGGAATAAGCGTGAAATTCTCAATCTTTCTTTAGTCTATATTCTCTCTAAAATATAACTTTTATATTGACTATCCGCTGCGTCGAAATTCTTATATATTATAGGCTATAGGTATTACAACTTATTTATATTGTTAGCATCTCTGTAGAGAGATTTTTACAAATTTCTGCTACACAAAGATTATTCTACGAACAATCATTTGGCAAGAGAGAATGCTATTTATTAAATACTTTTAAACATTTTTAAAGTGTTATTCCACACTTAGGAAAATTGAAAAAGACATTTAAAGAAAAAGTATAATTTTTTTCTTTAAATGTCTTTTTTTAAACAGAACTTAACGCCTTGTGTTGTTACCTTTTTAACCAAACTGGGTTTAACCAAAATAAGTTACATTTAATACTTAAGAGATTAGATTAATATTGAAAGGAAACTGGACTCTCTTATGGTATATTTTATAAACTTAGTTAAAGCTTACTTAGTTTTAAGCTCTGATATTGTTAATGAAAAAAAGAATTTATATATAAAAAAAAAGATTATTTTAAAAAAAGATACAGACCTTATGCCCGTAGTGGTATAAATTAAATTGTAAAATAAAAACAAAACTGGGATAGGAAAATAATTAAATTATAAACAGAAGGCTAAATCGGAAAATTATATATTTCACAGTCAAGAAATCACATCACATTTCTACATCTTTATTTACCTTTTCAACAGATTTTATAGACACTTTATGTTTTATAGACATGTAAGCTGCGGAACTAAACACTGCATTTTGTTCTAACTAAAGTTATTTTTAATCTATGATTCAACTAATATGATTCTAAAATACGTTGAAAATAGAAAATAAACAAAAATATAAATATTTAACTTAAGTCTATTTTGTTAAATAAGTGCCTCAGTTTTTTTTAATTTGTAGAAAATATATCGATTTTTTATCTATTAGGTATATCTTTTGTAAGTTTAAAGGATTATTAAAAAGATAGACAGATTCAGATTCAAAGGAAATATTATTATTGGGGGTGTTTTTTATCAATGTAATGAAACAAAGATTTTTATTTTATTTTTCCATTTATCTCTTCTATCCCTAAAAGGATTGGACCGATTTAAATGTAGTTTTGACTATTGTATTTTGGTAAATTTCCATTAACGTTCATAAATCAAACAGTTACAAGAATTTAAATCCATACTTATATTATAAATGCGAAAATCTATGTGTTTCTCAGTCACGGTTTCACAGCTAATCTACCGGTCCGAATTGGATAAAATTTAGAATGAAAATATTAATAGTTACTGGGTCTAACACTAGGCTACTTATTTTTCCAAAATAAAACCGCTAAAAGTTGAAATAGGGGATGAAAATTTATATGAAAAATCTAAGCCGCTTGACCGATTATAAGGAATTTCAGCATAAATATAGTTGATAATGTAAGCTCAAACATAGTCTACTTTATTTTTCAAAAACCTACCCCCGAGGATTGCAATATAACGAAGCAGTTATGTAGTTTACCTGGCGAAGCCGAGAGCGGGCCGCTAGTTATAAATATAAGTAAAGTTTATAATTTAAGTGAGAACGCGGGCGGAAGAAAAAACGAAATATGTAATATGTAGTTTACGCAGGCGAAGCCGCGGGCGGTGAGCTAGTAAATAATATATGTACCTAGGTATATAAAAGGGACTGTATATCTATACTAATTAATAAAGAGGTAAAGCTTGTAACTTTGTTTGTAAGGGCTAATCTTCGGAAATACTGAACCGATCATGAAGATTCTTTCACAATTAGAAAGCTACACTATTCAGGAGTGCTAAAAGAGCTCGAATTGGGGATAAAAGTAGCAGATAACACGAGCGAAGCCGCGAGCGGGTCGCTAGTATGTATATAAAAATGAGTAACTGACAAACACACGGACAAAATTATTGCACACAAAAAGATGAAATCACAATAAGGTTTTTTATTTTCTCTATAATGTTATTTCAAAAAGGTTCACGCTGTATCCCGCACACAGCAGGGTAGGCAGAGAGAACTTAGTGTTAAGACACTCCGTTCCCCACTTTCCACCGAATTCGGAGGCTTGCGTGTTAAGTGGCGGAACTTAACTTAACTTTACTTATATTTAATTTATAATAGGTATATAATTAACACATTCAAAATAAAGTATATTATATTTAAGTATTTAATTAATCGTTACAATATACCTAAGAATAAGAAGAATAATAGAAGTAGGTAGTACTTGTAGGAAATACAATTATATCGGCCAACAAGTTTATTTAAGATAAGATAACACTATCATTATTTAAACGTAACTACCTAATATAATTATTGAATAGATATCTATTTTTAGCTTCACGCTGTATCCCACACACAGCAGGGTAGGCAGAGGGAACCTAGTGTTAAGACACTCCGTTCCTCATACACCGCCGCATTCTGAAGGCATTGCGTGGTGGGTGGCGGAATTTAACTCCGCGCTTTGCCTCTACACCAAAGCAAAGGAAATGAAATATTAAATATTTTGATTCCACGAGTGGGAATCGAACCAACAACCAGTCGCGTATATTTCATTCATACTTTTTGATATTAAACTATTTTTACCGGATTAATCACGTAAATTTTTATTAGACTGGTAGAGGTATATCTGTCACCACGGGCTACTGTAAAGTGTTCGAAACGTCGGGTTTTCTAAAAATATTTTTTCAAGTAACCACAAGCATATTCGATTAATCGGTTTAAAATAGTTTAATTTAAAAAAAAAACTATTATTATATTACTATATTTTATAAACTATATTTTAACTGATAAGCTGAATCACGTATATTTTTAGTAGGTATCTATTGCAAAATATGATAAACATAACTCTACCCGTTACCACGGACTACTGTAAAGTATTCGAGACATCGATTTTTTTTTTTTCAGCTTCACGCTGTATCCCGCACACAGCAGGGTAGGCAGAGGGAACCTAGTATTAAGATATTAAGATACTCGGTTCCCCATTTTCCACCGAATTCGGAGGCTTGCGTGTTAAGTGGCGGAACTTAACGCCGCGATTTACCTCGACACCATAGCGAAGAAAATGGAAATACTAAATATTTCCACTCCTCGAGTGGCAATCGAACCCATAACTAGTCGTTTTACAGTCACACGCTTGTGCCACTGGGCCACGTCTGGCCACATCGATTTTCCTAAAAATATATTCTCAAATATCGAAATATAATAGCAATTAATGAATTTAAAATAATTTTATTTCAAAAACAACATTATATTTATTTGAATTACTAAATTTATTGAATAATTATTTTTCAAAATGCGTCAAATTTTGCTTTTTGCGTTAAAACTACATAATTTTAACTTTTTTATTATTTTTAAATTTTAATGTTATATTTTATTAATTTTTAATTTTAATATTATATTTTTGGTATCCATACTTCCATACTTATATTATAAATGCGAAAGTCTGTGTGTTTGTCTGTCATGCTTTCACGGCTAATCTACTGGTCCAATTTAGATAAAATTTTGAATGAAAGTATTAAAAGTTACTGGGTCTAACATAGGCTACTTATTTTTTTGGAAAATCAACCGCTAAAGGGTTGAAGTAGGGGATGAAAGTTTATATGAAAAATCTAAACCGCTAGACCGATTGTAATGAATTTTGGCATAAATATAGTTTATAATCTAAACTTAAACATAGGCTACTTTATTTTTTAAAAATCCACCCCCGAGGATTGCAATATAATGAAACAGTTTGGTAATTAACGCGGCGAAGCCGCGGGCGGGCCGCTAGTATAATATAAATGGGCAAGTCTGTGTGTTTGTCTGTCACGCTTTCACGGCTAATCTACCGGACCGATTTGGATGAAATTTAGAATGAAAGTAGTAAAAGTGACTAGGTCTAACATAGGCTACTTATTTTTTAAAAAATCAACCTCTAAAGGTTTGAAATAAGGGATCAAAGTTTGTATGAAAAATCTAAACCGCTTGACCAATTGTAATGAATTTTGGCATAAATATAGTTGATAATCTAAGCTTAAACATAGACTACTTCATTTTTTAAAAATTCACCCCTCAAGGTTGTAATACAACGAAATAGTTCACGAGGCGAAGCCGCGAGCGGGCCGCTAGTTCAAAAATATGTTAAATATGGTTCTACCTGTGACCACGGACTACTGTAAACGTCGGGTTTTCACCACCTAATGGTTGATATGGATGGTTAATTTCGCAATTCAGATTCATTTGTTATATAAACAGCTAAACAATGCTTGGTTAGCTTATTTTCTTTATTGAATTTTATTTATTTATTTTAGCTTCACGCTGTATCCCGTACACAGCAGAGTAGGCAGAGGGAACCTAGTGTTAAGACACGCCGTTCCCCACTTTCCGCCGAATTCGGAGGCATTGCGTGTTAAGTGGCGGAACTTAATGCCGCGCTTTGCCTCGATACCAGAGCGAAGAAAATAAAAATATTAAATATTTCCACTCCTCTAGTGGGTATCGAACCTACAACCAGTCGTTTTCAGTCACACGACTGTGCCACGACTGGCCCAAATAGATTTTTATATCCTTAATTATATAATAATGTTTATCTACTCCGTCTATATACCACGGACTATAGTAAAATGTTAACTGTATGTTTGTTATTAAATTTATTGAATTCTTAGTTATACCTATTTCATACTTTTTGATCGTAGGTATATTTTTGTAGACTAGATAGACTCAGTCTATATGTGACCACGGACTACTGTTAAGTGTTCGAAACGTCGGGTTTCTAAAAATGTATTTTCGAATACCAAAAATATACGCGATTAATCCGGTTAAAATGGTTGTATTTCAAATAATCGCGTAAACTAAAGATTTAATTAAATATATTATTAAAGCTTTATTAATTCGATTTTAAGGCTTTTAGGTATTGTTTCTATTTCATTTTATTAATTCTAGCTTCACGCTCTATCCCACACATGAGGGTAGGCAGAGGGAACCTAGTGTCAAGACACTCCGTTCCCCACTTTCGAATTCGGGATTGCGTGTTAAGTGGCGGAACTTAACACCCCGCTTTACCTCGACACCAGAGAGAAGAAAATGGAAATATTAAATATTTCCACTCCTCGAGTGGGAATCGAACCCACAACCAGTCGTTTACAGTACCACTATACCACGACTGGTCCCTATCTATATATTTTATTAATTAATACATATATACTGAGCCGGGCCGTCGTTCCCTAGTTTGTTTACGTTTCTTCATAAGTTGATTATGGGTTCGACTCCTACTCGAGGGAAAGAATAGTCCCTTTTACTAACTTTTTAATTAAAATATTATACCTATGTATATTTTACACAACATAAAGCGAAATATAGAGAACGGAGTGTTCATACACTAGGTTCTCTCTACCTACATTTAATTATAAGAGATATATCCGAATATATTACCTTCTTTATTAACAAACAACGGACAATTAAGTTATAAATATGTTTATAACTTTAATTAATATTTAATTTTATTGTACGACAAAATAATGCAAATTTAATATTTATATGATTAATCAATTAATAAATATAAATAATTCATTGATATTATATACTTTACTAAAGTCTTTATGTTTACAATAACGTAAGTGAATCCTACAGGACAAATTTCAAATTTTAAGAGGTAATTTAACAATATAAAGTCAATTTGTGAAATATCTCTTATGTCCCTTGCTATTTCGTCCATTTTAAAGTCTCTTTTTCTATTTTCCGGTTCAAACTTAAAGCCGCTTAAGAACTTTAATAAAACATAAATAGATATATGTTTAAACTTATTTTATATCTCATATTAATTTTCAATAAAGATAATTAAAGATTAAGTTGTTTTGGACATCATCTTTCTTAAGGCAATATAACCTTAAGGCCATTAATTTCATAGTTTCGCAATATCTTTTATATCCACTATAAAAGTTTGTTGGTAAAATATCACGAGCTATAAATACGATCGATTAAATTTTATCACCATTTTGACAGCTAACTAATTTTTTTCATAACCGTTAAATTGGTATTTTTAATCTGTGTAATCATATACAGCCTAAACATTGTTATTATTATGAAATAAGTTTACTTTTTAATTATTAAACATGAAGAATTAAATAAATATGTATATTATTTTAAAATAAATGAATAATCTATGTAATAATGTATAAAATTATATATTAAATACATACCTCACATAAAAATCCAGCAAAACAACACTTAACACATGATAAAGAACCTTATTTATAAGAAAACAATTACATGTACATTAAAAAGAACCCACTCACTAGCACAGTCTGTCTTAACTCAAATGTCAGAAACGGCGCGAAAAAAATTGTTAATTTTGCAAAACGTTTTATCATAAATTCAATTGTTACTTATAATTTAATAAGAGTATAATCAAAATATGTTTATGAAGAACGTTGTGTGAACTGCGAAAGCGAGTATAGACTGGCGAATAAGACCAAATCCCCACCAGCAAAAGGCGTGGCTTCTAAAGGTAGGCGGAGCTATTTTTTCCTTACACTTTTATTTCTATATCACTTATTATATTGTAGGTTTGTTTGTACGTTTTAAATGATTCCGGATTGACAGGCGTGTTTTTTTTTATTTATTTATTTATTTATGTATGGATATATTCTGTCAGCGTGTGTTCAGTCTTAATTTTAGTTATATTTTGATTATTACGTTATTATTATTATTATTTGTTGTTTCGTTTGGTTTAAAAATTGGTGATTATTAAATATTTTTAAAGTATTTATATGTTTCTATTGGTGTTTTTATAATTAGTGTATATTTTGTCTGTGTTAGAGACAAAGGTTACAAACATACAACCGTTCTAAGCTCAATTAGTTCAATTAGGTAATTAGAAATGTTATACCAATTAGTTTTTAGATATATTAGCTTCACGCTGTATTCCGCACACAGCAGCGTAGGCAGATGGAACCTAGTCTTAAGACACTCCGTTCCCCACTTGCCGCCGAATTTTGGTGGCATTGCGTGTAGTGTAAGTGGCGGAACTTAACGCCGCGTTGTGCCTCGGTACCAGAGCGAAGAAAATGGAATTATTAAATATTTCCACTCCTCGAGTGGAAATCGAACCCACAACCAGTCGTTTCAAGTCACACATCTCTGCCACTGCGCCACGACTGGCCCCAAATATAAGATATATTAACAATATTAATAATTTGAAAGACGTATAACTTACTTATTCGATATTTTATAAAGTCCTTCTTATTCTAAAATATCATTCTTGCGGACATTTGCATTTAGTCAAAAATTAAGCAATTATCATAATTCATATTCAATTCATCATAATTCGTGGTGCAGTAAGACTATGTCTATATGCACACGGTGGTTGTGTGTTCCAACCGAAATCACAGAAATGATTAGGTATATTTAAATGATTTTCATGTTAAATGAAAAAAAAAAAATAGGTACATAATCATGCGTTTAACAGCAATGTAGGCAAAAAGAACCAAATGTTAAGACAATCTGTTTTTCACTTATCTACCTACTGTTGTGGAATGGCGGTGTGGTATAACGTAACTGAACGCCGTGTTTTATTTTACCAAAGGGGATACATTCTCATATATTCTTTCCTTTTTTCACCTTTTTTTACGTGAGGGAATCCGTTACGGATACAAGCCTGATCGAGGACTCGGACGTGGTTATGTGGGACTCCGGACTGGGCTGTCTGTATACCCGCTAGAACCTCACGGTGCTCCTCCTCGACTACCACTATCCGGGGCCACAGGTACCCCATCTTTCGCGTACCCCCGGAGCAGGAGCAACAAGGCACGTCGTTCAATTTTTCGCCCTAATGAAGGCCTAAGGTAATAGATTATTTTTTTTTAGCTTCACGCTGTATCCCGCACACAGCAGGGTAGGCAGAGGGAACCTAGTGTTAAGACACTCCGTTCCCCACTTTCCGCTGATTCGGAGGCTTGCGTGTTAAGTGGCGGAACTTAACGCCGCGCTTAATATATAAAAGGTAATAGATAGGTACTGATATTAGAGCTAGGTATGTATTAAGTATACTTTTAAGGAAGTCAAACTTAGATTTTAATATCACTTAAATCATATTCATAATTCATTAAAAAAATAATACTTAATTTTTAAATTGAATTATACAGATTCTCTATAAATATCTTGTTTGCATATAAAAACGATTTAAGCGTACAATAATAAAGACATTATATTTATGAATTTAATTTTTAGATGATACCTGTTAATATAATGTAAGTCATTATAACAATATTTTGGGGCCAGTCGTGACGCAGTGGCACGAATGTATACCGGCTAATGTAAACGGCTGGTTGTGGGTTCTATTCCCGCTCGAGAAGTGGAAATATTTAATATTTTCATTTCCTTCACTCTGGTGTCGAGGTAAAGCGCGGCACTTAACACGCAATGTCTCAAGAATTCGGCGGTGCATGGGGAACGGAGTGTCTTAACACTAGGTTTCCTCTGCCTAACCTGCTATGTGCGGGATACAGCGTGAAGTAAAATTGTTTATTTCGGATATCCAATAATATGATCTTTTGTTTTCGCGATTACTACACATTTTATAATAATACTATTTTTAACCGGATTAATCGCGTATATTTTTAGTATTCGAAAATACATTTTTAGAAAACCCGACGTTTCGATCACTTTACAGTAGTCGAAAAGTTCGAAACGTCGGGTTTCTAAACATGTATTTTCGAATACCAAAAATATACGCGATTACCTAATCCGGTTAAAAATAGTTTCTTTTCAAAATGGATATCCGATAGTTTGGTTACAGTTAGGGAGGTTCCACAGCATCCCTGTTAAACACAACCCTCTTACCGTGAACACATTATCTCATAGCAATGAGATACCTAAATTTTTCATTAAATTCTTTAAAGCAATTATAACGTTTACTTCTTTTAGAGGGGAGCCTTTTTTTAATTAGTCACCTTTCTTCCGTGTTGTGCTTCGTTTTGACTGTCAAGTTTACTTGAAAAGAATTTGAATTATTCGGTGTAAACTAACGGATTTCAATGCCGCTTTTTATTTTGTACACCCTGAGCGGATATAGTTGAATTATGATTATTTTATAGAGTAAGAATCGTATCCACGACCTATAGGTATTCCTGGCAGGCAATGACCCACTGCGATACAATGGTCTTTTTTGTATTAATTACTAAATTAAATTAAATTAAATTAAATAGCTTCACGCTATATCCCGCACACAGCAGGGTAGGCAGAGGGAACCTAGTGTTAAGACACTCCGTTCCCCACTTTCCGCCGAATTCGGAGGCTTGCGTGTTAAGTGGCGGCACTTAACGCCGCGCTTTACCTCGACACCAGAGCGAAGAAAATGGAAATATAATTTCCACTCCTCGAGTGGGAATCGAACCCACAACCAGTCGTTTACAGTCACACTCTTGTGCCACTGGGCCACGACTGGCCATAATTTTTATTAATTACTAATATTTGTTTTATTTTAATATAAAGAAAATAATATATATAGTACCTTAGGTACATAAGAACATTTGCCAAAACACATAATTATTTTAACAGTTCGTCAATACTCGCGCAATGTTTTTATTTATAAAATAAATCTAATACTGGGGAACGGAGTGTCTTAACACTAGGTTTCGTTCACTTAGGGTCTGCCTACCCTGCTGTGCGGGATAGAGCGTGTGTGCCTGTGTGCGGGATACAGCGTGAAGCTAAAAAAAAACAAATTTTGATACATTAAATATTATTAAATTCAAATGCAGTGTAATATTTTACAATGCGTTCGAAATGATCTTGAAAACACTTGCTACATAGCGCTGACCGTTTTAAAATACTTACAATAGGTATGACATCCTTAAGACAAATTTGATTTAAGTAAAAAAATGTAGCTTCAGCTTCACACTGTATCCCGCACACGGTTGGGTAGGCAAAGGGGGTAGTGTTAAGACACTCCTTTCCCCACTTCGCCACAGTAGAGTAAAAAATGTAATTTATCTGAAATCAAAAGAAATCAAAACAGAAAATTTTATTTTTTTAAACAATTTTCAACAAAATCAAAAATTAGACAGCCAGTCCAGTCCAGTCCAGTAACATAAAAAAAACAACATTATCAGTCAACACACAAACGTAGCACAAAACACCTAAGACGTTAAAAAAAAAGGAATCTTGTAAAGCAAAATGATCTTGAAAACACTTGCTATATAGCGCTGAGCGTTTTTTAATTAAACTTTTTTACAAGTCACTTCGCTAAACGAATTTTTAGGGCGTCTAACGTTAACATTTGTAATTTAAGATGTATTTACGTATATAGTGACGCATTTTTCTGTCTAGACTCTCTGTTAGTTTCTTTCCGTTTTAAATTAGAGATGTTCTTTCGAGAATAAACGGAAGTTAACGCTGTTTTTGTCTTACCAGAGGTAGAAAATGAGAAAAAATATAGTAGAGTAGGCAGAGAGAACCTAGCGTCAAGTCCGTTTATAAGTTTCAGCCCGACTTCAAGACATTAAGTATAAAGTTGCGGAACTTAACGCTACACTTTGTCTGACTAGAACAAGAAAATGCAAGTAATTTCATTGTTGCAATTTTTTTCACACTGTATCCCGCACACAGCAGGGTAGGCAGAGGGAAACTAGTGTTAAGACACTCCGTTCCCCACGCACCGCCGATTCCGAAAGCATTGCGTGATAAGTGGCGGAACTTAACGCCGCGCTTTACCTCTGATACCAGAGCGAAAGAAATGGAAATATTAAATATTTCCGTTCCTCGAGTGGGAATTGAGCACCGCCGAATTTGGAGGCGTTGCGTGTTAAGTGGCGAATTATTAACGCCGCGCTTTACCTCGACACCACAGCGAAGGAAATGGAAATATACCTCAAGTGGGAATCGAACCCACAAACAGTCGCTTACATTCACACGTATGTGCCACTACGTCACGACGGGCCCCCTTTATTTATCTAACTAAATAAATACTTAAATTAACAAGTTATAGAAAATATAAGCTAATAATATTTTGTCGCAGTGTATAACGTCTGATAATATACCTATATACTAGTTGCGGGTTCGATTTCCTCTCGGAATGATGATATTAAAATGATTTTCATTTCTCGTTATGGTGACAAGACAAAGCGCGGCGTTGAACTCCGTCACACAACACGCATTGTCTCGTTTTTACAACATAAATTGACAATGGAGTGGCATTATACTTGCCTTGCTTGTCTTGCTTGGTGGTAGGAGATTCGTTCTCCGACTGGCTCGCGACCACTATCATGTCAAAGACGAACCGCCAAACATCTGATGATGTGTTCCGGTTCGATGGCATGTAAGAAAGTTCTCCCTATTCCCACCTTTCCCATCCATCTTCTCACCTTTCCTCTACCCCCCTTAAGGTCGCCAACGCATCCATCGAAGGTGGAACTACTTACCATCAGGTCACTCTGCTCGTTTGCCCCCCTTTCTCTATTAAAAAAACACAACAAAAAAATGAATGTGGCTAAAAAAGCAAATAAACTGACATATACCTACGTCATTAAGACAACGCATTAATTAATATTAACGTAACACTTGTCTAGGTATATTTAATGTCATTTAATCCCTAATTGACATCTCTGTGCGGCCAGTTAAGTACAGTTCCGTATAACTGATTACATCTCGCTAAGTGAGTAACGATCTTAAATTATATCTCTCTACGTAATTTAATTGAAAAACTACAAGCTATCAGATTATGTTATAAATTACACAATTTATATTAGCTTTGTAATAAATTAGCGTTCAACTGGTGTAGTGGTTAGTGAGGTGAATTGTCGAGCTGGTACGGGTTCAAATTTGAAAATAATAATATTACATTTAATAATGTTTTTTAGCTTCACGCAATATCCCGCACAAAGCAGGGTAGGCAGAGGGAAAATAGTGTTAAAACACTTCGTTCCCCACGCTCCGTCAAATTCTGGAGGCATTACGTGTTAAGTGGCGGAACTTAACGCCGCGTTTTGCCTCGGTACTATAACGATGAAAATCCAAATATTAAATATTACCACTCCTCGAGTGGGAATCGAACTCACAACCAGTCGTTTGTAACTTACACGTCTGTGCCACTGCGCCACGACTGGCCCTAAAATGGTAATTATAAAATATATGAAAATACTATATTTGTTTATTAAAGTTATTTAGGACTTAGTGCAAGTTTAAAGGAAACTGGCAAGAAGTGGATAAAACTAAAATTGCTATATATGTTTCATATTAATTGTTAAATTGGCCAGTCGTGGCCCAGTGGCACAAGATTGTGACTGTAAACGACTGGTTGTGGGTTCGATTCCCACTCGAGGAGTGGAAATTATATTTCCATTTTCTTCGCTCTGGTGTCGAAGTAAAGCGCGGCGTTAAGTTCCGCCACTTAACACGCAAGCCTCCGAAGTCGGCGGAAAGTGGGGAACGGAGTGTCTTAACACTAGGTTCCCTCTGCCTACCCTGCTGTGTGCGGGATATAGCGTGAAGATATATTTTTTAATTGTTAAATTATATTTATCTTGAGGTTTTTCTCCCTTTATAATGGTAATCAGAGAGTAAATAGTGTCAGAACACTCCGTTCTCCACCGCAATCTCCTAAATGCAAGCATTGCATCTGAATCTATATGACGGGTTGGTAATATTAAGATGCATTTAAATGTTTTTTGTGCCTTATATATACAAATAAAAGATTTTTCAATATAAATAATTAATAAATGTTAATAAATAAAAACGTCAAAGAATAAATTTAACAATGATATAACGGATCGCGAGATAACTCCATACGTCTTGATCAGTACATGGCATCTTGTATATAATTAGTTCAAATTTTAATACAGCTAACGCCATCTTGCGTTGAGTAGTAGGAATATATAACGTTATAAATTGCAATTAATTTATGCAATATTAAATTAATTCTTTATATACTTTAATAGATATACTTTATACATTCTTACTGAAAATTATAGAATACAAAATACTTTATATATTGTTATTTTTTTAATTTTTTTACGGTTCTTCCCGGTTAGCACTTCCAAGATTTTTAAACCTGCGCCTCTTAAATACCGTCCAGCCGCTCTTACCACTGAGCAATGCCTTTAGGTGAACTTTAGGCGTTCAAATTTTTATACGTTTTCTAAAAAAATAAATTAAATAGCTTCACGCTATATCCTGCACACAGCAGGGTAGGCAGAGGGAACCTAGTGTTAAGACACTCCGTTCCCCACTTTCCACCGAATTCAGAGGCTTGCGTGTTAAGTGGCGGAACTTAACGCCGCGCTTTACCTCGACACCAGAGCGAAGAAAATAGAAATATAATTTCCACTCCTCGAGTGGGAATCGAACCCACAACCAGTCGTTTACAGTCACACTCTTGTGCCACTGGGCCACGACTGGCCACGTTTTCTATAATATTATTTTACTCTAAGATTTGTTAACACGCCCCGGTCTCAATCGCCTGAAATCTAGAAATTGCGTGTTAAGTCACGGAGCTCAACGCCGCGTTTTGTTTAGGTAGCAGATTAAAAACAACTAAATTGAAATGATCTTTCCACTGTCTTGAAATCGAATCCCCAATCAAAAGCAAATATAGTCAAACATTGTCCCACTGAGCTACGATGGCTTCCAGTGAATAGAATTCTAAGTTATACACTTTCAATTTACTTCAAAATTAAATAATTAATTAATAAATGTTAATAAAAACGTCTAAGAATAAATTTAACAATGATATAACTGATCGTGAGATAACTTCATACGTCTTGATCAGTACATGGCATCTTGTATGTAATTAGTTCATATTTTAATACAGCTAGCGCCATCTAGCGTTGAGTAGCGGAAACAAATGTAAATTTATAATACAACATTGTAGTAAGGAAGGAAGTAGTGTTGAGACACTCTCACGTTAATAAAGGAGGCAAACGAAGAAAGCCCACCTGGAGTTAAGTGGTTACCTTCGACCTTAGACATCCACAACATTAGAGTTATGGATGCGTTGCCAGCCTTGGGGATGTAAGACAGAAAGAGGGAGGAAGGATGGGAATGGTGGGAATAGGGAGAGCTGGCTTAGATGCCATTGAACCGGAACACATCATCAGATGTTTGGCGGTTCGTCTTTGAGCTGATAGTGGTCGCGAGCCAGTCGTACTTTTTTTATACCTAATTATATTTTATTACTCTACGGACATAAGATCTGTACCTTTTTTAACATTGTTCTTCCTTTTTCATATACAATATATATTTTTTTTACAATTTTAGTACTTAAAACTAACGCTTAAAGAATATACCCTAAGAGGGTCTAGTTATTGCAAATTTAAATTGCCTGTTTTCATGTTTATATAACTTGAATATTAAACGTAACCTAACTTAATTTATTATATGTGTATAACTAATACTATTTCTTACATCTATTACATATATTTCTTATTATAAATTGACATATTTTTTATATAAAGATAGGAACAGGGAGAGTAGGTAGTCAAGATTATAAAATGCCATCTACCGACGAATATTAAAAAACTTACAGTTGACTAAGCAACTAGCGCCATCTATGACAAAAGTTGACATATTTTTTTATTTATTTAAGGATAGGAACGAGGAGATGAATATTTAACATTTTCATATTAATATTTAATTAAAAAAAATATGAATTAACTAGGTTTTTTTATCATTTTCTATATTGTTGTAAAAAAATATAAATAATTTATTACTTGAATATCATTGAATAACAATAAAAGCTATATTAAAAAAAAATTAAACGTTTTCTTTATTTATAGAGATTTTAAAACGCCATCTACCGACGAATATTAAAAAATTACAATTAGCTAAGCAACTAGCGCTATCTATGTAATTGAATTGCAACTCATTCAACCTTTTAATATAGTTTACTTAATTTTTCCTAGATGTCACTACTAATATTCTTAAATAATCTATTATTTGGCCAGTCGTGGCCCAGTGGCACCAGCGTGTGACTATAAACGACTGGTTGTGGGTTCGATTCCCACTCGAGGAGTGGAAATATTTAATATTTCCATTTTCTTCGCTCTGGTGTCGAGGTGCCACTGGGCCACGACTGGCCACCTTAATTATAATTTATACCTTTCGTTAATCGTTATTTGTAAACGGTTAACGTTATCAACGTTGAAGGGAAATCAACGGTTGATTTAACGACTATCTCTAATAGCAGGAGATCTTAATGTCGAGACGTTTCGTTCTTCATTTCCCGTCAGATGTCGACATACTGTGCGTTGGGTGCTTTGTCTTAGGTGGGGAAATTAACAAATAAATAAATAATAAATAGCTTCACGCTATATCCCGCACACAGCAGGTTAGGCAGAGGGAACCTAGTGTTAAGACACTCCGTTCCCCACGCACCGCCGAATTCGGAGGCATTGCGTGTTAAGTGGCGGAACTTAACGCCGCGCTTTACCTCGACACCAGAGCGAAGAAAATGGAAATATTAAATATTTCCACACCTCGAGTGGGAATCGAACCCACAACCAGTCGTTTACAGTCACACTCTTGTGCCACTGGGCCACGACTGGGGAAATTAACAATAACATAATAACTATTTTTATAATATACCACCACCACCTGGTGGTTTGGGTACGTCGAGAGTATGAATGATGAAAATGGGTGAATAATCGTAATAAATCTGCGTAATAACGTAATACTTAAACGGCCTCATGGTCAGAAAATGAAAAACTGAGTGTCTTGTCACTATGTTCTTTTTAACCTATATATAAATACAATAAGTCTTAAAATAAAAATATATATTTTCTTGCGATCGACATGAGTTATTAGTTCAAAACCCAACTAAGGAATTTCATACATAACCTCTTTAAATTTGGTTGGCTACTACTACTACAGTAGTTTATTGATTAAAATATTATTAATTTACAATTAAACGACTATCGCTTTATTTTAATATTAATTGTCGCTTATCACAGTTTGCAAAACACAGTAATCAACGAGCACAAACAATTTTGTTGAACATCTGCTATCGTCAATTGAGATGGTTGAAGACTTACAAATTTTTAGAATTGACAGTCAAAATGTAACTTGTTTTGGGTTTAAAGATTTTTTTTTAGCTTCACGCTGTATCCCGCACACAGCAGGGTAGGCAGAGGGAACCTAGTGTTAAGACACTCCGTTCCCCACTCTCCGCCGAATTCGGAGGCATTGCGTGTTAAGTGGCGGAACTTAACGCCGCGCTTTGCCTCGACACCAGGCAAACAAATAAATAATAAATAGGCATATTTATCTTTTATTTTTTTGCCTGGTATATCTCGTGAAACTAGTGTGAAAATATAATTCTAAAAGAGCCATGGGCTAGATTTTCAGTCAAAAAAAATTAAATCAAAAATATACAGTATTAAAAATGAGGAAAGTTGACAAAAATATGTTTTTCCTTATGTTCAGTATATTGGCCATACTAAATGTGTTAATAAATTTGTAAACAAATTATAAAACTACCGTCACACTAAAATTTTACACTATTTCAAGGCCAAACAAGAACAAACAACCATTGTTTTTCCTTATGTTCAGTACATTCGCCAAACAAACACTGAAGTTTCAAAAAAAATATTTAAAAGCAAAATATAGTAAACTAGCGGCCCGCTCGCGGCTTCGCCGCGTGTACTATTGCGTTATAAAACAACCCTCGGGGGCGCATATTTACAAAATAAAGTAACCTATAGTTAAGCTTAGATTATCAACTATATTTATGCCAAAATTCATTACAATTGGTCAAGTGGCTTAGATTTTTCATGTAAAATTTTTGAAATAGGTTCAACCATTTAGAGGTAGATTTTTGAAAAAATAAGTAGCCTATGTTAGACCCAGTCACTTTTACTACTTTCGTTCTAAATTTTATCCAAATCGGATGGGTAGATTAGCCGTGAAAGCGTGACAGACAAACACACAGACTTTCGCATTTATAATATAAGTATGGATTGTGACACATCACGAACTCACTCTTTTTTATATTTACCAAACCAAATTTTTGAGGCCATCTGGCAGTTTGTGATAGCGTGTGTCTGACGCATTACTTATAATTAGACTCTACCCTAAAGAATGACTACGATTAAATTATTTACATTTCTCAGCTCTGGTGGCAAAACAAAGAGCGGCGTTGAGTTCCGCCATGCGAAATAAAGAGCGGAGTATCTTGACACTGGGTTCGATATAGCAGCGTGCTGACTCTGCTGTGGTAAACAAATATTTCCCTGGTTTGATTAATATAATATACATATATTTTTAACACTTCAATTCGGTTCTGTTTGCTATTTTAACAACAATATTTTTAAAGACAAAAATTTTTATATTGGAAATTTAAACTTAAACCAATTACATGAAGCCAGTCGTGTGGCAGTGGCACAAGAGTGTGACTGTAAACGACTGGTTACGGGTTCAATTCCCACTCGTGGAGTGGAAATATTTAATATTTCTAATAGCTTTTCTCTACACATTACGTATTACATGACGTAACTTAACGCCGCGGGCCCATTTAACTAAAATAAAATACCATATCTATATCTTCTATAGTCTGTGGTACTAAAAACGTATATAGCTACCTGTAGTTTTTTGCTAAACATTACGTACAAAGTTGCGGAACTTAACGCCGCTTACCCATTTAACTAAAATAAAAGACCATATGTATATCTTCTTTAATCTATGGTACCAAAACGTCACTATACATATAGCTACTTGCTAAACATTATGTATAAAGTGGCGGAACTTAACACCGTGTCTTCCTTTAACAATAAAAAAAACATATTTATATCTTCCACAGTCTATTGTACTAAAACGTATAGCTACCTTTAGCTTTTCGCGAAATATTACGTAACTTAACGCCGCGTACCCATTTAACCAAAATAAAAGACCATATCTATATCTTCTACAGTCTATGGCACCAATACGTCGCCAGCTACCTATAGCTACACGCCACAATTCAGTCAGTAGAAACCGGCGTCCGGAGCAACACGATGGCCAAGGTCAGTTATTTATAAATGTAACGCTTAAATTATCATCAAAATATGTTTAACCTGTTGCGAAATGATTTTTAATACCATTTTGTATTAAAAAACGAGCTTTGTTATATATGAATGGGCATTTTTGTTTGTATTTTTGAAATAATCGTTAATTGGGCGTGGCGTGTATGGTGGAAAGTGGAGAAAGCAGTGAGTTTCTCTGCCTTGTGTGTGAAGAGAGATAGAGATAAAAATGTATTTGAATTTTGTTTTTATTTTGTTTATTTTATACATTTGTTTTATAGTGGTAAAAGATGTAAGTTTGTTTTAAAATTATTATTTAAGGTGCACCTATGTAAATACAGTATGGGTCAAGTCGTGGCCCAGTGGCACAAGCGTGTGACTGTAAACGAATGGTTGTGGGTTCGATACCCAATCGAGGAATGGAAATATTTGATATTTCCATTTCCTTCGCTCTGGTATCAAGACAAAGCGCGGCGTTAGGTTCCGCCACTTAACACGCAATTTCTCCGAATTCGGCAAAAGTGGGGAACGGAGTGTCTTAACACTAGGTTCCCTCTGCCTACCCTGCTGTGTGCGGGATACAGCGTGAAGCTAAAAAAAATGATTATATGTAGTAATTTGTAGTGTTAGAGTATGTTAGTATAAGATTGTTGCTTTTCTATTCCTCGTTAAATATGTATATCGAAAATATTAGAAAATTAAAGAAATTAATTAATTGTACGCGTTAATATATCGATAACAGAAACGAAAACGCCATTCCAGAATTTTCCATTGTTTAGGTTGTCTAATTAATATTTTTAAATTTGTTCATTTACAAATGTAGCACTACATTTTAATTCATTCAGCCTATTCAATATAATTTAAATAGATGAATCTCGTGTGTGAAAATTTAACCGAAACGAAACCGAATACGAAATAACCGAAACGAAAATCATGGCGCATCATGGCGAAGTGTGACAGCGTCTCAATGTATAAGAGATGACTACGGGTTCTATTTTCACTTCTGAAAATTTACTACTATATTTAAAAAAAGACATTTAGAAAACGTATAAAAATTTGAACGCAGCGGGATTCGAACCCGCGCCTCCTGAATACCGTCCAGGCGCTCTCACCACTGAGCCATGCGTTCTACTACCAGCTGCGTCGAAATTCTTATACGCTTTATTACAAAATCAAAATTTTTATACGTTTTCTAAATGTCTTTTTCAATTTTCCTAAGTGTGGAATAACACTAAAAATGTTTAAAATTAAATAGCTTCACGCTGTATCCCGCACACAGCAGGGTAGGCAGAGGGAACCCAGTGTTAAGACACTCCGTTCCCCACGCACCGCCGAATTCGGAGGCATTGCGTGTTAAGTGGCGGAACTTAACGCCGCGTTTTACCTCGACACCAGAGCGAAGAAAATGGAAATATAATTTCCACTCCTCAAGTGGGAATCGAACCCACAACCAGTCGTTTACAGTCACACTCTTGTGCCACTGGGCCACGACTGGCCACAAAATCTCGGGAAAATGATTACATATATTTAAATTATTTTAATTTCTCACCCTGCTTAAGAGAAAGTGCGAAGCCTTTCTCCACTCTTCATTCAATGTTGAATGCTAAGCGAAATAAAACGTATAGATGTATGAATATTAATGCATTTTACTCTAATTCTTCACATCATCAAACATAATTTTTTAGAAAACGTTTACTAAATTTTTTTTTAATACCCTAAATATGTGAATTACACTTTAAATATATGAAATATTATAAAATATAATTCAATAAATAGCATTCTCTCTCGCCAAACGAGTGTCCGTTAAAAAATCTTTAGGGGTAGCAGAAATTTCCAAAAAATCTCTCTACAGAGATGCTGACAATAAAAATAATTTAATATAAGCATATAAGAATTCAATGTAGCCGAATACAGAACGCATAGCTTAGCGGTCAGAGCGCTTGGATGGCTTCCAACATACGTGGGTCAGTCTGTATTCAGTCTATTAAAAAAAAAGCTTCACGTTTTTTCACGTACAGTGGGGTAGTCCTATCAGAGAACTAGTGGCACGACTCTCTGTCCTCTACTTTACGCCCGAAATCGAAACCTTGCGTGTTGAGTTGCGGAACTCAACGCTGCACTTTGTCTTAGTTACCAAAACGAAAAATGAAAATTTAAATATAATATTTTAAAATTTGGGGCCAGTCGTGGCGCAGTGGCAGTAAAGCGTGTGGCTGTAAACGACTGGTTGTGGGTTCGATTCCCACTCGAGGGGTGGAAATATTTAATATTTCCAATTTCTTCGCTCTAGTGCCGAGGCCAAGCGGTTCAGGGTAATCTTAATATTTTGAACTTGAAACTTGTAATAGTAAAATAAATTTTGACCCAAGCAGTATTCGAACCCACTTCTCTCAAATCACTTGTACATAAACATAATTGTGTAGACCAGATAAATACCACTTGAATGTTAGTACAATATTTGTGAACAATTAAATGAATTATCACTTTTGTCATTATAGCAATTCAGTAGAGGTTAGTCAGTAGGACCTAGTGCCAAGACACTCCGTCGTCCCCTTTGGTTTTTGAATATAATAAAATTAAGAAGAATCATGAAAATGATTGAAATGATCCTCTGAATAAAAAGTTCTACTTTCTTTGAAATTGGTCAAAAACTACTTGGCAAATATTAATTAAATTTAAAGGCAATTTATATCATATAAAAAATGAATCATCATAAATTTGCGAATTGCGAATATTGATGTTTCTATAAGCTTAAAGTTTGTTATTACTAAATAATAACAATTAGGTACATACTTAAATTTTTGATAGAAGCAGGATTCGAACCCACATCTCTTAGATCACTTGTGTGTACGTACATACTTGTGTTAACCAGATAATTACCACTTGAATGTTAGTACAATATTTATGAACAATTAAATGTATTATCACTACTGTCGTTATAGCACTTCAGTAGAGGTTAGTCAGTAGGACCTAGTGCCAAGACACTCCGTCGTCCCCTTTGGTTTTTGAATATAATAAAATTAAGAAGAATCATGAAAATGATTGAAATGATCCACTCAATAAAAAGTTTCATTTTCTTTGAAATTGGTCAAAAACTACTTTAAAAATTTTTGTCATATAAAAAATGAATCATTAAAAAATTTGCGAATTGCGAATATTAATGTTTGTTTAAATTTCAAGTTTGTTGTTACTAAATAATAACAATAACTTAAATTTTTGCACCAAGCAGGATTCGAACCCACTTCTCTCAGATCACTTGTACATAAACATAATTGTGTAACCCAGATAAATACCACTTGAATGTTAGTACAATATTTGTGAACAATTAAAAGAATTATAACTACTGTCATTATAGCACTTCAGTAGAGGTTAGTCAGTAGGACCTAGTGCCAAGACACTCCGTCGTCCCCTTTGGTTTTTGAATATAATAAAATTAAGAAGAATCATGAAAATGATTGAAATGATCCTCTGAATAAAAAGTTCTACTTTCTTTGAAATTGGTCAAAAACTACTTGGCAAATATTAATTAAATTTAAAGGCAATTTATATCATATAAAAAATGAATCATCATAAATTTGCGAATTGCGAATATTGATGTTTCTATAAGCTTAAAGTTTGTTATTACTAAATAATAACAATTAGGTACATACTTAAATTTTTGATAGAAGCAGGATTCGAACCCACATCTCTTAGATCACTTGTGTGTACGTACATACTTGTGTAAACCAGATAAATACCACTTGACTGTTAGTACAATATTTGTGAACAATTAAATGTATTATCACTACTGTCATTATAGCACTTCAGTAGATATTCTTTTTTTATTATATTTTTTTTAGCTTCACGCTATATCCCGCACACAGCAGGGTAGGCAGAGGGAACCTAGTGTTAAGACACTCCGTTCCCCACTTTCCGCCGAATTCGGAGGCTTGCGTGTTAAGTGGCGGAACTTAACGCCGCGCTTTACCTCGACACCAGAGCGAAGAAAATGGAAATATAATTTCCACTCCTCGAGTGGGAATCGAACCCACAACCAGATGAAAGTTTAAACCTCAGAGCACTCTAAAGGCGACGGTGGCCCGTAATAGGCGGGCCATCCACCGAGGCGTCGTAGTGGAATGCGCAAGTGAACCTGCGACGTCTCATGAGGGTGGAGAGGGTTTCCGCTGGGTTTTAGTGGGTAGTATCGAATTCAACGGTGAGTCCCACAGTATCATCCGTACGCAGAGCAGTTCTGCCTGCGTTGCGTACGGATGGTCGGCGTAAATGCATTTCCCAGCGACAAAAAAAAAAAAAAAAAAAAAGGGGATGAAAGTTTATATGAAAAAAAAAAATTGCTTGACCGATTGTAATGAATTTTAGAATAAATATAATAATAATCGAAGGACAAACATAGGCTACTTTGTTTTTTAAAAGTCCACCCCCGAGAGTTGCAACATAACGAAACAATTAGGCAGTCCACTGCCGCGGGCCGCTAGTCCATACTTATAATATAAATGCGAAAGTCTGTGTGTTTGTCTGTCATGCTTTCACGGCTAATCTACTGGTCCGATTTGGATGAAATTTAGAATGAAAGTAGTAAAAGTTACTGGGTCTAACATAGGCTACTTATTTTTCCAAAAATCAACCGCCAAAGGGTTGAAATAGAGGATGAAAGCTTATATGAAAAATCTAAACCGCTTGACCGATTATAATGAATTTTGGCATAAATATAGTTGATAATCTGTGCTTAAACATAGGCTACTTTATTTTTCAAAAACCCACTCCCGAGGGTTACAATATAACGAAGCAGTTAAGTTGTTCATGCGGCGAAGCCGCGAGCGGGCCGCTAGTATTTAATATATTTGAAATTTCCCACTCTGGTAAGTTACTGCGTTGAGTTAAATATCAATATCATTCATCGAGTTAAGCATGGAGTGATTTGACACTAGGTTCTCACTAACTACCCTGCTATGCGGACATATAAATATTTTCAAAAAAGAAATTACGAAAAGAAAAGACGTCAAAAAATGGCTAATTAAAAAAGTCGACGTTTTTTTAAGTTAACCTTGAACGTCAAACGGCGACTTCTATATTCATCGTACAACTATAATATATTCATCGTAATTAGTGTCCGACCGAAGGTTCGGTTTCGGTTTCGGTTTCGGCAAGTTTCGGCAAAAAATTGTAGTTTCGGCCGTAGTTTCGGTTTCGGCAAAAAAGCTGCCGAACCTTCGGCAATGCCGAAACTCATGACGTACTCAAGAATTTTCACGTAGCTTAGATACTTTTAAGTGCTTTTATAGCTTGTCAACCTAATCTTAAGATGTAGTAAATTTTAATATATCATAAATTAATGATGAGAATACTATAAACTGCTGACGACAGATTTAATGAACTATCCTTGTTAGTTTACAACGAAACTATGTGTCTGTTCGCGTAAGTGTGGCTCCTTTCAGGGGTCGAATACCTGGTTTGATTGATATGTTGCGAACCCTGGGCTAGTAACTATATTGGAGGCTTGCCTTAATATTATTTAAATATATTTAATGTAAATCATATCATAAATTAGCACATAAATTTCTCTGCAAGAAATGCACAGTTATGTTAAAGGTGAAAACCTTTTTGTAAAAAAATACCTATTAACTACGTGCTGCCAATCTTAAGTGGCGACCGAGGGTCTTGATAACGTACAGCTCAAAAAAACCTCTATGTAAATCCCTAGGAGAAGATTAAGATCTCAAAACTAGACACTTTAAGCTTTAAAATGATTGTTTTTTTATTTCAATGCGACTATTTTGGAGGAAAATACAACCACTTGGAAAACCTTAAAAAAAATTGATTTTTTTTATTATCCTTTAATTATTTCCGCTAATATATATATAATAAAATCAACGTAATCACAATCAAACAAATGCACATGTAATTTTTAAAGCGTAAAATATGTTTTTTTTTTCAAATTTTTCAAATTTTATGACGTCATCAGCAGTTTCGGTTTCGGTTTCGGTTTCGGCCGAAACTGAAGTCAGAACCGAAGGTTCGGTTTCGGTTTCGGTTTCGGCTGAAAATTCAGTTTCGGTCGGACACTAATCGTAATACTACAAGTGTAGAATTGTATTAATAAATTAATTTCTTTACGGCTTTACAAGCTTTCTGAGTTGTTTATTGAAATAAAATATTTTAAAAAAAAATATTATTTATTTTCTTTGATATAAGTATAAATTTTCATAACATTTTATTTATAACTAGCGACCTGCTCACGACTTAGTCGCGTGAACTGCATATTCACGCGGCTAAGTCAGTTTTTCGTTATATGGCTCAGAGGTGGTTTTTTTAAAAATAAAGTAACCTATGTTTAACCTTGGACTATCAACTATAATTGTGCCAAAATTCACTACAATCGGTCAAGCGGTGTAGATTATTCATATAAACTTTCATCCCCTATTTCAACCATTTAGAGGTTGATTTTTGAAAAACTAAGTAGCCTATGTTAGACCCAGTCACTTTTACTATTTTAATTCTAAATTTCATCCAAATCGGACCAGTAGATTAGCCATGAAAGCGTGACAGACAAACACACAGACATTGGAATTTGTAATATAAGTATGGATATAACATTTATTTCTATATTCCTTTTATACATACATACGTCATTCTGTTTTATATTGTTTTTGTTATAATGAAAAATATTATTATGAAATGCTACAAAATTGAGTTAGTAAAAATGATAATCATTTTTAAGTAACATGATCTGCTTATATATTCAGATCAAGGAATAAAAAAAACATCAAATAATAAATAAAGATCATATTTTTTTAGTAACTTTTACAGCTTTTTTTTTATAGCTTCAAGCTGTACCCCGCACACATTCGGGTAGGCAGAGGGGACCTAGTGTTAAGACACTCCGTTCCCCACGCACCGTCGAATTCTGAGGCTTGCGTGTTAAGTGGCGGAACTTAACGCCGCGCTTTGCCTTAACACCAGAGCGAAGAAAATGTAAATATTAAATATTTCCACTCCTCGAATGGGAATCGAACCCACAACCAGTCGTGTTTACAGTCACACGTTTGTGCCACTGCGCCACGACTGGCTCTGGTATCATACAATGAAATTTTAAAATATCTATAATATTATTTACAGGTCAACATTCCCAGTTTCAAACTCAACAATGGTCTGGAGATTCCCGCCCTGGGCTATGGGACATGGCTTGGTACTAATGAAAAGGTATTCTTTTTTTAGCTTCACGCTGTATCCCGCACACTGCAGGGTAGGCAGAGGGAACCTATTGTTAAGACACTCCCCACGCACCGCTGAATTCGGAGGCTTGCGTGTTAAGTGGCGGAACATAACGCTGCGCTTATGATTACCTCAGCTCTCTGGTGCGAAGAAAATGGAAATATATTTTCCACTCCTCGAGTGGGAATCGAACCCACAACCAGTCGTTTACAGTCACACGCTTGTGCCACTGCGCCACGACTGGCCACGATGAAAAGGGGAATCAGATTTGAATTTGTATGGACTGGATTATCCGAACTGTCTAAACTTGTTTAATGGCCTGAATATATGGTTGTCTTAAATAAATAAATAAATAGATATTATTGGTCTATTTTAACTGATACACGAAATTAAATAAATATTATCCAGGGGCCAATCACGGCGCAGTGGCATATACATGTGACAATAAACGACTGATTGTGGGTTCGATTCCCACTCGAGAAGTGGAGATACTTAATATTTCCTTTTTCTTCGCTCTGGTGTAGAGGCAAAGCGCGGCGTAAAGTTCCGCCACGTAACGCCGCGCATGACTCCAGAATTGACCGTAAGTCAAACATTACAAAAAGACATTTAGAAAAGGTATAGAAATTTGAACGCAGCGGGATTCGAACCCGCGCCTCCTGAATACCGTCCAGGCGCTCTCACCACTGAGCCATGCGTTCTACTATCCGCTGCGTCGAAATTCTTATACGCTTTATTACAACTTATTTTTGTTGTTAGCATCTCTGTAGAGAGATTTTTACAAATTTCTGCTACCCAAAGATTATTCTACGAACAATCGTTTGGCAAGAGAGAATGCTATTTATTAAATACTTTTAACATTTTTAATGTGTTATTCCAACGTATAAAAATAAACGAAAACGTATAAATTTTTTTAAATTTTCCGAAGTGTGGAATAACACGTTAAAAATGTCAAATGTGACAGTTATAAATTCCATTCGTCTGTGTTAAGTTAAGACCGTAGCAAGATTTTTTTTTAAATATAGATAAAAAAAATACTATAACTATTTAAATGTAAAAAACAAACAGAGAAAGATACTTAAAAACCAAATATACAAATGTTTCAAGATCTTTGGTATTCTAAATTCTTATAAAAATACATAGAACCAGGTGTCAAAACACTCCGTTCTCCATATTCAATCTAACTAAGTAACACTGTACACCAAGTTGTGGAACTTATCTTAGTTACCAGAGGGTAGAAATGAAATTAATTTTAATATAACCAGACACACACACAAAAACACACACACAGACAAACACTCACAAGATTCGAACCAACGACCGTCCGTTGAATTCCGACTGGAATTCCTCATACAAGATGCGCCGAAGCTGATAGAGGCGATGTCCTACGCCATAGACGTCGGCTACCGTCACATAGACACCGCGCACTTCTACAGGATAGAACCGGAAGTCGGTTACGTTGTGAAGAACGATAGAGGAATAAATAAAAAAATATTATTTAAAATTCACGATTTTATCTCTGCATAATATAGAGAGAGAACTTAGTGTCAACACTCTCCGTTCTTCATTTTTCGTTCTACCTCAAATCGAAACATTGTATGTTAATATTACGTACCAGAGGGTAGAAATGAAATTAATTTAACTATAACTAAACACACAACCATCGCATTTATAGTCAAACTTACAAAACACACAAACAGACACACAGACAAACAATCACAAGATTCGAACCAACGACCGTCCGTTGAATTCCAGTCGGAATTCCTCATACAAGATGCGCCGAAGCTGATAGAGGCGATGTCCTATGCGATAGACGTCGGCTACCGTCACATAGACACCGCGCACTTCTACAGGATAGAACCGGAAGTCGGTTATGTTGTGAATAAGAAGATAGAAGAGGGGGTGGTTAAGAGGGAAGATCTGTTTATAACTACTAAGGTGAGTTCTTAGTGTCTAGACACTCCGTTCTTTGTTACATGTATATACACTAGCAGCCCGCCCGCGGCTTCGCCACGTGATCTACGTGGCTGTTTCGGTATATTGCAACCCTCGGTGGTGGATTTTTGAAAAATAAAGTAGCCTATGTTTAATTTTGGATTATCAACTATATATATGCCAAAATTCATTACAATCGGTCAAGCGGTGTAGATTTTTCATATAAACTATCATCCCCTATTTCAACCCTTTAGAGGTTATTTTTGAAAAACTAAGTAGCCTATGTTAGACCCAGTCATTTTTACTACTTTCATTCTAAATTTCATCCAAATCGGACCGGTAGATTAGCCGTGAAAGCGTGACAGACAAACACACAGACATTCGCATTTATAATATAAGTATGGATTATATACTAGCTGTTTTCACAGCTTCGCCCGCGTGAAATGAAAAAAAAATTATAATTCTATAATAAAAGGAGCCTAATTTACTCCTTATTACATCAGCTGCCAGTAAAAGTCCGGTCATAATCGGTCCAGCCGTTCCAGATTAACTGGAACAAACAGACAGACAAAAATTGTAAAAATTTATAATTTTTGCCTGTTTATCTCTTTGTTCCGGTTAATATCTCGAACGGCTAAACCGATTTTGACACTACTTTCACTGTTAAATAACTGATAATAAAGAGTAAATTAAGCTACTTTTACAAGCAAAGGAAGTCGCGGGCACAAATAGTATATTATAAATTTAAGATAAGGGAATGTATAGTGGAATGTAATGCATAAAGCGAGATAGAATTTAGTGTCAAAGAGAACGACTAGTGCAGGTTCGACTCCCGCTAAGTTATTTTTTTTTATAAGAAAAAAAAAAAAAAAAAAAAAAAAGAAAGTCCTAAGTGTGGAATAACACTTTAAAAATGTTTAAAAGTATTTTTATAAGTTTTCCAAAAATTATTTTGGGCTTAAATATTGAAGACTGTCGTATACACACAGAAGATTGTCGCAAACCAGCGCAAACGCCAAGAGAAGAAGCGCAGGTTCGAATCCCGCCGAGTTAAACGAATGTAGATACGCTTTCTTAAATTTTTATTACAGTATAAATTACAGTGAAGGTTTTTCATTTTTGTATTATTCTCTTAGTTTTTTCACGCATAGCAGGGTAGTTACAGAGAGTATAGTGTCAACATACTACGTCCTCCACTTTCCGTCGACATTCGAGACATTACGTGTTGAGTGGCGGAACTCAACGCCGCGCCTTTTCTTAGGTACCAGAGCAATGAAACGAAAATTTAAATGTAATCATTCCCCCAAGTGGAAATCGAACCCATAACATTTACCCGTGGGGGGACACGTTAGAATACAATTCCCCCCGTCGCTGGGCAGCGTCTCGTAAAAGGCGGGTAACCCAGTAGCTTGGTGGTAGGAGATTCGTTCTCCGACTGGCTCGCGACCACTATCATGTCAAAGACAAATCGCCAAACATCTGACGATGTGTTCCGGTTCGATGGCATGTAAGCCAGCTCTCCCTATTCCCACCATCCCCATCCTTCTTCCCTCCTTTCCTCTTCCCCCCTTAAGGTCGGCAACGCATCCACAACTTTTCTAATGTTGTGGTTGTCCATGGGCAAAGGTACTACTTACCATCAGGTTCGGTTCTTGTGCTCGTTTGCCTACCTTTCATAAATAAAAAAAATAAAAAACACAGGCGTCTATGATTTTAATAATTATTTTTATTTATTAAATATTTCAAGGTATGGAACCATAACCATCGACCTGAAGACGTGGTGGAATCAGTGAAAGGATCTTTGAGAAGAATGGGCTTGAAATATCTAGATCTAGTCTTAATTCATTGGCCTTTTTCTATAAGCGTAAGTATTTAAAAAAAAATTTTTTTTTAATTTCACGCTGTATCCCGCACACGGGTAGGCATATATATTCCCTACAAGCGTGTATCGAACCAAAAAAAAAAAGTTTTCTAATTTCTATTAACGTAACAAATAATTTTATTATTACTTTGAACTGTCATCGAATGGAAATCGAACCCACAACCACTGTGTCGTTATAATGTGTTTAGATTTTAATTAAAAAAAAATTCTAATTTTCATCAACATAAAGGAAACTTACGTATAAAAATTTGAACGCAGCGGGATTCGAACCCGCGCCTCCTGAATACCGTCCAGGCGCTCTCACCACTGAGCCTTATAACTTATTTTTGTTGTTAGCAATTAGTAAGTTGTAATAAAGCGTATAAGAATTTCGACGCAGTTGGTAGTAGGACATCAGGCTCAGTGGTGAGAGCGCCTGGACGGTATTCAGGAGGCGCGGGTTCGAATCCCGCTGCGTTCAAATTTTTATACGTTTTCTTTAAATGTCTTTTTCAATTTTCCTAAGTGTGGAATAACACTTTAAAAATGTTTAAAAGTATTCCATTAACATAATATAAATAGAAAATATTAAAAACTTCCAGCAAGACGGCGTAGACGAGAAGATAGACTACTTGGACACTTGGCGCGGGTTCGAGTCCGTGTTGGAGCAGGGGCTCGTCAAGTCCATAGGCGTTTCTAACTTCAACGTTGAACAATTGAAACGTTTATTGGACAATTGTAAAGTTAAGCCTGCTGTCAATCAGATTGAGGTAAGTCGTTTTGAATGTACATAGCTTTAAGTGACGCTTTTCTCTGTTTTAGTGTCTAAATACTCTGCTTGTTTTATTTTTTTTTATTGGAAGAAAAACGTAAAAATGAGAGTAGTCAGAGGAAAAGACATTTGTATAAAACCTAAAATGAATACAGCAGAAATCGAACCCACGCCTCTTGGACACCGTCTAAGCGCTCTGACCTCTAAGACATACGTTCTACTATCAGCTGCGTTAAAATTGTTTGTAGAATAGTCGTGGCCCAGTGGCACAAGCGTGTGACTGTAAACGACTGGTTGTGGGTTCGATTTCCACTCGAGGAGTGGAAATATTTAATATTTCCATTTTCTTCGCTCTGGTGTCGAGGTAAAGCGCGGCGTTAAGTTCCGCCACTTAACACGCAATGCCTCCGAATTCGGCGGTGCGTGGGGAACAGAGTGTCTTAACACTAGGTTCCCTCTGCCTACCCGAATGTGTGCGGGATACAGCGTGAAGCTATAAAAAAAATTATATAACAAAACCTAACTTAGTGAATCTATGCAAAATGAATGACATACAGGTGCGGTGTATCCCGCACTGCACGGCATTGCGTGAAACTGAAAAAAAAATTAGAAAAATAGAAATTAAAAAAGACATTTAAAGAAAACGTATAAAAATTTGAACTTTTTCTTTTCTCTTTTTTTTTTAGCTTCACGCTGTATTCCGCACACAGCAGGGTAGGCAGAGGGAACCTAGTGTTAAGACACTCCGTTCCCTATTTTCCGCCGAATTCGGAGGCTTGCGTGTTAAGTGGCGGAACTTAACGCCGCGCTTTACCTCGGCACCAGAGCGAAGAAAATGGAAATATTAAATATTTCCACTCCTCGAGTGGGAATCGAACCCACAACCAGTCGCTTTACAGTCACACGCTTGTGCTACTGCGCCACGACTGGCCACAATTTCTTTTCTTTTAATTTTCTTTAAATGTCTTTTTTAATTTTCCTAAGTTTGGAATAACATTTAAAAAAATAAAAAATAATATAAAAATACCAAATTCCAGATAAATCTAAACCTAGGCCAGGAGAACCTAGTCAATCTATGCAAAAAGAACAACATCCAGGTGGTCGCGTACACGCCCTTCGGCAAAATGATACCCACCCGCAAGGACGACGGTCCCGCGGTCAAATACGACGACCCCGTCGTCACCGCCATCGGGAACAAATACGGGAAGACTGTCACGCAAGTCGCTTTGAGATATCTGGTAAGTTATTTTTTTTTTAATTTTGCACGCGTTTTCACGCTTTTCATGTCTGAGAAGAATGAGGTTGATAAGAAAATAATATATAATATATTTTTTTTTTCGAGTTGGAATCGAACTCATAACCATCGGAATATTTTTTTTTTAGCTTCACGCTTTTTCAAGGATATACCTCCATTTTCTGCCTCAAATTGAGGCATTGCGTGTTAAGTGGCGGAACTTACTTTGTTTTATGTACCAGAGAGAGAAGAGAGAGAAATGCAACTAAATAACAAAACTGCAAACTATTTATAATATAATTTTGTGGTCCATCGTAGCGCAGTGGCACAAGCGTGTGACTGTAAACGACTGGTTGTGGGTTCGATTCCCACTCGAGGTGTGGAAATTATATTTCCATTTTCTTCGCTCTGGTGTCGAGGTAAAGCGCGGCGTTAAGTTCCGCCACTTAACACGCAAGCCTCCGAATTCGGCGGAAAGTGGGGAACGGAGTGTCTTAACACTAGGTTCCCTCTGCCTACCCTGCTGTGTGCGGGATATAGCGTGAAGCTATTTAATTTAATTTAATCATTCCATAGTATTAAAATATGTATTAGTATATATTTTACAGGTATTTGTGTATTCCGTTTATGTATTAGGATGTTGTATATGTATAAACTAGTTTATGTATATTTACACCACCCACGTTAAGTTGCCATGTCTCCTAACCTTAAGGTTGTCTGGCAGAAATCGGTGCTTAGCGATAAGACCGCCTTTTGTGCCTCACACATATGTAATTGTTTCTTCTTTTGTGCTGCTACTTGTCTGTTTATTGTAATTGTGGTGTGCAATAAAGAATATATAAATAAATAAATAAATAATTTTAATTTTCAGTACCAACGAGGACTAGCTTTCATACCAAAAACGTTAACCAAAAGCCGTGTAGTGGAAAACGCATCCATTTTCGATTTCGAATTAGACCCAGAAGATATAAAAGCTTTGGAAAAGTTCGACATTAACCACAGAACAGTTGCTCCGGAGTTCTTGTTGCACGTCCAAAACTACCCCTTCGAGATAACCGAGAGCAAAACAAAGGTAATACCTGAATATTTCTTGAAATGGCGGAATGGCGCCAATTTGGATATCGATTGATCGATTGATCGATTGATCGATTGATGGTTAATTGATTGATGCATTTTTTTTTGTAAAATAAAGTTTTTTTGAATATTTTTTTTTTTTATTTTTTTTGTATGTTTTAAATGCGCAATGTTGGTAATTATTGTGATATAACATTTTTAATAATATTTTTTTGTGGCCAGTCGTGGCGCAGTGGCACAAGCGTGTAAACGACTGGTTGTGGATTCGATTCCCTCTCGAGGTGTGGAAATATTTAATATTTTCATTTTCTTCGCTTCTACGAACCGCCAAACGCCATCTGATGATGTGTTTCGGTTAGATGGCATGTAAGCCAGCTCTCCCTATTCCCACCATTCCCATCCTTCCTCCCTCCTTCTGTCCTATATCCCCGAGGCTGGCAACGCATCCATAATATTGTGGATGTCTATGGGCGAAGGTAACCACTTAACAACAGGTGGGCCTTCTGCTCCTTTGCCTCTTTTATTCTATAAAAAAAAGACGCTGTAGCGTACACGATGGCCGATGGCGATGGTATATCAAATAGACGCATGATAATTAAACTAGTGGCCAGTCGTGGCCCAGTGGCACAAGCGTGTGACTGTAAATGACTGGTTGTGGGTTCGATTCCCACTCGAGGAGTGGAAATATTAAATATTTCCATTTTCTTCGCTTTGATATCGAGGTAAAGCGCGGCGTTAAGTTCCGCCACTTAACACGCAATGTCTCCGAATTCGGCGGTGCGTGGGGAACGGAGTGTCTTAACACTAGGTTCCCTCTGCCTACCCTGCTGTGTGCGGGATATAGCGTGAAGCTAAAAAAAAAAAAGGACAACATTTTTATATTTATATCTTTAAATTCACTCTAACAGTAACAGATGGCGTTGTACCGTTCTGAATCGCGCAAACGTTACGTTCACTCTTGTTGCATGTATTGTGACGTTCATAATAATGTGTAAAGCGTTATTTAACGCACCTAGTGACAAATTACTCCGACTTTTTGTGACGCGAAGCACTTGGTATAGTGGTAAGCGTTGGTTACCTTGATAAATAAAAATTCACATATGTTTTAAGCGGCGTTAAGCTCCGCCATTTAACACGCAGTGCCTCCGAATTGGACAGAAAGTAATACATATACAGCGTGAAGCTAAAAAAAACACACTCATAGTTAAAGTTTTATATTGTTTTAATTAAGAGTTAATTTAAATGTAGAAATAATTATAGTAAACTAGCGGCCCGCTCGCGGCTTCGCCACGTTAACTATATAGCTGTTTCATTATATTGCAACCCTCGGGGGTGGATTTTTAAAAAATAAAGTTGCCTATGTTTAACCTTGGTTTATTAACTATATTTATGCCAAATTTCATTTCAATCGGTCAAGCGGTGTAGATTTTTCATACAAACTTTCATCCCCTATTTCGACGCTTTAAAGGTTGAATTTTGAAAAACTAAGTAGCCTATGTTAGACCCAGTTGCTTTTACTACTTTCATTCTAAATTTTATCTAAATCGGATCGGTAGATTAGCCGTGAAAGCGTGACAGACAAACACACAGACTTTCGCATTTATAATATAAGTATGGATGTAATACTCGCTTAGGTAATTTAAAACATCATTTTAGTTTTGAGTAGCATGTCAATGTAGTTTAAGAATTGTAATCAAAGAATTAAGGAAAAAAAGGATACGAGACCGGGTGTCTGTAGTGTTGGAGTATTAAATAAAAAAAATAACATATGTTTTAAGCGGCGTTAAGCTCCGCCATTTAACACGCAATGCCTCGGAATTCGGCGGAAAGTGATACAGATACAGCGTGAAGCTAAAAAACACACACACACAACGTCTCCATTTCGGTCGGAAAGAAGAGAACGGAGTGTCTTGACTTAGTGTCAAGACACTCTCCCCATGAAGTTTCATAAGATTTTCCTGCTCTCTCATAGAGGACCTGATGAGAGTGATAAGACACTCCACATGTTAAATGGAATATAACTCGAAACCGCTCGTTATATTTATATATAGATCGAGTGAGAATCAAATCGACAGCCAACACTTAAACAATCAGGTATTGTCCAACTCTGCCATTATTGACACCTAAACAAGAAGGCAAGGGTTCAAATCCGCCATTCTAGTTTTTATACGTTTTCTAAAAAAGTTTTTTGACATCTGACAAAGCCTGTTACGGTTACAAAGTAAACTACAGTACCCGGCAATAAATAATGCACATCGTTGCTTAGAATGAAACAATCGGTTAGCTTCGACTTCGTAGAGCGTCGTCTCTGTCGCTTAAAATAATAACAGTCCGGTATCTATTAAAAGCTGTTAAAGCGATAATAATAGTTGTCAACTTCAATGAAGTTGATTCCTTCTTTTTAATAATTAAATTTGACGCTTGAAAATGAAAAAAAAAAACTAAACGAGTGGACTACCTCCACCTTTTTTTAAGGTGGTTAAAAAATAAAGAGAAATTGGAACTAATCGGGACCCATTATAATATTCATATTTATTTTATGTGTAAATGGATCTCAATTAATTCTGTTATTTGTAGGCTTAACAGCTTGTTTTTTTTCATTGTACATAATTTCACGTGACTGACCGTGCAAAATTTTTCCTCTTTTTGTCAAAAATGTAATTAAAAATAAAATTCTGGGGGCAGTACAACTCTATATATGTATTTGAACCTAAAACCGATCGTACTCTACCGTATCTGTACAAAGACTGACGAACCAGTGAGAAACGTCACATATCAACTGAGTGACAAAGACAGCGCCCTACGAAACAGAAACTGACCGACTGTTTCATTCTAAGCATCGATGTACATTATTTATTGCCGGGTATTATACCAACTTATTTTAGTAATAAACAACACATTATATATCACAACATAGATTTAATATCAATAAATACTATATACACATAATGAATACACTACAAAAGTTAAAAAAAATTTGAAAAAGACATTTAAAGAAACATAAATAAGTTTTAATAAAGCGTATAAGAATTTCGACGCAGCGGATAGTAGAACGCATGGCTCAGTGGTGAGAGCCCCTGAACCGGTGTTCAGGAGGCGCGGGTTCGAATCCCGCTGCGTTCAAATTTTTATACGTTTTCTTTAAATGTCTTTTTCAATTTTCCTAAGTGTGGAATAACATTTTAAACATGTTATAAATAAAATTTACTTCTTATACACAATAAACTCGCTCTTCAGCTCGTCCTCCTGTTCCACGGTGCATTTTGCGTTGGCTTCGAAATCGCATTGCTGAGTTTTCTCGTTGAAATATAAACCGTCGTTGCAGTATGTGGCTTGCGGTAGACCGTCCACGCAACGCCAGTAGCGTTGGCAGTCGCCTCTGTAAAGAATAATAATTATAAGTTAAAAAAAAATCATATTATTCGAGACTATCGTGGGGCATTTAATATTTCCATTTTCGTCGCTCTGGTGTCGAGGCAAAAGACGGCGTTTAGTTCCGTTACAGTCACACACGGCGGACTCACAGGAACGGAGTGTCTTAACACTAGGTTCCCTCTGCCTACCCTGCTGTGTGCGGGATACAGCGTGAAGCTAAAAAAAACGTGTTGTTAGAAAGTCAGTATTATATTTTTATAGTTTATGAAAAGTTGGCGCTAGAAGATATTGTTTTTTTTCACGCTGTATCCCGCACACGTTCGGGTAGGCAGAGGGAACCTAGTATTAAGATACTCCGTCCCCCACTTTCCGCCGAATTCGGAGGCATTGCGTGTTAAGTGGCGGAACATAACGCCGCGCTTTTACCTCGACACCAGAGCGAAGAAAATGGAAATATTAAATATTTCCACTCCTCGAGTGGGAATCGAACCCACAACCAGTCGTTTACAGTCACACGCTTGTGCCACTGGGCCACGACTGGCCACCTATAGATATACAAGGAAATATACACAATATAAAGAATGTGATGGATTCGAACCCGCGAATCGTGAACTTACTTATACGCTACATGACGTGACGCGTCATCAGCTCTCAAGCAGTTCAGTGAGGTGTCGTAGCTGGGCGTCTTCGCTGGTTTCTCCATGCCGAGTGGACGCACGCTGTCGGCGACGCGGTCTGCTGTTAACGAGCTTTCTGCGCCTGTAGATATAATATATTATCAATTAATAATTCCAATTGTTAAGAATCCATACTTATATTATAAATGCGAAAGTCTGTGTTTGTCTGTCACGCTTTCACGACTAGTATACTGGTCCGGTTTGGATGAAATTTAGAATAAAAGTAGTAAAAATGACTGGGTCTAATATAGGCTACTTAGTTTTTCAAAAATCAACCTCTAAAGGATTGAAATAGGGGATGAAAGCTTATATGAATAATCTTCACCGCTCGACTGATTGTTATGAATTTTGGCATAAGCATAGTTAATAATCTAAGCCTAAATATATGTAATTTGTTTTACAAAAAACCACCCCCGAGAGAGGCAATATGACGAAGCCGCGAGCAGGCCGCTAGTATTATAATACTCGTATAATAGAATTAAATTAATTATAAAGAGGCTGTCGCTATTGGTCAACGTCTGAACGTAAGTGACGTAACTTATGAGATTTTCATGGTACTAAAAGCGCAAAATAAAGGATAATGTATTTGTTATATATTGGACAAGTGTTATTCCGCACTTATGAAAATTGAAAAATACATTTAGAAAACGTATAAAAGATTGAACGCAGCGGGATTTCAACCCGCGCCTACCGAATACCTTCCAGGCGCTTTCACCGCTGAAGAACGCATGTTCAGTGTCAGTGGTTAGAGCGTTTGGACGGTGTTCAAGAGGCGCAGGTTCGAATACCGCTGCATTTAATTTTTTTTCTAAAATTTATCAACATATTTTTAACAACTACCCTTTCAAATGTAATAAATACATGAATCAAGTAAAAAATAAAAACAAAAAACAATAATTACCATCAGATACTTTGTCGAAGAGGAAGTCCTCATCACCAGAGCCCTCCTCGATCTCATCAGGGTGTGTACGTAAATAACATTTGGTATTGTCTGGCCAGTTACATGTCTGAAAGAGAGAACAAATTATGTCTAAATTTATAGCTTTTAAACATTTTTAAAGTGTTACTCCACAATTAGGAAAATTGAAAAAGACATTTAGAAAACGTATAAAAATTTGAACGCAGCGGGATTCGAACCCGCGCTTCCTGTTAAAAATTTCTGGTACCCCAAACATTATTCTCTACAGGGAAAATCTCTCTACAGAGATGCTAACAACGAAAATAAGTTGTAATAAAGCGTATCAGAATTTCAACGCAGCGTGTAGTAGAACGCATGGCTCAGTGGTGAGAGCGTCTGAACGGTATTAAGGAGGCGCGGGTTCGAATCCCACTGCGTTCAAATTTTTATACGTTTTCTAAATGTCTTTTTTTAAATGTATAGCATTTCTTTTATAGCTAGCTATCCCCGCGACTTTGTTTGCGTTTTAAAATAAAAGTAGCAAGGCACTCTTTATTATATCAGCAACCTGCTAGTGGAAGTCTCATCAAAATCGGTCCAGCCGTTTCAGAAATTAGCCGCAATACACTAATTTATAGCTATTTTTATTTCTAGCTGTGCCTGCGATCTCCTGCGCGTGTGAAAATAAAAATAGCCCAAGGCAGTCCTTGTTATATCAACAAATTCAAAGTATTGCAAGACACCTTACAGATCCCCTAATGCATTAAACGTATTATAACTTTTTTTAGCTTCACGCTGTATCCCGCACACGTTCGGGTAGGCAGAGGGAATCTAGTGTTAAGACACTCCGTTCCCCACGCACCGCCGAATTCGGAGGCATTGCGTGTTAAGTGGCGGAACTTAACGCCGCGCTTTACCTCTGACACCAGAGCGAAGAAAATGTAAACATTTAATATTTCCACACCTCGAGTGGGAATCGAGCCCACAACCAGTCGTTTACAGTCACACGTTCGTGCCACTGCGCCACGACTCACCCCAACGTATTAATTATGATAAAAATTGAGTCATTTTAATAGATAAATCTAAAAGTAGAAAGTAAATGTGTATTTATTTGGTCAGTGATGGACATCACCATTAGATTAGATTAAATATAAGTCTCAGTGCTTTTAAAATTGTCACAATACAAATTAATACTAACAAATGCCATGGGCACCTGTGAGCCCATAGACAGAGTTTCTCTATTAAAAAAAAATGTATATTTATAACATACCTGGTAAACGAAATCGAAGTAAAGGTTTGCCGGACAGATTTGCTCTACCTCCCTCCCATGCACGCATATGTAGTATTTGGTGCAAAGAGAAAAGTGTGGAAGCAAGAGGAAAATCTGTAAATAAAATAATTATATTATATCTTTTTTTTTTCAGCTTCACGCTGTATCCCGCACACAGCAGGGTAGGCAGAGGGAACCTAGTGTTAAGACACTCCGTTCCCCACGCACCGCCGAATTCGGAGGCGTTGCGTGTTAAGTGGCGGAACTTAACGCCGCGCTTTACCTCGACACTAGAGCGAAGAAAATGGAAATATTAAATATTTCCACTCCTCGAGTGGGAATCGAACCCACAACCAGTCGTTTACAGTCACACGCTTGTGCCACTGGGCCACGACTGGCCACATATTATATCTATCTATATATAAGAACAGTTGCACGCTTTAACCTGCATAGCAAGGGTAGTAAGGGAGAACCTATTGTTAAGACACTCCGTTTTCCACCTTTCGGGCGAAATTGAGACTTACATTGAGTTCACAGTGTTTCGATTTTAGGCGGAAAGAAAATAGTGTCTAGAGCAGTGATTCTCAACCACTGTGCCGAGGCACTTTTGTATGCCGCCAAATTTTGCAAATATATAATAATGTTAATATTATTAAATTATATCATTTAAAATCTTTATCTTTGAGTGCCGCCAAATTTTGAAATCGTTATATATACGTGCCGCAACAAAAAAAGGTTGAGAATCACTGCTCTAGACAGACAAAGTGCAACAATGAGTTTCGCTACACACCAACCAAAAATACTTAGTTCACTCTCTTCTTTCTAAACCTAAGCTAATAAAATATAATATTCTGGGATTCTAATTCTAACCACCGACAAGTACACATCGGCTCCGCAAAAATTAATCGCTAAAAAATTAACAATCTTTGAGCGACGCGTGTGTGTAGTGTTTGAAACTGTTTCTTAACTATTTTACACCAAGGACCTGTGCGCACAAGCCAACGTCATCCCGAAATCCCGGAAAAGAAAAGACGGAAAAAAAAAAAAAGATCGAGGACTACCATCAACCCTCCATTATTGTAACACGGGTAAGGGTACGAGTACCAAGCAAGAAACGAGTTGCTTATCCTGTTGCGGACACCCAGTCGACACCAGGATCAATAAATCCGTTAACAAAAACAAATCGGATATTTACATAAATAATATAAAATTGCATGACGCTCACGCGATAAAATGCAACTTGTACGCAACCCAATGACCCAGATAGTTCAATTACGCTGCGCGAAGCAATAAGAACAATACGAGACTTCAAGGTCGAAGCCCGACGTCATAACTCGTTCGAGAATATTTTGTGGAATTATAATTCAAGCCAGGAGATCTAAATTCAAATCCTCCCTTTATATATTGACATCATTGGAATCGGCGCAACGGTCTGCTGAAGCAAACACATCACCAACGCATCAGTGCTTGAGACTTCGAGATACGCAGATCATCAGCGGAACCAAGGAGAGTCCAGGTATTTGTAAATAAACAAAGCATATAGGTTGCCAATATTGTAAATTGTACTTTAGCATATTTAATATAGTTTAGTTGTTTATAAGTATAAGTAGTTATTTAATACAAAATGTCTTCGCAAGGTAAAAATGTCACGCGTTCCAAATCTCCCCGCACTTCCTCTTACATTAAACCTCTTAAACCCCTTGTAGGGTCAGGATCGCTTCGGATCAAGTCGCTAAGAGACAAATTTACAAAACCCAAAACTCCACAGTCCCTTACATCGTTGCCAACCGCTGTGAATCGGGAAAATTCAACCGAAAAATTAGACCTCATTACCGCTTCAGAACCAATGCCATCCGTTGATTGGGAACAGTGCTGCGTTTCTCCACCTCGTCCCATCCAGGATGAAGAGGAAATTTCACTAAATGCGTCCTGCTACGACGAACTGGATAAAGGACGTCGTCGTAGTCTCCTGATAAACACCGGGAAAAGGATAGGCGTTGAAATGGATATGGCTACAAGAGAGGCAAACGAAATGTTCCTAAAAGGCAAACATGCACTGGAAACAGCCAGCAATATGAAGAGGGAGTACAAGACCGTTGTACTGGAGTGTCTCCAATCTCTGTACGAGACGGTTCTTGCACTTTCTGATTCCAGGTCAAGGCACAAGAATAATCTGGAAAAGGAAAGAGCAAAAAATTCTGCCGAGCTAATTAGGGTAGAGCGAGCGCACCAACAGACGATACAGACAATGTACAAGGAATTGGTGGATGAATTAAAAATGGCGCGAGAGGAAATTACTCAGTCACATAAGGCAACCAATGCTGTAAGAGACTGGCTGAGCTACGAGACAAGGGAGCCCTATGGACAAATAGCCGACATTCAAAAATGTTTGAAGGCTTTAGAGATACAACTCAAAAAAACGGAGAACAAAAACCTAAAGCCTACAAATGACGTCGAGTTAGAACAAATTCGTAAAGACCACGTTGACATTAAAATTAGCGTGGAGAAAATGTCCAACCAGCTCGACGAAATGAGAAGATTGCACACAAAGACTCAGGAAAAGACTACGGCTATCTGGACTAGCACAAACGAGACTCTTGTACATCTTAAGGCACAGCCGGCCCCCGAATATGACAGGCATAGTGAAGATCATAAGCAAATAAAAAGTCAACTCGGTACAATCCTAACCGAGATAAAAACACAAAAAACACAGAAGACCGCACAAAAAAGAGAACCTTTCCCTCCCCTGCCTCCTCTCGCTATAGAGGAACACCTGCAGCCAATAACGGAGGGACTCGAAGCAGTCACGCCTGAACTGAAGACGCTGAGACAAGAGAAACCTTCTCTACTGCCTGCAGGTGTAACACTTGATAAAGAAATATCTCAAGCGATGAATACGAAATCATCATCGGTATCATACGCCAAAGCAGCAATGAAGCCTCCACCACTGAAACCGAATCATACCTTGATTATTTCATCCACCGATCCGAAAAACACCGGTGATAAGGTGATCGAGAGGATCAGGGACGCTCTAGACACTAAATCAACTGGGGCCAGAGTGGATCAGGTGAGAAAGGGTCGTAACCAAAAAGTTATAATCCGCTGCAGCACTAGAGAAGATCTAGATCTAGTGCATAAAAGAGTCAGGATGGACAAAAATCTGAGAGCGGAGGTTGCAAAGGCCGGGAACCCACAGATTATAATCAGGGATGTGCTTTCGTATCTAAAGGATGCGGAGATTGTAGAGAACATCCTTGTTCAAAATAGACATCTTTTGAACGGTATAGATACAAAAGAGAGCACACTGAAGGTAAAATATAGAAAAAGGGCCAGAAATCCCCATGAGTGTCATCCTATAATAGAGTTATCACCAAATTTATATCAAAGATTTATAGAGGCAGGAAAAATATATATAGGCCTACAAAGAAGGCCTGTGGCTGATCACTCTCCACTGGTACAGTGTACTAAGTGTCTGGGCTTCGGACACACCAGAAAGGTCTGCCAAGAGAAAAACGATCTCTGTAGTTATTGTGGTGGCGTCCACTCTTGGGATAAATGTAACAAAAGGATAGAAGGTAAGCCACCTACATGTATCAACTGTGCTGAGGTCAAAAATAAGGATATAAATCTGGAACACAATGCATTCAGCATGGAGTGCAATGAGCGTGTTAAGTGGGACGCTATCGCAAGATCAAAGATAGCATACTGCTAAGGGCCCCGAGGAAAATGAACACACAGTCTCCCAAATCCTGAATGGCCAAAATCGAAATCTGCGATTCATTCAAGTAAATCTGCATAGATCTAAGATAGCAACACTGGAACTGCTACAAGCAGCAAAGGCCACAGGTATTGAATTGGCTCTAGTACAAGAACCTTATGTAGGGAAGAGTGGTATCTTGAAAGAGCATCCTGGAACCCGTGTGATACAATGTACTACAAATAGACAGTTACCGGTAAAGGCCGCGATCATCGTCTTGGGGAACCAGTTGAGGATCATGCATGACCCGCAGCTGGTTACTGAGACGGAAGTTGCGATTACGGTAGTTGCTGGGAAGCTAACTTTTGGAGTAGTATCCATATATCTGGAGGGGGACAAAGATATCCATCCATATTTAAATAGAATTAGGCACTCGTGCGAGAAGCTTAACACAAAAAATATAATAGTAGCTGGTGACGTAAACGCCTGGAGCCTGTGGTGGGGAAGTAGTAAGGAGGATGAAAGAGGGAGAGAGTACAGTGCTTTCCTAAATGAAATGGACTTTCATCTCCTTAACACAGGTGATACACCAACGTTCGAAACGTTCCGAAACGGCAGGATGTGCACAAGCGTCATAGACGTTACAGCGTGCAGCCAGTCGTTGCTAGGCAAAATCCACGATTGGGAAGTGAAGAGATGTCTCATATCATCTGATCATAATGCTATAACCTTCAGTCTGCGTCTAGGTAGATGCCTGGAATCCCTGAAAGCGAACACTACACGTAGATATAACACTAAAAAGGCAAAGTGGTCGGAATTTTCAGCACTTTTCAAGAGCCAGTTGGTGGAAAGAGGTATAAATCTCAACTCCATAAGGAGAATGGAAACACCAGCCCAGTTAGATTCGATCATATCCTCATATACGGATGCTATGTATAATGCATGTGAGGAAACTATACCCAAGCACAAACAAAGGGATGGGAACCCAGTACCATGAAGGTGGTCATCTGAACTAGAAGAGCTTAAGAACGACTCTCTAAGAAAAAAAAGGCGTATTAGGAATGCCGCTCCTTCGAGAAGACAATTCGTTATAGACGAATACCTACAAGCCAAAACGTTATATGCGGAGGAGGTAGAAAAGAGGAGTACGCAAGGCTGGAAGGATTTCTGCACGACTCAGGATAAAGAAAGTATGTGGGATAAGATCTATAGAGTAATAAGGCACACTTCCAAGAGAGAGGAAGATCTTTTACTTAAAGATACAGAGGGTGTAACTTTAACCCCACAGAAGTCTGCAGAATTTCTTGCTGAAAAATTTTATCCGGATGATAATGTGTTGCTCGACCAGCTAGATCATACACAAATCCGAGAACGCACGAATGACAACTTAAACAAAGATCTCGCTGAGGATGACCCGCCATTCACAACAGCGGAGCTTGATACAGTATTATATAGCCAGAACCCGAAGAAGGCCCCTGGCCCTGACGGATTAACGGCAGACATATGCATATCGGCAATTAGGAGCAATACAGACGTATTTTTAGCGTTAGCGAACAAATGCCTAGCGCTAACGTATTTTCCAATGCAATGGAAAATAGCTCACGTTGTGATTCTGCGTAAGCCAGGAAAAGAGGACTACAGCCATCATAAGTCCCTTAGACCTATAGGCCTTCTCCCCATTCTTGGAAAAATTGTCGAGAAACTCCTTATTGTACGTATACAATGGCACATCCTCCCGACATTGAGTGACCATCAATACGGATTCACTCCCCAGCGCAGCACAGAGGATGCTCTGTATGACTTAGTTGGACATATTCACCAAAAAATCGGAGAGAAAAACATCGTGGTGTTGGTCTCATTAGACATAGAGGGTGCGTTTGATAACGCATGGTGGCCAGCACTAAAAATAGCTTTAATAGAAAAGAGGTGCCCCCGTAACTTGTACGCAACGGTCTGCTCGTACCTGACAAATAGAAAGGTCGTAGTTAATTATGCCGGAGAAACATATGAGAAGGAAACAACAAAAGGATGCGTCCAAGGTTCTATCGGTGGACCCACCTTTTGGAATGTTATTCTGGATTCGCTGTTAAAGAGGCTGGATAGCGACGGAGTATATTGTCAGGCTTTTGCGGACGACGTGGCGCTAGTATTTGCGGACCACTCTATACATACACTGGAGCAGAAAATTAATACCACGCTGGAGACAATTGTTGAGTGGGGAAATCGGAACAAGTTAAACTTCGGAGCGCATAAGACTCAAGCAATGCTGCTAACAAATAAAACTAAGTATGACCTTCCCTGCTTGCTTATGTCGGGGACCACTATCAACCTGGTCGAGGAAGTCAAACTCCTGGGCTTATTGATCGATCGCAAACTCACCTTCAAATCGCACGTGGCTGCACAATGTAAAAAAGCAGCAAATATATATAAACAGCTTGCGCGCGCAGCAAGGGTGACGTGGGGTCTCAATCCAGAAGTCACGAGGACCATCTACGTGGCAGTTGTGGAACCCATAATGACTTATGCAGCAAGTGTGTGGTCCCATTCAACTGATAAGCAGTTGATACGAGAACAGTTAAATACGCTCCAGCGAGGTTTTGCTCAAAAGATCTGCAGAGCATACAGAACAGAGTCTCTTACATCTGCGTTGGCAATCTCAGGTCTACTACCGTTGGACATTAGAATTAAAGAGCACGCCAGTCTATACAGAGCGAAAAAAGGGTATTGTAAAAGTTACCTCCCACCAGGAAAAGAACTTGAAAGAAACAGTAATTACCTTAACCAACCACATCCATCAATGCAGATAACTACTGATTTTGAGTTGCTGGAGGACTTGAATCCTGAGACCATCACCTTACACAACATCGAGGGCCCTCAGATCTTTACTGATGGTAGCAGAATCGAGGGAAAAGTGGGTGCTGCCCTATCTATGTGGGAAGGAGGGAAAGAAACCATCAACGAAAAGTTTAGCCTGCATCCTAACTGCACGGTCTTTCAATCGGAGCTTTACGCCCTTTTCAGAGCTACTCAAATTGTGGCAGATAGTGACGAGCAAATAGTCAACATCTTAAGTGACTCTAGATCGTCATTAGAACTTCTTAAGAACCCAAGTTCAGGACACCCCTTAGTTATGGAAATTAAGAAAAATATACGAAAGATCAAAACGCAAGGAAGACAAATCAGACTTTTTTGGCTACGTGCACATGTTGGTACTACAGGGAATGAACGTGCCGACGAACTGGCAAAAGATGCAGCACTCACGATTACTGCCCGAGACTATGACAAAATACCCTTGTCCTATATTAAAAGATCAATAAGGGAAGAGTCTGTTAGCATATGGCAAGGCAGATATGAAACATCACAGACAGGAGCGGTTACCAAAAAATTCCTCCCCGGTGTAGAAATGGCCTACAAAATAATAAGAACAACACAGTTTACTCCATTACAGGTTCAGATGTTAACAGGACATGGTGGAATAGCAGAATACCTGCATAGATTTAAACTAAAAGACTCTCCGGGATGCGAATGCGACAGCAATATACCGGAATCCGTATGGCACATACTACTGGCGTGTCCGAGGTTTGCTGCTGCTCGCTTTCAACTTGAAGCAAAGATCGAGAAATGTCTGTCCGAGGTTGAACTGCCAAATATAATGGCAGATCCGTACTCTAGGAAAACGCTTCTCGACTATGCAGAAAGGGCATTCCGCATCGCTTGCATTAGAAATAGTACAATGGACCCAGGAAAATCACGTGCTCTCTACACAAATTTTACACAAGCTTCACAATCTGGCACTAATATCCTAAAGCCTTCCGCATGCATATATAAATGTTCACAAGCCAGAAACACAGACACCATGACCGAGTTGTTGCTACAGGCCGAAAGGGGTGAGGCGGGGTTGAGAACCAAAGGGGTGGCGCTGTTCATGGATGATAGCACTGAAAGGTTGGGTGTAAGCTTTTGCATACCTAGGAATAACAAATTTATCGCAGTTTCGCCTGGTCTTGCCAGTCTATTGAATGGGAGCACTAACAGGACGGCCGTACGACGTAAGCTATATGAAGCGCTGCCCTGTAGGACAGTCGGAAATATCACTTGCCGAGTATTGCGATCAAAGAATAAGTCTATTATACTGCTCGACAGTGATAAACGGACGCAATTTGAGCAAGCTCGCGAGTTGCTCACAACAATGGGTGAAACGGCGGGTCATGGCGTACGAATTATAAGTATAGACGCTATGGTGGTCGATTATAATAGAGGAGAAGTAGCAGACCGATTGGGATGCATAAAAGCCTCAGAACAACACGAGGTATTAGTTTATGAGGACAGGGGTGAAGATCTTAGTTATCTTAAACTCAAAAACTCTGGCATCCCAGCGGAAAAGCTACAAACAACTCGCACGGCCACTGAAAGTAATTCAGAGCGACTTCAACGTAAGGTGGCAGAGGAACAAGTCAAACTTACAAACACAGTACGGCAGCATTCCATCACGAAATCTGCGTGTAGCACGATATTATCAGCCATAGGAAATGTGCTACAAAGAAAAAAGAAAATTTCATCAGAAGACAGGCAAGCTGCATCGGTGGAAAAATTTGCAAGGAATTTTGCAAAGAATGACCCTGTTCAAGTACGATCCAGGCTTACTAAAGCGGCAATGAACCAGGTAAACTCGCCTCATCTAATACCTATCTCGGGACACAAAGACCACTATAGAAATGCATACCTCGAATTTCTCGCAGTTTTGGAAGTTACTAAACAAGTGAAGCTCAGGACTTGTAAGGAAATAATGCGAGCCTTCCAAGGAGGATATTCAATCCTGGATGTAAGGCTAAAAGAGGCAGAAGCCGCCATATACAACAATCATACAGCTCAAACCATCAGGAGCCAACCAGCAGGAGGTATCATAAAAGGTAATTACATGGCGGCTTACAATGCTACAGTTGGTTTTGTGGAGTTGAATGAAGAGGAAACCAGACGAACAGGTGACCTTAAATTCAACACGCCTGCTGATGATCCTATCGTGGTTATAGCCAAATGTACGCAAGTTATGTTGGAAAATAGAATGCTTGAGAAAGTAAAAAGTTTTGATAGCACTCTAGAATCCACGTCAGCGGTAGAATGGCAGGTGCCCCAGATACAGTGGATCAATGGGGTTCCCGGGTGTGGTAAAACAACCTGGATCATAAAATACTTTAATACCGATACAGACATTATTATCACTACTACAACAGAAGCAGCAAATGAACTTCGGGAGAAGCTTTCGGTACGTATAGGGAGTTTGGTTAAAAGTAGGATTCGCACTATGGCGTCAATGTTGGTTAATGGGATGAGACAATCAGAAACGTACAAACGCCTGATTGTCGATGAGGCCCTGATGAACCACTTTGGAGCGATAGTGACGGCTGCAAGAATCACCGAAGCAGAAGAAATTCTATTAATCGGAGATGTTAATCAACTTCCCTATATTGACCGAGAGAATCTTTTCGATATGTTCTACCGTGCTCCCTATCAAGTGGCCAATATCACCCAGAATCTAATATGCACCCATAGAAGCCCCATGGATGTTGCGTATGCCCTACGAGAAATATATGTTGGTATATACTCATCTAAGAGGACAATACACTCCCTCCGGATAGAAAATGTCAAGGTGACACCAATACCACGAGACCTAAAGGATACCCTCTACCTCACATTCACTCAAGAGGAGAAGGAATCCTTGATCACTCAGGGATACGGCTTGGAAATGGGTGCAAAAGTACTAACAATTCACGAGGCCCAGGGACTGACCACCAGCACAGTTGTAGTAGTGAATACGAAACCAAAGAAAATAAAGCTGCACGACAGTGTCTCACACGCAGTCGTTGCGATAACGCGCCATACCAGCAACTGTTTCTACTACTGCGGTGGTGAGGACGACGCGATAAAGAGACTAATACGGAATGCAACGAGAGCAACGACCAAAGGTATTGTGGAGTACAATTTAAAGATGGCCATAAAAGATAGGAACGAAGCGGTCATATCCACTACTATAGCATTAATGCCATCCACACCCCATCCTTAAATAGAAAAATATGTATGTATGTAGTCGTAAGAAATATGTGTTATTACGTAAGAAATAAAATAAATTATACACTTATAACAAATTAATTTAGGTTAGATTTAACTCCATTATGATAGGAAAATTGTATATAATGAAAAAGGCAACGTTTTATAATAACTGGACTCTCTTAGGGTATATTCTTAGTTTTAAGTACTGAAATTGTAAGCAAAAAAAAAAGCATATGATAAAACAAGAATCATGTTAAAAAAGGAACAGACCTTATGTCCGTAGAGTAAAATAGAATAATAAAAAAAAAAAAAAAAAAAAAAAAAAAAAAAATTAATAAAATATAATATTCTAGCCATCCGCTCGTGGCTTCACCGCGATATCTGCAACTATTGTCCCTTTTTTTGGCCTCTTTAGGAGTGTCTAAACTTTCTGTTCAATCATAATAAAGCCTATAGCACTCCTGAATAGTGTAGCTTTCTAAGGGTGAGAGAATTTTTAAGATCGGGTTAGTATTTCCGGAGGTTACCCTTTACAAACTAAGTTACAAATGTTATAATATTGGTATCATCATCATCATCATCATCATCAGCCGGAAGACGTCTACTGTTGGACATAGCTCTCCCCCATATAACGCCATTTAGAGCGATTGCTCGCCTCTCCCATCCAGGGGTTTCCCGCGGCTTTGACTATATCGTCAGTCCACCTTGTGAGGGGCAGTCCAACGCTTCGTCTTCCGGTATATTAGTATAGATTTTAAATATTACAAAATATACATACATGCCCTTCGGGATCACATGACATCGAGTTCGGGTCCACATTCTTCAGATCCTCTGGACTAAATGAGGAAATGGCTCCGACCAGGGCGAGAAACAGCACGAGTTTAGCTGGAGAACAAAATGTTAATTTTGAAAAATATTAAAAAGTTATGAAAAACTTGTGGCCAGTCGTTGCCCAGTGGCACAAGCGTGTGACTGTAAACGACTGGTTGTGGGTTCGATTTCCACTCGAGGAGTGGAAATATTTCCATTTACTTCTCTCTGGTGTCGAGGTAAAGCGCGGCGTTAAGTTCCGCCACTTAACACTCAAATCCTCCGAATTCGGTGGAAAGTGGGGAATGGAGTGTCTTAGCACTAGGTTCCCTCTGCCTACCCTGATGTGTGCGAGATACAGCGTGAAGCTAAAAAAAACCATGTGAAAACTTTAATCCAGCGGGATTCAAGCCCGTGCCTTTTGGAAACTGTTCAAGCACTGACTGCGTATGCTATAGGTAGGTACATTCTATGTCAACTATATCGAAATTATTATATACTTATTACAACTTATTTTTGTTTGTTCTAAATATCAAAATCTAATTCAAATCGAAACTAATGCGAAATCTCTTCGCCTTTGTGAAATATTTCTAGAGAGAATAAACAGAGACTACAGAGAGAGAGAGAGATGTAAACATTCCTAAAATTCGAAATATTACAAAGATTATACTCTCTGTAGGAATATTTCGAATTTTAACGCTCACGCTGTGTCCCGCATACAACAGGGTAGGGAGCCTAGTGTTAAGACACTCCGTTCCCCACTTTCCTCCGAATTCGGAGGCATTGCGTGTTAAGTGGCGGAACTCAACGCAGCGCTTTGCCTCGATACCAAAGCGTTCCACACGTTCGTGCCACTGCGCCACGACTGGCGCCTTCGAATTTTAGGCTTTCAATTTATTATAAAAGTGGGGAAAGTAGTGTCTTAACACTAGGTTCCCTCTGCCTACCCTACATTGTGCGGGATACAGCGTGAAGCTAAAAAATGTATTTTAATTATTTTCTTACACTTGTTTTTCAATGACTATGTATGAGAATAACACTTTAAAATTGTTTATTTTATATATTTTTTGACAGATTCAAGCTTCTCTCCAAACAGAAAAGTAGTCAAAGTGAACCTAGTGTCAGGACACTCCGTCCTCCACTTTCTGCGAGAAATCGAAAAGTTTTCTGTTTTATAAAATTTATGAAAACAAAAAAGTTAATATATTGAATGACTTTGACAGTTTTTGGAAATTAAGATTATCTTTTTAACAACATTAATTAATTATTTATTATTAAAAACATATTAATTGTGATTAAAATTGTTCTTAGATTGGTATCATCTAAAGTATAAAGCCGGCAGGCGAAGTTGCTTTTTTAAATATTTTTTTCTCAGCTTTCAGCCCGTTCCGGGGTTCGCCGCGTGTACTGTGTAACTGTTCCGTTACATTACAACCCTCAGGGGTGCATTTTTGAAAAATAAACTAGCCTATGTTTAACCTTAGATTATCAACTATATTTATGCCAAAATTCATTACAATCGGTCAAGCGGTGTAGATTTTACATATAAACTTTTTTTTTTTTTTGTTTAATTATTAGCAACCATACAGTTTACACCAGGAGAAAGAGAAAAGACTTTGTCCTATGTACAAGACGAAAAAAAATGTATATATTATAATCATTCCACCAAATGGGAACTGAACCCACTTCTAATCGCGATTACAACCAGACTTATCTCACTGCGCCGAAATTATATCTATCTTTTTTTTTAGCTTCACACTGTATCCCGCACACAGCACGGTAGGCCAGGTAACTTAGTGTTAAGACACTCCGTTCCCCACGCACCGCCGAATTCGGAGGCATTGCGTGTTAAGTGCTGGAACTTACCGCCGCACTTTTACCTCTGATACCAGAGCGAAGAAAATGGAAATATTAAATATTTCCACCCCTCGAGTGGGAGTCGAACCCACAACCAGTCGCTTTACAGTCACACTTTGTGCCACTGCGCCATAACTGGCCCCTATAAGTGATATCTACAAGTTACATTATATTTAAATTATATTTGAAGAATTTATAATTTAAAGATTTATATTTCGATTATCATGTAGTGATGTTATCTAAAGTAGTAAACATAAAAATCTAATGTTGATTCGATGTTTTTTTCACGATGCGTGTTAAATGCTGCGATAATGTCTATATCTTGATTAGACGATCTTAACTGTCTTTTATTTATTTTATTAGCTTTAGAAGTAAATCTAAATCCATACTTATATTATAAATGCGAATGTCTGTGTGTTTGTCTGTCACGCTTTCACGGCTAATCTACCGGTCCGATTTGGATGAAATTTAGAATGAAAGTAGTAAAAGTGACTGGGTCTAACATAGGCTACTTAGTTTTTCAAAAATAGGGGATGAAAGTTTGTATGAAAAATCTAAACCGCTTGACCGTTTGTAATGAATTTTGGCATATACGAGTATATATCGTATAGTATATATAGATAATCTAAGATTAAACATAGGCTACTTTATTTTTCAAAAATCCACCACCGAGGGTTGCAATATACCGAAACAGCCACGCTGATCACGCGGCGAAGCCGCGAGCGGGCCGCTGGTATTAAATATATTTTCACTCCTTGAGTGGGAATGGAACCCACAACCAGTCGTTTTTCAGTCACACTATGTGCCTCTGCGTCACCCCTGCCGCCGTTACCCACTAAAACCTGACGGTGCTCCTTCTCAACCGCCACTAGCCGGGCCACGGGGACCGAATCAATCGTCCGAGGACACCGGCGGCGGGAGCCTGCAAGGCACGTCGCGGAGTCAAGGGTGGTGTAGGTCACCCTCGACGGCCTGCTCGGAGTAGCGCGCGGGAGCGACCGCGCACGCCTACTCGGGCCAGGTGAGTAGGCGGTCAGCTAAACGTCAGCGTCAGCGGTCAGCGTCACCCCTGCCCCATTATCCTTTATAGAATCGTCATCTCAGATGCATGATCATGTAATGATCTTTAGCAAAGTTGCTATATATGAGACCACGAAGGTTTTTAAGTTGGTAGTTTGAAATTAAGTGTTATTGTAGTTGTTTTTTTAGCTTCACGCTGTATCCCGCACACGTTCGGGTAGGCAGAGGGAAGCCAGTGTTAATACACTCGGAGGCATTGCGTGTTAAGTGGCTGAACTTAACGCCGCGCTTTACCAGAACGAAGGAAATTAAAATATTAAATATTTCCACTCCTCATTTCGACGCTGCGGATAGTAGAACGCATGGCTTAGTGGTGAGAGCGCCTGAACGGTATTCAGGAGGCCCGGGTTTGAATCCCGCTGCGTTCAAATTTTTATACGTTTGCTAAAATGTCTTTTTCAATTTTCCTAAGTGTGGAATAACACTTTAAAGATGTTAAAAGTAAAAACACCATAAGTCGTTTACAGTCACTCGTTGGTGCTACTGCGCCACGACTGGCCGCAAATTATAGTTGTTGTTCTTTATTTTACTATAATATTATAGCTTTTTTTTTTTTTTTTTTTTTAGCTTCACGCTGTATCCCGCACACAGCAGGGTAGGCAGAGGGAACCTAGTATTAAGACACTCCGTTCCCCACGCACCGCCGAATTCGGAGGCATTGCGTGTTAAGTGGCGGAATTTAACGCCGCATATTATAGATGATGTTCTTTATTTTACTATTGGCTTTTAGGCATACCAGTTGAGCACAATTTACTTTGCCAATGTCACGTACTAATAAAGTGACGTAAAATAAATTGATATTTGTCTTGTAACTGTCAGTGTCAAGTGACTTCTTTAAATTTATTTTATTTAGTAGCGTAGCAAAGCACGCAGGATACAGGCTAGTTAATCAATGAAAATGATTCATATTTCATTACATTTAAATCATAAAATCATCCTTTGAATCATAAACCTAATTTTTAAAATCTTAAAAACAGCGGACGAATTCGACAAACCTTTGCCTTGAATTACCGCTTTGACATTTGAAAAAACGTGACATAATCAATCATTATTATAACCTTTAATTATAACAACCTTTTTAACATATGTAGTAGATTGTTATCAGTTGATATTGAAATATTATCAAGATCTTTCTGTGGCGGCATTTTACTTATGAATTATGACGCCAACAATCGGCACGTTTAATAAATGCTATCTTTACGATGATACCCCTTGACTAAGAGCTGGAGAATTTTTAGCAAAACAAAACAACGTGAATTATCGGAAAAGCTTTTAAAATTTAATGGCGCAATAAGTTGGCGTTTGACTGTAAACTTGAAAGCCAAAGTGTAAGCCGAATTCAGACGAAAAGAGGAAATTGTGTCTTCCTGTAAAGTGACCACGCACTACTGTAAAGTGTTCAAAACGTCGGGTTACCTAAATATATTTTCGAATATCAAAAATATACGCGATCAATCTGGTTAAAATAGTTTTATTACAAAATGTGTAAATATTCAAAATCTTAACAAAGGATTCAATGTCATACAGTTTCATGCTTTTTTGCTGGTAGTTAGAGGGATTCTAGTGTCAAAACACTTCGCCCTCCACTTTCCCATGAAATCGAGACATTCCGTGCTGAGTGGCAAAACTCTACGCCGAGCTTTGTGTTCGGTTTTCGAGCAAATATATGAAAAAATAAATTTAATAATGCCCTCTAGTGAAAATGAACACACAACCATCCTGTTACAGTCACACGCTAGCCCACTGAGCCATGACGGCCATAAAAGATATTATTAAAATGTATTATGTCAAATACTTCACAACAAAATAAAACAACGTGAATTATCGGAAAAGCTTTACTTATTAAATTATATTTATTGTACTTAATAAAAAAAGACATTTAGAAAACGTATAAAAGTTTGAACGCAGCGGGATTCGAACTCGTTGCTCGGGAGTGAGAACGCCTGAACGATATTTAGGAGGTGCAGATTCGGATCCCGCTGCGTCCAAATTTTTATACGTTTTCATAATGTCTTTTTCAATTTTCCTAAGTGTGGAGTCACACTTTAAAAATGTTTGAAATGTGCATAATAATTTATAAAATATTTAAAATGATCTTAATTTTAAATATAAATAAAATTACGACATATAAATAACAATAATAATTAATTCTTTGTTAAATCTTATCTGTTATTAAAGCCATAGACTATATATAAAAGTCAGTTGACATTTTTAATGTCAGTTGTCACTTGTCAAGTCATATAGAACTAAACCGAACAAGTGATGTTGTATATTTTGCATATAATTATTATACATAAAGTAGGTGAGTCTATCTAGACCTGAGGTTACGTCTAAAGATAAGAGAGGGAATATGCGTTTATTTGTCTCTGTATGTAACCATTCCTTAAAAACTATTTCGACTTTGAATAAAACTGTACCAAAATTAGGGATGGGCAGATGGAAAAAGTATATGTTAATTTACGTACACGTACTTTACTTTATTGTTTTTATTATAACATAAATAAAAGCTATTTAGAAAGTGAAAGTATGATTTAACAATGGCTTCTTAGTACTTCTGTACTGGTTTAAATAAGCTTAAATCTGAATCAAGCTTTTGTATGGATGATTCTGAAGAAACTTGGCATGTCAAATATTTTAAGACAATTTCAGATATCACCGGCGTGAAATGGCAACAGCTATTCATATTCTTATTAGTTAAATAAGTAGTATCTTTTACCGTCGGTATCCATAGAAAAAATATATATTACAAAATAACAACATGAAATATGGTATTTTGATATTCAAAAAAGAAAATCGAATATCTAAGAAAATAATTTTAATATATAAGAAAACAATTTTATAAAAAAGATCGATATATCATTATTTTTTGCCTATCTGTAATTCCAATTTTTAATAATACAGTGAACAAATAAATTTGATTGTGAACATATTATTTATTTCGAATGAGTTTTGTTGTTTAAGGTTAATACGACATTTCAAATATTAGTTATTTTAAATTGAAATTCATTAATAAATAACTTCGTTATTACTATATACAAAAATGCGTCTTATTATCACAACAAATTATATTTCCATTATTGTACTTGAAATAATAAAAAACAATATTTAATTAACATTTTTCACGCAAATTCAAAATTATACATAACATTTAATCTAACCAGCTAATTGTAATACATTCTTTTTCTATATTAGGCATCATTTAATTTACCACTTTTTATATTCAGTCTTAAATCGATATAATTTAATTAAAAAAAAAATACAAAATATGTCAATTATTTACTGCGCATGTCCAAAAAAAGGGAGGGAAATAGTAAGATTCATTTCCTGTCTCTTTTTTGTCAAGGACACATTTTAGGCTAAAATTTGGACTAAAAATAGATCTGTGATATTTTTCCATAACGTTTTATTATTAATTCGTCAATCGAAAAGCCAATTTTATTTTTAAAAGTTTATTGAAGACCTGCATTTTTAACTAATTATATACTGTTTATTGTTTTTATATAATGTCGAATCGTTCTAAAAATAAATTTAGTAGTGTAAAACAATTATTGGACAGTTCTACGCCGTTTAAATTTCTACCTTGTAAAGTGAAACAATCTCGAGAAATTATTGATTTAACTGCTATATCTGAATCTGACGATGAAGTGGAAAAAGTAATTAAACGGAAACCAAAACGGTCACGTCCTAGAAGAAATATACCTCAAAATTCAGATGTTTGTGTTATAATTGACGATGAAACTATAAAAGTAGATAAACAAAAAACAAACCGGGTAAGTTCTAAGAAAAAAATATCTCGAAATGCATATAAACCTTTAAAGAGAAGTAAAGCTAAAAGCTCCAGACCTAAAAAGCGTTTGAAACAGCCCATAGCATTAGATAACGATTGCTGTATTGTAGATATTACTCCTTCACCACCTCCAATTTCAAGTGAAGGAGAGAGTACTAAAGACAAAGACACAGATATAGACAATGCAAGTCAAAAAGGCACACTTAGAAGATCCACAAGAGTGAAGAGGACACCATTTAATTACTCTAATTTAATATACAATATTGGAAACTCGAGTGAATATTCAGATGAATTTGAAGGTGTGCCTTTATTTAGTAAGTCAAATAATGATTCGATAGAACTGGATGACGGTGTAAACATTGGTAATGAAGTAATATCTGTCCAAGTGGAGTGGCAAAGTGTAGATATATTCAAGTTTGATATAAGAAAACTACAAAATATTAAACAAATATATGAATTTTTCAGTAAAAAGTGTAATGTTGGGCAAGATAACCTGTTGTTCATGTATGAGAGTAAGATATTACAGCCAGAGGACACGCCTGACTCGATCGGCTACCAAGAAGCTAAGGTTATAGATGGGGGTGTTGTATATAAAAACAAAATTAATCCTGAAATTTTTAGGGAAGACAGTGAAAAAGTTGAATCTGGTATTGAAATTAAATTCCAATATCAAAATTCCAAGCATCCATTCATTTCATATGTACAAAATGATGAAACATTATTGTTGGCGATGACAAAATGCTCTGAGAAACTAGAAATACCTTTGAACAAGCTGAAATTTGAATTTGATGGGGATGTTATTTCTGGTAAGAATTATTATAAGTTATTAGGTATTTTAACTGTGGTAATATAATATAATGTAAACAAGTAATAAGATATATTTACCTTTATCGCATTTATGTGAAAACAAATTTCTAATACAGAAGCACAGCCTGCGGCTGGCTAATATTCTTTGTGACCCTCAAAAGTAGTAGAGTTCCCGTTTCATTTTTTTGTATATATTTTATAATTTTTTGTAAATAATAAGTAATATCTTTAATTTTTAATAATTCTTATACCTTTTATAATATTACAAATTTTGAACATTAACTCAAACTATTGATTATAATCTATTACATATAATTATTTGCTGGAGTGGGAATTGAATTCACAACCAATTTTACAATTAGACAATGTCTCACTTTGCCGCAACGACCTAAAACTTTGATAATTTTAATCTAATAAAGGTTTACTTGTTCACAGGTAAACAGACTCCCAACACCTTAGGTCTGGAAGGAGGAGAATGTATAGACGTTAAAGTTATTAAATGAATCTATATTTAACTGATTGATCTCATAAAATCTATGTAATAATTTACAATATTTTTTGTACTACTGGTATACTCTTTACACTATACCAGGGGCTCCCAACCTTTTTTAATCAAGGACCACTTTTGCATTATTCTTACTACCAGGGATCACTATGTATGTAACTCTTGCAGTTTCTGTATTATGTAGTTCGATAAGTTGTATAACTTTGGGTAGAGCTGGGTACAACACCCGCTAAATTTAAAATCGGTTGTGGACCAGATTATCCCTTCTGCGGACTACTGGTTGGGAACTAGTCCTCTATACTAATAAATAAAATTAGAGTGTCTGTTTGTAATATTAAAAAAAAACTTTTTACTAAATGTTTTTGCATGTTATGTATGTATACATATGTATATATTTGTCTCTCTTTCTGTTTGTTCCGACTAATCTGTGGAACGGCTGGACCGATTTTGACTAGGCTTTCACTGCCAGATAGCTGATGTATTGAAGAGTAACTTAAGCTTACTTTTATTTTAGATTTTTATTCTTTTTGTTTTATTCCACAAAGACGAAGTCTCCAGCGCAGCTACTTTATAAATCTATACTAATATAAATAGGTAAAGTTTGTAAGTTTGTTTGTAAGGGGTAATCTTCGGAAATACCGAACCGATCATGAAAATGCTTTCACAATTAGAAAGCTACACTATTCAGGAGTGCTATAGGATATGTTTTATTATGATTGAACAGAAAGTACAGAGAATCATAAAGGGGCTCGAATAGGGGTTGAAAGCTGTGAGAGGGTTGCTAATATAATTATATTATTAAAAATATTGTTGTATATTGTTTTAACATTTTTTTTTTTTTTTAGTATAGTTTGTAGAAAACAAGATTTTTTTACATTTTAAAGTGTTATTTACGCTTAGGAAATCGAAAAGCTTTTTTTATAAAATGCATAAAAAATAGAATGCATATTCGAACCTGCACCTCTTGGTATACGTCCAAGCGCTTCGACTGTTAAGCCATGCGTTCTACTATCCGCTGCGTCGAAATTCTTATACGCTTTATTACAACTTATTTTTGTTTTTAGTATCTCTGTAGAGATTTTTTTTAAAAATGATTTTTTTTCAGGAAATCAATGTTGTTTTTTTTTTCAAATTTTATTGTATATATATAATTTTAATAGGTTATTAAGAATACTATATGTATATATTTGTATATATATAAAAAAAATGTAACTAATCACTGTCTGTACATAGAAGATATATGATATTAAATATTATTGTGGGCATTTATGTGTGTAACAGAACACAAAACAATGATTTTTATTTTTTTCCCCTGTTTGTGTGTTTGTTTGTGCATGCTAATCTCAAAAACGGCTCGACCGATTTAAATGCAGTTTTTTCTATTATTTTATATTAGCTTCACACTGTATCCCGTACACAGCAGGGTAGGCAGAGGGAACCTAGTGTTAAGACACTCCGTTCCCCACGCACCGCCGAATTTTGAGGCAATGCGTGTGGTGGAACTTAACGCCGCGCTTTACCTCTGATACCAGAGCGAAGCAAATGGAAATACTAAATAGTTCCTCTCCTCGAGTGGGAATCGAACCCACAACCAGTCGTTTACAGTCACACGTTCGTGCCACTGCGCCACGACTGGCCACAATTTGTGTAATAGACACACAAAACAATGATTTTTATTTATTCCCTGTTTGTTTGTTTGTTCGTGCATGTTAATCTCAGAAACGGCTGAACCGATTTAAATGCAATTTTGACTATTGTGTTATGGTAAGCTTCTCTTAATAGTTAAATAAAAAAGTTACAACTTTTTTTTTTTACTAAATTGTTATATTAACTGCAGAAATTATAGGGGCCAGTCGTGGCGCAGTGGCACAAAGTGTAGCTGTAAAACGACTGGTTGTGGGTTCGATTCCCACTCGTGGAGTGGAAATATTTAATAATTTCATTTTCTTCGCTCTAGTATGTAGGCAAAGCGCGGCGTTAAGTTCCGCCACTTAACACGCAATGCCTCCGAATTTGGCGGTGCGTGGGGAACGGAGTGTTTTAACACTAGGTTCCCTCTGACTATCCTGCTGTGTGCGGGATACAGCGTGAAGCTAATACAAAAAATGGTATACAGACATTTTTATCTTAAAGATTTAGATAAAACATTTAAAATTATTAAATTATAGTTTTAAATATGATAATGTTTTAGTTTTTAACGTACAATACATTATCTTAATAGTTATCTATTATATTAATTATTATCTAAATTAATAATTTTCAAGACTGAGGCCAGTCGTGGTGTGGGCACAAAGTGTGACTGTAAACGACTGGTTGTGGGTTCGATTCCCACTCGAGTAATTGAAATATTTAATGTTTTATTTTCTTCGCTCTGGTATCCGAGGCAAAGTGCGGCGTTAAGTTTCGCTACTTAACACGCAATGTCTCCCAATTTGGCGGTGCGTGAACGGAGTGTCTTAACACTAGGTTCCCTCTGCCTACCCGAATGTGTGCGGGATACAGTATGGAGCTAATGATTAAGTGGCGGAACTTAACGCCGCGCATTACCTCGACACCAGAGCGGAGAAAATGGAAATATTAAATATATTTCTACTTCTCGAGTGGGAATCGAACCTACAACCAGTCGCTTTGTACTCACACTTTGTGCGTTTGCGCCACGACTGGCCCCTAATTCAATATATATTTTGGAATACATACGTTGAATATATATTTCGAACTTTATATACGCTTTTTCAAAGAAAAAGAGATATTTTTAAATATTCTCTTTTCTATATTAACCTTAAAACAATCCATACTTATATTATAAATGCGAATGTCTGTGTGTTTGTCTGTCACGCTTTCACGGCTACTACCGGCTACTGGTCCGATTTGGATGAAATTTAGAATGAAAGTAGTAAAAATGACTGGGTTTAATAAGCTACTTATTTTCTCAAACACCAACCTCTAAAGGGTTGAAATAGGGGATGAAAGTTTATATGAAAAATCTAAACCGCTTGACCAATTGTAATGAATTTTGGCATAAACATAGTTGATAATCTAAGCTTAAACATAGGCTACTTTATTTTTAAAAAATACGCCTCCGAGTGTTGCAATATAACGAAATAGATCACACGGCGAAGCCACGAGCAGGCCGCTAGTATTTAATAAGTTTATTTAATAAAATACGTTTATTTTATAAATATTTGTTCACGAAATTAGATTTTACAGAGATTTTATAAGCCACTTCTATTCTAATTTCACAATTCATTGCAAAGATAAATTAAAAAAAAAATTCTCCGTTCTCCGTTTTTTACGATTTATTATTATTCGTTATTTCACTAGAGAGTATTAGATATAGAGATTACACTACAAAATAAAATATGTTTTTCCTTTTTTATTTTTTTTTTAATCTATTTTTTTATTTCACGCTTTATCCCATAAAAGAGGGTAGTTAAAGAACACTCTGTTTTCCACTTTCCGAAAAAAATTGAATTGTATTAATTGATGGAACTCTATTTATTAATATATTTTTTTTATAGCTTCACGGTGTGTCTCGCACACAGCAGGTACAGGTAGGCAGAGGGAACCTAGTGTTAAGACACTCCGTTCCCCACACACCGCCGAATTCGGAGGCTTGCGTGTTAAGTGACGGAATTTAAGGCCGCGCTTTACCTCAACACCAGAGCGAAGAAAGTGGAAACATAATTTCCACTGGGCACGACTTATTATTAATAAAAATAATAACTATAAAAGTTTTAAAATAAAACTATTGTATACATTACTTTACTAACTTCAACGTTATTTTAGAATATTTAAAAAAAAAATGAATTAAGCTGTTAATCCAATCAACATGTTATTTGAAGTCGCTTTCCTTTTTTTTTTTTTTGCTTCACGCTGTATCCCGCACACAGCACGGCAGGCAGAGGGAACCTAGTGTTTAGACACTCCGTTCCCCACGCACCGTCGAATTCGGAGGCTTGCGTGTTAAGTGGCAGGACTTTTTTTAATTAATTATCTATATCACGCTTTATACCACAAAAGAGGGTAGTTAAAAAAATCTAATATAAAAACACTCCATTTTTCCACTCTCCGCTCAAATTTGAAATGTATTAAGTGACGGAACTCTATTTATTATTATTATTTAAAAAAGATTTTTTTTATATACGCACCAAACATTTTTGTTCCAGCACTAACACTTAACACTTCTGTCCACTAACTGTTTAATTCCTTTTTCCATACTTTATCTTATATATTGTTGTTTGATAATACATGCTTTGTACTGCGACTTTTCGTTCAGATTTTTCAGGTTTTTTTTAATATACGAGTAAATTGTTTTTTTTTGTGATATTTAAATATAATTTGTGTTATTATTGAGTAGAGAGATTTTTTAGTGATTGGACACTCCGTTATTTATTTAATGATATTTAAACAAAAAAACATATTGTCTCAAATACTAAGTAGGTAGGTACTATGTGAGTTCGGTTCCAACTCGGCGAATAGTTGTATTTAAACTATTTTCATTTCTCCGCTTTGGTAAACAAAGTTCGGCGTTAAGTTCCGCCATTCAACAATCAATGCCTTGATTTCTTGCAGAAAGGGAATATAATGTGAAAAAAATATTTTTGGAGAAACCATCGCGTGGTAATGTGTCTAATACTGTCTAATATGCGTTGGTTGTGGGTTTGATTCCCACTGAGGGAATAATTTAATTTTAATTATTTACATTGCTCCGATCCGGTAATAAGACAAAACGCGGCCTCACTCAAAAAAAAAATCAAAATATCTTTATTCAAATAGAGTTTTGTAAGCACGTTTTGAATCGTCGAATGTACATAAAGCTACCTCCGACTCGGAAGGCAGTTCTGCTGAGAAGAGCCACACAGAAACTCGACAGTTACTCTTTTCAAATATATAAAATACAATTATTATTTGATCACTAAAATAATTATGTCTCGAATTCAGGAGCGAAAAGTGGAGAACGGAGTGCCTTAACACTAGGTTCTCTCTGACTACACTGCTGTGCGGGATAAAGCGTGAAGGCGTGTTAAAAAGAATTGGCAGTTAAAAACTTATATAATGAAAACAATAAACAATATAAGTTAATAAATAAACAACGGTATAACTATTTAGAATACGCGACTGGTTGTGGGTTCGATTGCCGCTCGAGGAATATAATATTTTTATTTTGTTCTCTCTAGTGTCGAGGCAAAACGCGGCGTTAAGTTCCGCCACTTAACACCTCCAGAATTCGGCGGTGTAGGGAAGGAAGTGTCTTAACATTAGGTTCCTTCTGCTATAGCGTGACGCTAAGAAGAAAGTCTATCTACTAAAATAGTTATATTTCCATACAAACTGTAAACGGGATGATTGCGGGTTTGATTCCCAGTTAGACGTATGTATACTTAAAACCTCTTTATATATTTGTTGCGGTAAGAGAAGGCGTGACGTAGAGTTCCGCCACTCAACACGCTATATATCGATTTCTAGCGGAAAGTGGAGAACGGAGTGTCTTGACACTAGGTTCTCTTGGCTAGTGGGGAAATGGCGTAAGGCTAGCTAAGAAACTATGCAAAGACTTTATAGATATAGATTTGTTAAATATATTTTAAGCCCACATTTTAATACTTTTTAATATAAAATGTAATAAAATGATTAATTAAGGGCCATTCGTGGCGCAGTGGCACAAAAACGACTGTAAATCGAATGATTGTGGGTTCGTTTCTCACTCGAGGAGTGGAAATATGTAATATTTCCATTTTGTTCCCTCTGGTGTCGAGGCAAAGCGCGGCGTTAAGTTCCGCCACTTAACACGCAATGCCTCCAAATTCGGCGGTGCGTGGGGAACGGAGTGTCTTAACACTAGGTTCTCTCTGCCTACCCTACCACGTGTGCTGTATCCCACAGTGTGTAGCTAAGAAAAATATTCTAAATCTATATAATTTTCAAATAATAATAAATAATTTATTTTAAATATTATTCAACTATTAAATAAAAACGGAGTGTCTGGACACTAGATTCTCTTTGACTGCTATACAGGAAATACTGTTGTATTATGTTAAAATGCTTTTTTTATGTTAAATTTAATACACGCAATGCCTCCGAATTCGGCGGAAAGTGGGAAACGGAGTGTCTTAACACTAGGTTCCCTCTGCCTGCCCTGCTGTGTGCGGGATACAGCGTGAAGCTATAAAAAAAATATATAAAAATACAAACAAACACACAAACCGTATTTAAATTATAAATAACATTAAAAGAAAGATAAAAATCTAATAAGATTAAAACAAAATATACTTTATATACACGCAATAAATCGATTTCGATAAAACTTTACTATATAGTATAATCTATGGAATGTATACATCCATACTTATATTATAAATGCGAAAGTCTGTGTGTTTGTCTGTCACGCTTTCACGGCTAATCTACCGGTCCGATTTGGATGAAATTTAGAATGAAAGTAGTAAAAGTTACTGGGTCTAACATAGGCTACTTATTTTTTCAAAAATCAACCGCTAAAGAGTTGAAATAGGGGATGAAAGTTTATATGAAAAATCTAAACCGCTTGACCGATTATAATGAATTTTGGCATAAATATAGTTGATAATCTAAGCTTAAACATAGGCTACTTTATTTTTCAAAAATCCACCCCCGAGGGTTGCAATATAACGAAGCAGCTATGTAGTTCACGCGGCGAAGTCGCGAGCGGGCCGCTAGTGTTAATTTTATAAGGAAGAATTTCCTAACCAGAGATTATTTATTAATTTTTGTTATCGTTTAAATGTCATTGCCATGTTCTTTGTGATATTCATTTCTAGCGAAAATTAATCATTTATTTGTTTTAAAATACGTATTTTTGTGTACTGTATTGCAATGGCGACGTTTTAAAGTTAGTTTTTTGACCTAACGCTTGTTTTTTTTGCTAGAGAGAACCAAGACACTACTTACTTTTTTTTTAGCTTCACGCTGTATCCCGCACACAACAGTGTGGGCAGAGGGAACTTAGTGTTAAGACACTCCGTTCACCACGCACCGCCGAATTCTAGAGGCGTTTGCACTATATATACCTATATATATATACCTACTTATTTGTAGTTAATATCCGGTGACCGAGCTCATTAATGTGTGTGGCCCGCCAGCCATTGTTAAAGGTTAAATGTGGCCCACCAGACAAATTTTGTAGTTAAAAGTGGCCCGCCGCTTGAAAAGGTTGCTCATCCCTGGTGTAGACGAACGAGGATGTATTTTAAATTTTTGTGATGGACACTCGCGGTGAATACATGGAGTGCTAAGCTCTCTCTCTGCACTCTTTTCTTTTAGTAGGTATGTAAGGTACTTATAAATAAATTACATATTTTTTATTTTAATTTTAAAGTTAAATTGTGCTTATACGCATAGGATATGAAATACTTGTAATTAGTAGAAATAAGAATTTTGACATTCCTGTAAAGAACATGTGGCTTAGCGGTCAGAGAGCTTAAAGAGCGCAAAAGACGAAGAGGCGGGTTCGAATCCCGCTACGTTCAAATACTTATACGTTTTCTAAAATTGTCTTTTCAAATTTCCGTGTACCTTACTAAAAGAAATAGATGAGACAATAAACTGAGAGATTGGTTGTGAGTTCGATTCCCACTCGAGGTAATGGTTGTGTTTATTATTTTTTTCACTTCTTCAGAGGCCATTGCAATGACACATATTGTACATGTATCGTAAACGCGATTGGTTAAGGATTCAATTCGCACTCGAATGTCTGATTATATTTAAATTATTTTAATTTCTTTGTTCGGGTAATACGTAAAACAAAGTACGGCGTTAAGTTACGTCACTTAACACACAATCTCTCGATATGATATGGCAAGTAGAAAACGGAGTGTTTAAACACAAGGCTCTCTCTGACTATCCCGTGCGAGTAGTAGTCGTAGAGTAGTAATAGAGTAGTCTAGTAGAGTGTAAAAAAACACGACACGATACATTCGTAATAATAATAATAAAAGCCTTTATTTCAGAGAAAATCCAAACTGACTAATTAATTGAAATCCTACATTTTAAATGACATCGGTAACTTCCTGTGTGCCCTTTTTTTGTCGCTGGGAAATGCTGTTTACGCAGACCATCCGTACGCAAGGCTACATTTTTTTTTTTATTTTTTTTATGGAATAAAGGAGGCAAACGAGCAGAAGGCCCACCTGGTGTTAAGTGGTTACCTTCGCCCATAGACATCCACAACATTAGAGTTATGGATGCGTTGCCAGCCTCGGGGATGTAGGACAGAAGGAGGGAGGAAGGATGGGAATGGTGGGAATAGGGAGAGCTGGCTTACATGCCATCGAACCGGAACACATCATAAGATATTTGGCGGTTCGTCTTTGACATGATAGTGGTCGCGAGCCAGTCGGAGAACGAATCTCCTACCATCAAACTACTGGGTTACCCGCCTTTTACGGGACGCTACCCAGCGGCGGGGGGAATTGTATTCTTAACCCGTCCCCCCACGGGAAAAAACGAACGGATGATACTGTGGGACTCACCGGTGAGTCCGATACTACCCACTAAAACCCAGCGGAAACCCTCTCCACCCTCATGAGACGTCGCAGGATCACTCGCGCATTCCTCTGTGTGCCCTGTTATGGCAAAGGCCTCTTCCAATTTATTCCATTCTAATCTATTACTTGCGATACATTCATAAGTATATCGCCCACAGAAAACGTATTTGCTGTAAGTAGAAAAAGTACAGTTTGGAATAAAGCCGAAAAACTTTTTTAAATTTGAAAAAAAAAATCATAGCTCTGTTAATATAAGCAGTATAGACATGATTTTTGGTACGTGAACAAACTTTAACATTACTAATATACTTAAAATATCTACATGTGTCTAAAATAAGTGGAAGTAGATTTTTCATTACTTACAGCAATTCGTTCTCAATTTATGGAATACAAAAAGTTTTTGAAATGAAGTTGACATAAATAAGCTCTAAGTATTGGGTAGGTAATAAGGCCAGACTGCGTAAGTCATAATGGATTCTTAACGTCGTCACAATTGCTGTAAGTTAAAAAAATATCAAAACACCGGATTTTTGGGTAGTTACAACAAATTGGATGAATATTTTTTTTAAAATTGAGAAATTTTTTTTAATCCCAGTAAAAAACTACCAAGATCATTCGACGCAGTTTTTTTTTCTGATTCAAATGGTATATAAAACCAAATATCGATATTTTCTACTTACAGCAAATACGTTTTCCGTCGTCGATATACTAATATTAGTAATTAATTTTATCATTTAATTGATAAATGGTTTATTGACTTACTTCGATTATTGTGATATGTATTAAAATATATATAGCTATTAAACATGATGCGGATAATCCATTTCCTCCCACTGATAACACAAAGCGCGGCGTTGGGTTACGCCACTTGGAACTCTATGTCACAATTGAGGAAAGGGGAGAGCGGAGTGTCTTAACACTAGATTTTCTGCATATATATGTGTAATATAGTAGAGACATAAACGCGACCACTCGAGCTAATATGTGTGAGATGCAGGTTGTGACTGAAAACAAATGTGAAAGAGAATTATTAATATTATCCATACTTATATTATAAATGCGAAAGTCTGTGTGTTTGTCTGTCACGCTTTCACGGCTAATCTACCGGTCCGATTTGGATGAAATTTAGAATGAAAGTAGTAAAAGTGACTGGGTCTAACATAGGCTACTTATTTTTTCAAAAATCAACCTCTAAAGGGTTGAAATAGGGGATGAAAGTTTATTGGATATAAAAAATCTAAACCGCTTGACCAATTGTAATGAATAATGGCATAAATATAGTTGATAATGTAAGCTTAAACATAGGCAACTTTATGTTTAAAAAACCACCCCCGAGGGTTGCAATATACCGAAACAACAATGGAGTTCACGCGGAAAAGCCGCGAGCGAGCCGCTAGTAGGTACTTAATATGATCTTTTGTTTTCACGATTATTACACATTTTGAAATGAAACTATTTTTAACCGGATTAGTAGCGTATATTAATGGTTTTCTAAAAATGTATTTTGGAATAGCTTACCACTGTCGCGAGTGTCCATCACGTTGCATAGAGAGGAGTGTCAGAGACTTGAGACACAAAATGTAGGGTTAAGAAATCCCTTATAAAATACATCCTCGTTCGTCTACACCAGGGATGAGCAACCTTTTCAAGCGGCGGGCCACTTTTAACTACAAAATTTATCTGACGGGCCATATTTAAACAATGGCTGGCAGGCCACACAAATTAAGAAAATAGTACAATTATACGAATATTTTAAAACTTTAAAACGCTCGGCGGGCCACCAAATAAGCTTGGCGGGCCACGCGTTGCTCACCCCTGGTCTACACCGTTAAGGCCATCGTAGTTCAGCGGGACAGCGACTGCCTGTAAACGCTTTTGTAGGTTCAATTCCCACTCGAGGGAATGATTATTTAAATTTTCATATCTTCGCTCTGGTACCTAACACAAAGCGCGGTGTTAAGTTCCGCCATTTAACAGGCAATGTCTCGATTTCGGGCGGAAAGTGGAGGGCGGAGTGTCTTGACACTAGGTTCTCTCTGACTATCCAATTATGCGGGAAAAAGCGGGAAGTTGCTTCTTTTTTTAGAAATAACAAGTAGATAAGCTATTGCGTATACTAGGATAAAACTATTATAATATTTTAATCTAACGTTATAAATATTATTATCAAAATAAGTCCATTCATCCGCTTCTATTACTGTGTTTTTGAATTTTGTTTACAATAATATATAAGATAATTTAGTATTTTTTAAACATTTTTAAAGTGTTATTCCACACTTAGGAAAATTGAAAAAGATATTTAGAAAACGTATAAAAATTTGAACGCAGCGGGATTCGAACCCGCGCCTCCTGAATACCGTTCAGGCGCTCTCACCACTGAGCCATGCGTTCTACTATCCGTTGCGTCGAAATTCTTATACGATTTATTACAACTTATTTTTGTTGTATATGTGTGCTTATAATTAAGTATTTTGAACAGTTTGGGGCCAGTCATGGCGCAGAGACAAAAAAGTGTATATACAGCGACTGGTTGTGGGTTCGATTCCCACTCGAGGAGTGGAATATTTAATATTTCTATTTTCTTCGCTCTGGTGTCGAGGCAAAGCGCGGCGTTAAGTTCCGCCATTTAACACGCATTGCTTCTATATTCGTCGGTGTGTGGGGAATGGAGTGTTTTAACACTAGGTTCCCTCTGCCTAACCTGCAATGCGCTAAAAAAAAGAAAAAAAAGAAAATATAATAATTCTCTCTCGCCAATCGATTGTTCGTACAATAATCTTTGGGTAGCAAAACCCTTTAAAAATCTCTCTACAGATTTTTATCGGCTAATCCTGCATGCAACCTATATAGAGAGCTTGGATGATTCCCAAGGGGCGCGGGTTCAAGTCTCTTCGGTCGATAATTTTCGTTTAGCTTAATCCTCTATCCCGGAATCTAGTGTTAAGAAACTCCGTTCTCCATTTTCCGAATTCTGGAGAAAATGGAAATATTAAATAATACTTACAAATGCGAAAGTCTGTTTGTCTGTCACGCTTTCGGCTAATCTACTGGTCCGATTTGGATGAAATTTAGAATGAGAATAGTAAGAGTTACTGGGTCTAATATAAGCTACTTTATTTTTAAAAAATCCACCCCTGAGGATTGTAATTTATCGAAACAGCCGTGTAGTTCACGCGGCGAAGCCACGAGCGTGCCGCTAGTCCATACTTATATTATAAATGCGTGTTTGTCTGTCACGCTTTCACGGCTGATCTACTGGTCCGATTTTAATGAAATTTAGAATGAAAGTAGTAACAGGAACTGGGTCTAACATAGGCTATTTATTTTTTCAAAAACCAACCTCTAAAGGGTTGAAATGGAGGATGAAAGTTGATATGAAAAATCTAAGCCGCTCGACCAATTATAATGAAATTTGGCAAAACTATAGTTGATAATCTATGCTTAAACATAGGCTACTTTATTTTTTAAAAATGCGCCCCCGAGTGTTGCAATATAACGAAATAGTTCACGCGGCGAAGCCGCGAGCGGGCCGCTAGTTTATAATAAAACAAAAAATAATAAAAACGCTTCAAAGAATTTGAACCCAAAACCAATGTCTAAAACACATTAAATTATTAGATAATTTATATAATATATGATTGTAAGCTGACGATAAAATCCTAACTCCGTTATAATCTGTCATTTCACGAAATAATCAATATAATGCGTCTATTTCTTTATCAATAGATAGATATTAGTTTGTTAGATATTTGTTAAGTAAATAAAACAGTTATTCGTAGATAAATGAATAATTTAGAATTTAAAATGGCTTATCTTAAAGAATCTACGAATATGTGGCCAGTCGTGGCCCAGTGGCACAAGCGTGTGACTGTAAACGACTGGTTGTGGGTTCGATTCCCACTCGAGGAGTGGAAATATGAATATTTCCATTTTCTTCGCTCTGGTGTCGAGGTAAAGCGTTAAGTTTCGCCACTTAGCACAAAACATATTCGATGTTTTGTAGCTTCACGCTGTATCCCGCACACAGCAGGGTAGGCAGAGGGAACCTAATGTTAAGACACTCCGTTTCCCACACACCGATGAATTCGGAGGCATTGCGTGTTAAGTGGCGGTACTTAACGCTGCGAGAGCTGTGAGGAAATACACCAATCTTCTAGTGAGAAACCACCCACAACCACCCACAACCAATGACGTTTACAAACACGTCTTCTTGTCTGTCTAACTGCACTACGACTGCCTCAACTAGAAAAAAACAGTTTTATTATATACATATATTTCCAATTTCACATGGATTCGAAACATAGTATCTGAGACGGAGTTTAACGCCGCGTTTGGTCTTAGCTTAGACCAAGTAAATTAACGTTATTTTCTCAACACGTAGCTACTTCAGAAATAAATTATAACAAAAAGAATATAATAAATGCAAACCAAAATATGTTTCAAGTTGAAAAAGACATTTAGAAAACATATCAAAATTTGAACGCAGCGGGATTCGAACCCGCGCCTCCTGAATACCGTCTTTTTTGCTCTACAGAGATGCTAACAAAAAAAATAAGTTGTAATAAAGCGTATATGAATTTCGACGCAGTGTGTAGTAGAACGCATGGCTCAGTGGTGAGAGCGTCTGGACAGTATTCAGGAGGCGCGGGTTCGAATCCCGCTGCGTTCAAATTTTTATACGTTTTCTAAATGTCTTTTTCAATTTTCCTAAGTGTGGAATAACACTTTAAAAATGTTTAAAATGTTTCAAGTTATCAAATCGCGAAATCTTAGATTATTGTCGATTCCCATGTCAGCTAATGGATTTACCAATAATTGTGTTCTATAGTATATGTACATAAATACAAATGGTTTTAAGATATGAATCTGCGTATATTGGATGGATGGCATTTCCTGCTAAATACGAAGGATTTAGATTATCTTAGTCTTTCTCTCTCTCTGCTTTTCAACCCTTTTTCGCCCACTGCTGGGTATAAGTCTCCTCTTTGGACTTCCAATAAATTTGGTTGTCGGCTCTCCTCATCCACTGACGGCCCAGCGTTTTGACAAGATCGTCGGTCCATCTTGTTGGTGGTCGTCCCGCATTTCTTTTAGCTTGCCTAGGTCTCTGGTCTAGTATTTTGTTTAAGAATTTTAGAATCATCTTAGTAATATTTGGGAATATCTGAGACATCGTACGGCGTTAAGTTACGCTATTTGTTACGCAATGTCTCGATTTCGTATGGAGAGTGGGGAACGGAGTGTCTTGACACTAGGTTCTCTCTGATTACTCTGCTATGCGGACAATAGAAGGTGGAATATTTTTTTTTAGCTTCACGCTGCATCCCGCACATATTCGGGTAGGCAGAGGGAACCTAGTGTTAAGACACGTGGGGAACGCCCACGCACCGCCGAATTCGGAGGCATTGCGTGTTAAGTGGTGGAACTTAACGCCGTACTTTACCTGTGATACCAGAACGAGGAAAATGGAAATATTAAATATTTCCACTCCTCGAGTGGGAATCGAACCCACAACCAGTCGTTTACAGTCACACGCTTGTGCCACTGGGCCACGACTTAATAAATGAAAATAATATAAATATAATCACTTTCCACGCGGTAATCGAATCCACAACTATCGTATTCACAGTCAGATGCTGTCACTGCGCCGTAAGGACATTTTCAGCAGTGTTAGTAAAAAATAATTGCAATTAACAATTAAATGTTAAAAATTCATTATTTAACAATGGATCAATTGTTAATATTTAATGGTTAAATGCAATTAGCTTGTACCCAACAGTGCAAGTATTTAAAATAAATAATAATATTAAAAAAAAAAGAATCTGGACTCCCTTAGGTTATATTTTATAAGCCTTAGTTTCACGTACTGATCCATACTTATATTATAAACGCGAAAGTCTGTGTGTTTGTCTGTCACGCTTTCACAGCTAATCTACCGGGCCCATTTGGATGAAATTTAGAATGAAAGTAGTAAAAGTTACTGGGTCTAACATAGGCTACTTATTTTTTCAAAAATCAACCGCTAAAGGGTTGAAATAGGGGATGAAAGTTTGTATGAAAAATCTAAACCGCTTGACCGATTGTAATGAATTTTGGCATATATATAGTTGATAATCTAAGATTAAACATAGGGTACTTTATTTTTAAAAAACCAACCCCTGAGGGTCTGCAATGGTCTCCTTGTGCGAATCGGTTATCGCACTGAAGGAGCCTGCGGGGCGTGTGCGCGAGTCTAATGAGGATGCTCACTTGCTCCGCCGCCGTAGGCCAGGGGATAGGAGAAGGCGGTGCGCGGATCTCCTACTCCCCCTACCCTATAGGAGCTATTATGGGAGGATCGAGGTGATCTTCCTATTAGCCATCAAGACTGCGGGTGCCCTGGAAGAAACCTCAGAGCACCCTAAAGGCGACGGTGGCCCGTAATAGGCGGGCCATCCACCGAGACGTCGTAGTGGAATGCGCAAGTGAACCTGCGACGTCTCATGAGGGTGGAGAGGGCTTCCGCTGGGTTTTAGTGGGTAGTATCGAACTCAACGGTGAGTCCCACAGTATCATCCGTACGCAGAGCAGTTCTGCCTGCTTTGCGTGCGGATGGTCTGCATAAAATGCATTTCCCAGCGAAAAAAAAAAGCGATAAAAGTTTATATGAAAAATCTAAGCCGCTTGACCGATTGTAATAAATTTTGTTAAAAATAAATTTATATATAAAAAGAACATTATTTGTAGCTCAGATGGTTTGGGCACGTCGAGAGGATGAGTGATGAAAGAATGGTAAGAAATATATATGAAGGAAAGGTGAGTGGTAAGATGGGCAGGGGGAGACCTCGGTTGACTTTCGAAAACACAGTATCGACGATACTGGAGGAAGGTCACGTAAGGCGCATGAGAACCCCCCGGAGGGCGTGTATGAAGAGGTTGATGACAGTGGACGAGGCGAGAGAAGTATGCAGGGACCGTAGCGTTTGGCGCTCCGTTCTCTCTGGCTACCCCGCAAGGGATACAGCGTGAAGCTAAAAACAAAAAGAAGATTATCCATACTTATATTATAAATGCCAATGTGTGCCCATGTGTTTGTCTGTCACGCTTTCACGGCTAATCTACTGGTCCGATTTGGATGAAATTTAGAATGAAAGTAGTAAAAGTGACTGGGTCTAATATAGGCTACTTATTTTTTCAAAAATCAACCTCTATAGGGTTGAAATAGGGGATAAAAGTTTATATGAAAAATCTAAACCGCTTGACCAATTGTAATGAATTTTGGCATAAATATAGTTGATAATATAAGCATAAACATAGGCTACTTTATTTTTTAAAAATGCGCCCCCGAGGGTTGCAATATAGCGAAATAGTTCACGTGGCGCTGCTAGTTTTAAATAAAGGTAACAGACCTTATGTCCTTAGTATGATATAATAAAATTATATAAAAAAAAAGTTTTTATAAGCAGATAAAGTTAAGTTAAATACTCTTTATTGTACACCAGAAAGATTTGTTACACACAATCTTAATATCTAAAACAGTACAACAGGCGACCTTATCGCTAAGCGAGCGATCTCTTCCAGGTAACCTTCGGGTAGAGGAGATTATAAATGAAATGGGAAGGGGTGTACAGGCTATATAGATATCTATATATTATTATTATATACAACATATATTTTATATACATACATACATACATATCCATACATATACATATTTACATACATATACTTATACATACATACATATATACACGTAATTATACATACTATATTTAAAGAGGATTAAAAAGATCAGTTGGAATTCTTAAAGGGACAGATAATATTCTTTTAGCTTTTTCTTAAAAGTCAGATATATGTTTACTACCTTACCAAATCCATTATATTGCATGCTAATAAAAATCAAAAGATACATTTTTACCGCCATTATAAAAATTAATAATAAATAAATATTACAATATATTTATCAGAAATGTTTTATTAAATTTATCACAATTTTTTGAGCAATTCATGTGTTATTCATAATTCAAGTGCTCAATAATAAATATAAAGTTGATAATTTCTTTAAGGAGAAATTGCGGTACTTTTTTAATACGTTTACGTTTTTATGCCTGTTAAGAGAGCCAGTCGTGGCGCAGTGGCACGAACGTCAACGAAACGATTGGTTGTGGGTTCGATTCCCACACGAGAAGTGGAAATATTTAATATTTCCATTTCTTCGCTCCGGTATTAGAAGTAAAAGGGCGGCGTTAAATTCCGCCACTTAACACGCAAGCCTCTGAATTCGGTGGTGCGTGGGGAACGGATCGTCTTAACACTAGGTTCCCTCTGCCTATCCGAATGTGTGCGGGATATAGCGTGAAGCTAAAAAAAAAAAGAGAAACGTCATGGCGCACTGGGATTGACTGTATACGCGATGGCTGTCGGTTCGAATTCCACTCGAGGGAATGAATATATATTATTTTCATTTCTCCGCTATGATATCTGAGACAAAAGCGCGGCGTTGAGTTCCGCCACTTTTTTTTTATTAAATAAATGAGGCAAACGAGCTAAAGGACCACCTGATGGTAAGTGGTTACCTTCGCCCATGGACAACTACAACATTAGAGTTGTACCAGGATGCGTTGCCAGCCTTGAAGGTGAACGGAAGGAGGAAAAAAGGATTGGGATAGTGGGAATAAGGAGAACTGGTTTACATGCCATCGAAGCGGAACACATCATCAGATGTTTGGCGGTTCGTCTTTGACATGATAGTGGTCGCGTGCCGGTCGGAGAACGAATCTCCTACCACCAAGCTACTGGGTTAGCCAGCGGCGGACGGGAATTGTATCCTTAACCCGTCCCCCCACGGGGGAAAACTTACATGAAATCGAAAATTTCAGGCGGAAAGTGAAGTAAGGAGTGTCTTAACACTAGGTTCTCTCTGACTACCCCTCCCGTGACGAGAAAAAGCGTAAAGTTGAAAAAAAAGAATTATTATCTGTAACCGTATGCAAAAAGTTATATGCATTACCTAACCTTTATCTAAATATATCAAAGTAAAATATTTAACAAAGCAGCCCGACATTTTGTTTTTTAGCTTCACGCTGTATCCCGCACACAGCAGGGTAAGCAAAAGAAACCTAGTGTCAAGACACTCCGTTCCCGAATTCGGAGGCTTGCGTGTTAAGTGGCGGAACTTAACGCCGCGCTTTACCTCGACACCAGGTCAAAGAAAATGGAAATATAATTTATACTCCTCGAGGGGGAATCGAACTCACAACCAGTCGTTTACAGTCACACGCTTGTGCCACTGCGCCACGACTGGTCACTATGACATTCTTTTTCATATAGCAAGGTAGGTAGAAAGAACTTAGTGATAAGACACTCCGTTACCTACTCTCCGCCTGAATTCTTGACATTGCATTGCACTGTTAATAGCGAAACTTAACGCCGCGGTCTGTTTAGTGATAATTTTCATAAAATATTTAGAGATAAGATATAATTAATAGAATGCATGTTTCCGACTTGTCATGTTTGTCATATGGCATTATACTCTGGGGTAATGCAGCCGCTATTAATACAATCTTTGTCTTGCAGAAGCGGGCTATTCGCGCAATCTATAACCTAGGTCCTAAAGATTCCTTAAGGCAAAAGTTTAAAGAAATTAATATATTAACAGTTGTGTCACAATATATTTATGAAAATGTAATATATGTCAAAAAAAATATTAATGATTTTGCCAAGATCGGTGATGCACATAACATAAATACCAGAAATAAACATAAACTTACTGCGCCTGTAACCCGATTGCATCGAATCCGTAATTCTTTCATGGGACAATGTATACGCTTTTACAATAGGATCCCAGAAAACGTCCAAGAATGTTCCATATCACAATTCAAAAAAATTGTGAAGAGACGTTTGTGTGTTAAGGGTTATTACCTAATTAATGAATTTTTGAACGATAACACACCTTGGGAATGAAATGCTCGCTCCAGGCTATTCCAATGGTATCATTGTCAATATATGATTATCTGTAAATGCTTGACTTAAATATATATATATATATATATATATATATATATATATATATATATATATATATATATATATATATATATATATCTATATATATATATATATATATATATACTATATATATATATATATATATATATATATATATATATATATATATATATATATATATATATATATCTATATATATATATATATATATATATATATATATATATATATATATATATATATTAAAAAAAATCGTCCCGCTGAGTTTCTTGCGCCGGTTCTTCTCAGGTCTGAGGCATTAACTTTAGTGAACCGGTGGTAAATTGTTTGACGTTCAAAAAATTAAGCATGTAACTTCTTACTTTGAATAAAATTATTTGACTTTGACTTTGACTTTGTTAAATAAATGTATGACTCAATAGATAAGTAAAATATATTTAAATTTGCACTAAAAAGATGTTCTCCTTGTTCTGAGCGGAGAACGAAGTGTCTCGAAATTACGTAGTGTCAAGACACTTAGTTACCGTTTTTCGTCTGATATTACATGCTGCGTCAATACCCTGTTTTAAATTACCAGAGTGAAATAATGAAAATAGAGGCTTAGAATGAAACAGTCGGTTAGCTTCGACTTCGTAGAGCGTTGTCTCGGTCGCTTAAAATAATAACAATGAGAAACGTCACATATCAACTGAGTGACAAAGACAGCGCTCTACGAAACCGAAACTGACCGACTGTTTCATACTAAGCCTCGATGTGCATTATTTATTGCCGGGTACTATACTTAATACGTACTAATTCCCCCGAATGGGATCGAACCCAAAACCAATCGCGCTTACAGTCAAACGTTGTCACTGAGCTACTATGGTCACTATATTTGTGAGTTCGATTCCCATTCGAGGAGTGGAAGTATTTATATGTCCTTTTTCTTCGCTCTGGTATCGAGGCAAAGCGCGGCGTTAAGTTCCGCCTCTTAAAATACCTCTAAAATACGCCGGTGCGTGGGGAACGGAGTGTCTTAACACTAGGTTCCCTCTGCCTACCCGAACGTGTGCGGGATAAAGCGTGAAGCTAAAAAAATTACATTATTGGCGACCGGTTCTAGACCATCTGCGTCAACTACACGACTTTAAATAATTATTTCTCTCTTAAATCACAAACTTTGCTTAAACTTAATAAAAAATAAATTGTTGTAACCTTTTTTATTTATGAACCGTCTAAGTCAGGGCTTCTTAAACTATGGGTCGCGACCCCAAATGGGGTCGCGTAGCAAAATTCTGGGGTCGAGAGGTTTTAGTGTCAAATATTTATATACACCATTTTATAACATCATTAGAGTTGGCGGAATACAGTGGACTTGCAGCGTCTAGACACGCGAATTCTAAAACTATATAATTATTTTCATATGTACAGGTATGTACATATATTGTTACCTAATAAATAAATCATCAAAAAAAAAATATTAATTTATTTTTCCTTTTTACTTTTATATTTGTATGGGGTCGTCGAGAAACTCGCAATCATAAATGGGGTCGTGAAAGACTAAGAAGCCCTGGTCAAAGTCAAAGTCAAATAATTTTATTCACAATAAGAAATTACAAGCTTCATTTTTTGAACGCCAAATAGTTTATATTGCCACCGGACACAGGTACGCTAAAGTTAATGCCTCAGACCTGAGAAGAACCGGCGCAAAAAACTCAGCGGGACTTCTTTTTTTAAAAATAATTGTTATATACAAAAATAAACACTAAAATGTTAAGGGAAGTTTATCAAAATACAATAGTGAAAACTGCATTAAAAACGGTTAAGCCGTTACAAAGATTAGCGTGCACAAACACACAGACAAACAGAAAAAATAATTTAAAATATTTTTTGGGTTCTATTACATTGACCAGTCGTGGCCCAGTGGCACAAGCGTGTGACTGTAAACGACTGGTTGTGGGATCGATTCTCACTCGGGGGAAAAAAAAACTTCTTTTCTTCGCTTTGACACCTAAGACTCAACACTCAATATCTTGATTTATTAAGGTCGGAGTGTCTTGTCACTAAGTTTTTGACTATTGAAGGGAAAAGGCGTGAAAATAAATGTTTGTCATATATCTTCCACGTACAGACAGCAATCAGACATTTTTATTATATCCATACTTATATTATAAATGCGAATGTAAGACAAACACACAGTTTGTCTGTCTGTGTGTTTGTCTGTCACGGCTAATCTTCATGTGCAATTTGGATGAAATTTAAAATGAAAGCAGTAAAAATGACTGGGTGTACCATAGACTACTTAGTTTTTCGAAAATCAACCTCTAAAAGGTTGAAAAAGGGGATGAAAGTTTATATGAAAAATCTACACCACTTGACCGATTGTAATGAATTTTGGCATAAATATAGTTGATAATCTAAGCTTAAACATAGGCTACTTTATTTTTTAAAAATCCACCCCCGAGGGTTGCAATATAACGAAACAGTTCACGCGGGCCGCTAGTATTTATATATATATTTATTTAATTTTCAAAGAAAAAATATATCATAATCTAACGAATTAAACTAATAATATATAACATTTATATAATCCTAGTTTAAAGATACAATCTAAAACTTTTAATTCCACGCATTAAATACGCATTAGTGTTGTTAGAAAAAGCCGAAAATTAATATTTAATAATCTGTTTACATCCTATTTAATATTATAAATAAGTTTGTAAGGGTACTATTAAACATATCTAAAGTGTTATTCCACACTTAGGAAAATTAGAAAAGACATTTAAAGAAAACGTATAAAAATTTGAACGCAGCGGGATTCGAACCCGCGCCTCCTGAATACCGTTCAGGCGCTCTCACCACTGAGGCGCGGGTTCGAATCCCGCTGCGTCGAAATTCTTATACGCTTTATTACAACTTATTTATGTTGTTAGCATCTCTGTAGAGAGATTTTTACAAATAGAAATTTGCTACCCAAAGATTATTCTACGAACAATCATTTGGCAAGAGAGAATGCTATTTATTAAATACTTTTAAACATTTTTAAAGTGTTATTCCACACTTAGGAAAATTGAAAAAGACATTTAGATCTTTTTTTCAGTTTGTAAGGATGTTTGTTACTCTTTCACGTAAAAACTACTGAATGGATTTTAATGAAACTTTACAATAATATAGCTTATACATCAGAATAAAACATAGGCTACAATTTATAAAGATATTGTGTGAATTATAAAAAATATCAAGTAAATAGAAAAAAACATACCATCTTTAAATATCACTTATAAATGCTTTCATAAATTCCGCGCGGACGAAGTCGCAGGTACAGCTTGTTAAATAAATAAATAATAAAAAACTTGTGGCCATTCGCGGCCCAGTGGCACAAGCGTGTGACTGTAAACGACTGGTTGTGGGTTCGATTACCACTCGAGGAGTGGAAATATTTAATATTTCGCTCTAGTGTGGAGGTAAAGCGCGGCGTTAAGTTCCGCCACTTAACACGCAATGCCTCCCGAGTTCGCCGAGTGTGCGGGATACAGCGTGAAGCTAGAAAAAATATATATGTAGGTCAAAATGTCTATCCTATGATGTTACATTTCTTATTAAGGAGGCAATTACTTATTTCTTATAATAAAGCTGGACTACTACAGTACTTATCAGTTGTTCAAAACTTGCCTCACGCTGAATTAATTTCGTTAAAGCAGCTTTTCCTTATCGTTTAGTTGGTGGTTGAGTTTTGTCTGTGGTTGAGCTGGTCTTCTATTCTACATCAAGTCTTCGATTCCTTGAAATCAATTAAAGTTTTACCTTTACCAAGTCCTGCTCAGGGTTAAGAGCTATACTCCAAAAAGCTTTATTCACATCCGTTCAGTAATTACAAAGACCCCCTGAAAAGCCCTACAAACATATAGATTGACAAAAATTTTAAAGGTTTTGTCATCCCGTTTAATTTTTTTTATCGCAAACATATTCAATAGAGTAGCTACATACAGAAAAAACTATTTCTTTTAGCTTGATGACAAACCTCTTAATTTTTTGTCTTGAAGCTAGTGTCAAAACACTCCATTCTTTTCTTGAGTCCAAGATATTGCAAGTGACAAAACTTTCAACAAGAAAGTTTTAATTATTTAATTTGTACTTAATTTCCACTCAGTGGGTATCGAACCCTCACCCATCGCGGTTACTATCAAACGTAACACGATGTACTTTACAAAATTATTGTAGTATAAATTTTATAATTATTCTGTTATCACTTATTATTCATCAGTACCAAAATTACTACTATTAATTTCCATCGTTATTATGACGAAAATAATATATATTGAATGTAATCGCAGCTAGTTATGGGTTCGATTCCAACTCGTGAAACAATGTTTTTTTTTAACTTCACGCTGTATCCCGCACACAGTAGGGCAAGCAGAGGGAACCTAGTGTCAAGACACTCCGTTCCCCACCGACGAATTCCGAAGCCATTGTGTGTTAAGTGACAAAACTTAATGCTTTGCCCCCGACACCAAAGCAAAAAAATGGAAATATTAAAAATTTCACTCCTCGAATGGGAATCGAACCCACAACCAGTCACTTTATGCCCACAAGCCACAACTTGCCTCATAGACCAATATACAAATTAATTCATTTCAATTCATCCACTCTTTTACAATAAAAAAATTGCAACATCATTTCCCCGAGAATCGAACCCACATCTGAAAACAAAAAAAATTAAAGGAACAGATAAATAAAAGATAAAATTGTGACATTAAAACATAATTGTTAGGTTACATATGGACGCCTACATCTATATACTATATCTATGTATATCTATTAATAATTAATAAACAAATTCAATTCACTTACCTAAGATTGGGGGGGTTAGAAACACAAAATGTTTATTATAATAATAATTATTATTATATACTAACTATATTTATAATATAAGGTGTATATTTCAAAATGAAGGAATTATTTAAAATTTGAATAATATTCAAGATGTTATGTCGAATGGCGGAATTAAACACCGCGTTCAGTCTTACAAGAAGGAAGAAATGAAAATATTAAATATAATAATTTTTAATGGGTAATCGAACCCACGATCAATCGTATTTACAGTCAGACATTCTCCCATTGCAATAATATGCCTCTAATAATCGGGCCGAAATGAAAAACAGAGAGTATTGACACTAGATTCGGTTAAAAAAAAAATACTTTTTGTTAAAAAAAGAATTCCAATTACTAAAATTAATTTTAAAATAAATATTTTCATATCATATATAGTTAATTTTCATATTTAAACAAGTGTTTATGAAAAAACTCGACTAAAAGTCTCTATTAATTTATTACAAAACTTTAGTCGAGTATTAAACAAATTAATCGATACAAAGAATCGATTTCAATCTTATTACATACAAAAAAAAATACAACAATTTAAATAAAACCTACAAACAATTTTCAAAAAACCCCTTCATTTTGAAACAAAAACACCATTTACGCAGCTTTTGAATTTAAAAATAAAAATTACTATATCTTTTACTCTTAACAAAACAATTATTAAAGAGAAAAAGAGACAGATATATATTTAAAAAGACACTATAAATGCATTATTTATAATAAATATATCACATGTATATAATTTCTTTGCAAAACCAAATAAATAAGACTATAAACGCGATATTAGCGAGTTCAATTCCCACTCGGGGGAAATATTACATCTAATTTTTTTTTTTAGCTTCACGCTGTATCCCGCACACATTCGGGTAGGCAGAGGGAACCTAGTGTTAAGACACTCCGTTCCCAACGCACCGACGAATTCGGAGACATTGCGTGTTAAGTGGCGGAACTTAACTTAACTTTGCCTCGACACCAGAGCAAAGAAAATGGAACTATTAAACATTTCCAATCCTCGAGTGGGAATCGAACCCACAATCAGTCGTTTTAAATCACACGTCCGTGCCACTGCGCCACGACTGGCCCTATACATTTAAATTATTTAATTTTTTCGAAAGGAAAATGGAAAAGTGAGAGTTTAGACACTAAACTCTATCTATAAATTAAAATCCAAAAGCTAACGTAAACAGTATTCAAATCTTAACACTATTATTAGTAAAAAAAAAAAACAATTAAAATAGGCGGTGATCCAATCGTCGAGACCTTCTCGTTTCGAAAAAAAAAAATAATACTTATTACAGGAATATTATTATAATAATAATATATTAAATTATTGGACAGATCGATCGTAATTAAATGTCAAATAATTTTAATAACTACACAAAAATAAAAAAATAAATACAATTTTAATATCAACACCTCCTTAGACTATATCAATGCTGTCAATATTAAAAAAAAAACAAAATACGCAAGCATTTACCTTTAATTCTGATAATATTCAAAATGGCCGCTATAACAAAATGGCGGATTATATATATTAGTTTCAACTACACATTATGTGTATCGATTTAATTTTTTTTTTTACCTTCACGCTTTAACCAAACACACATTTGAGTAGGCAGAGGGAACCTAGTGTTAAGACACTCCGTTCCCCACGCAACGCCGAATTTTGTTGCGTGTTAAGTGGCGGAACTTAACGCCGCGCTTTACCTCGACACCAGAACGAAGAAAATGGAAATATAATTTCCACTCCTCAAGTGGGAATCGAACCCACAAGCAGTCGTTTACAGTCACACGCTTGTGCCACTGGGCCACGACTGGCCACAAAAAAAGTTACACTTTTAGAATATTATAAATCAATAAAAATCATTAAAATCTGGCTTTTTAAATTGTTTAAATTAATATCAATTATAAACATAAAAACCGTCACCCATATCTCGTAATAATTACACAAATTTGCTCATTTAGAAATCGAATCCAGTATCTCTGTACCAGCAGAGCATGTCACAATCACTAAGCACTAGACTAAAAAATAATAATTTAAATATACAGATAAAAAAACTAAAAATATAAAAATTAAAATGAAAAATCCTAATAAAATCAATGTTATTTTTAAAAACATCGTTGTTTTTTTAATATGACTGCAAAGATATATCTCCAATTATAAAAAAACGGCAAAAAAAAATATATAAAAAAAAAAATACAACCGCCTCTCGGTCTACGTAAATACATAATTTAAATACGATCGATCGTAAATAAATATAAAATCTATATAAAAACAACAAATTTCCGCAACGAAATATACCTTTTTTCATAATATAGTATATTAATTTTTTAATTATTATTATTATTTTCATAATAACTATATTTTATAGTTTGTATAATTAAAAAAAAATATACAGATTAAATAATAAATTGACAAATGTCAAATTTGACATAAATCATATATAGTACAGATGTTAAATAAAATAGTTGCCATATTCAAAATTTTAAATAAATACATAATTAAAAAAAAATTAAGATGCCTTTATCCATTATTAATTGAAATAATATAATAATAAAATTTATTAACCGTCCATACTATACATATGCCAGAAAAAGTAAATAAAAATAAATGATAATTCCTTACATAACATAAGTTACATATATTATTCTTAATTCTTTTTAAATGTAACTTTCATTTAAAAATCTTATAGCTTAAGAGTAAATGAAATGAATAGCATTTTAAAATTAATTATTTGCGTAATTTCAATATTAATTTAAAACATTATTTAAAAAGAATTGTCAAATGTCACAATTAAACCTTTTTCGAAAAAATAAACCTATATTAATAATTCTATAGTATCGATTGTAAAAATCGATTCTCAGAATAAAACTAAAATCGATTACTTTTAGTTCCAAATTCAAACTCATATCCTAATGTCAAATTGAAATTATACTTAGTTTTTTTTTTTAATAAAATGCTATCCAATTCAAAGACATACGTACATACATCTTATCTAAATTAAAATATAGCACCTCCATAACATATATTTGTTAAGAGATTTAAATTATATATTTTTCATAATAATAAAAACAAACAATTACAATATTAAATTTTTTTGAACATATTTTTTATATAAACATATGCATAAAAACTAAAATTATATATTAAAAAAAAATATAATTTTAAAAACTATGCATACGCCATTTTAGATTTAGCACAGTCGCCATTTCGTAAAAAAAATTAATAATTAAAAAAAAATGAGTATTCGTTTTGTTCTTCACGTAATATCGATACTAAATAAAATATATAATTTAATATCGATGTTCATTATTAATTAAAAAAAAAACGACGACTCTGCCATTAAAATTTATGAAAAAAAAACAAACAATAATCACAGATTAACAAAATAAATCTTAAAATAGGCATAGAATATATAAAAAAAGGATTTTCCTTACAAACTAATTTAAATATATAATACTTTTTTTGCATATATATCTATAACTGCCGATTTCAATAAATTATTTTCTAATTTCTTCCCTAATTTTCAATTATAAATACAAATTTAGAGTTATTATCAAATAATACGAATATAAAAAAAAATCAAATTTGAATAAAATAATAATTAATAATCTTTAAATAATAAAAAAGACATACGCTTTTAAAAAAAAAATAAAAATCATAGAATAAAACGTTAGGCCATTAACGGACTATATATAGAATAAAAATTAAAAAAAAAAACAAAACTGACAGAAGTGACAGCTGTCATTTTCAAATTTTTAGAATATCTGTGCAGATGTTTTTATTTGTTAGTGTTTATTTAATCCGGTGGAAGATAACTGAAGAGCTTGTATTTATCCCTTATGTATGGCCGTACGTCGTCTTTCTGAAATTATGAATAAATAATATTAATACAGTTTCATACATTTTTCATTTTCCATAGTAGACATAGTAGGGTAGCCGCTTAGATAGTTTGCAACAGGTGCGGGTTCGAATCCTAATGTGTTTAAATATTTATACATCTTCTGAATTTTTTTTTTTAAATTTTAAATAGTATTTTAAAAATATTCACTACACTACTAATATATATATATAAAATAAGTTGTTCCCGCGACTTCGTCCACGTGGAATTTAACAAAAAAAGTTATATTTGTAAAATAAAAGCCTAAGTTACTTGCCTTGAAAAGCCTTGTGTTAGTGGCCAGTTGTGGCGCAGTGGCACAAGCGTGTGACTGTAAATGACTGGTTGTGGGTTCGATTCCCACTCGAGGAGTGGAAATATTTATTATTTCCATTTTCTTCGCTCTGGTGTCGAGGTAAAGCGCGGCGTTAAGTTCCGCCACTTAACACGCAATGCCTTCGAATTCGTCTGTGCGTGGGGAATGGAATGTCTTAACGCTAGGTTCCCTCTGCCTGTCCTGCTGTGTGCGGGATACAGCGTGAAGCTATATATAAAAAAAAAGAAATTAAAAACTTACTGTAGCCAAATTTTCTAAAAAGGGCAACAACTTCAACAACTCGTTGTCACTTCTGTCCACGAACCAGCTATCTATTGGGATGCCATTCTCTAGTTGATAGCCGAATGCCTGGAAATTAAAAAAATACAATTAAATCATTTATTTCTGTATGACTGTATTCGAGACGGCTGTGGGTTCGATTCCCACACGAGGGATTAGTAAAACACTATTTTCATTAGATTCAAAGTCAAAGATTATAAACAATATTTTTTATCCTCAGTGTGTTGATAATTATTGTATTAAAATTAATAAAATAATTATTTCATTTTTTAGTTTTTTATAAAAAAACACATTAAGCCGCATTGACACTATGCCTAACTTTAAACAACGGTCGTGGGTTCCATTCCATTCAGAGGTATAATTTCTCTTCTCTAAATTAAGCGGACACTAAGTTTTCTTTGTCTGAATCATTGAATTCGAAATTTTAAAGAAACTTCAAACACTATTTATTTTCTTTCTTCTTTACAACTTCTTTAAATGTCTTTTTCAATTTTCCTAAGTGTGGAATAACACTTTAAAAATGTTTAGAACTAACACGCAATATCTTCAGATTTTGGCGAAAAATGGGAAACGGAGTGTCCTCAACACTAGGTTTCCTCTGCCTACCCTGCTGTGTGCGGGATACAGCGTGAAGCTAAAACAACACACACAGACAAACTACACCCGCTAACACATATTCAACACACACTTACAAAGTGACATACAACGTTGCCATGGCAACGCATCACTGGATACTAGTACAATATTAATACACTTATATTATTACCTGCGGGCTGTTATCAACGATGACGGTCTTCCTCAAGTCACGTCCCAAGATGGATAAATCTTTCACGTAGTTGCCATTCACTAACAGACAATGTTCACGGAACAATCTAGAAATAAATAATTTCATTAATGTGTGGCCAGCCGTGGCGCAGTGGCACAAGCGTGTGACTGTAAACGACTGGTTGTGGGTTCGATTCTCGCTCGACGAGTTATTCAAAATTTCCATTTTCTTCGCTCTGGTGTCGAGGCAAAGCGCGGCGTTGAGTTCCACCACTTCAAATGCAATGCCTCCGAATTCGGCGGTGCGTGGGGAACGGAGTGTCTTAACACTAGGTTCCCTCTGCCTACCCGAACGTGTGCGGGATACAGCGTGAAACTAAAAAAAAAATCATAAAGGAGTGGAATATTTAATCATATACAGTACAGCCGTACAGTACACGTCGGAATCCAGACGTCCTGTGTTCGATTCTTCTTGTCTTGCAGAGGCATAAAGCGTGACTGTAAACGCAACTGGTTATGGGTTCGATTCCCAATCGAGCTATTAAAATGTTATTTAACTATTCATTTTATTCGCGCTGGTACCTAACAATTGTGTTAGCTTAGCGCGGCGTTAAGTTCCGCCACTTAACACGCAATTTCTCCAGAATTCGTCGGTACGTGGTAAACGGAGTGTCTTAGCACTAGGTTCCCTCTGCCTACCCGAACGTGTGCGGGATATAGCGTGAAGCTATTTAATTTAATTTTATTTTAAATATAACCATTTCCTTGTGTGAGAATCGAACCCACATCCATATTTTTACATATAATATAAAAAATAAATAAAATACCTATATTTGATCCACCGTCTTGCCGGATCTAGCAGGTTCAGCAGTCTGTCGGCGTACACGCGCTTGCTCGCCGTGAACAGTATGACCTCGTAGAGGCGCGACACGCGCGACAGGAACTCCGCGAAATGGGGACGAGTGCGGACGAACACCTGGAATAAAATGGAAAAAAAATTGTGAAAATACCTGTATAGGTATAGCATCGCTGCATGTATATGCAGCGATGCTAAAAATAATAAAAATAACATTGTAATAAGCTTCACGCTGTATCTCGCACACAGCATACAAATATTAAAATTATAATATTATTAATTTCAGATGACCAAATCATAACCTAGACACCCCTACACCCCATGTCATTCAAAATAAGCAAAGCAAAGATCCCCACCTCCTTATAGTGCTCATGTATTAGCGGCCTCTAAGCCAAGGATAACTTCCGCAATCTAATACAAAATGTCTCGATTTCAAGCGAAAAGCGCACGGAGTGTGCTAACAATAAATTCTCTTTTAGGAAAAAAAAACGCAACCATTGTTTTTATTTATTTATTTATTATATAAAGAACAATGTAAATAAAAAAATTGAAAATTGTCCCTAAACCAATGAATCAGTGTAGGAACAAGTATTACGTCAAACATTTAACATGTTACAAATATTACGTCAGACATTTTACAACAATTAGAACAGATATTTCCATAATTTATATTTAAAAAGACACTTAGCTTCATACTTTCTCCCGCATAGTAGAATAGTCAGAGAGAACCTAGTAACAAGACACTCCGCCCTCCATTTGCCATCCAAAATCGAAACATTCCTTATTAAGTGGCGGAACTAAACGCCGCGCTTTGTCTTAAGTATCAAAGCAAAGAAATAAGTATAATCATTTCCCCGAATGGGAATCGAACTCGAATCAATCTATACTAATATAATAAAGAGGTAAAGTTTGTAACTTTCTTTGTAAGGGGTTATCTTCGGAAATACTGAACCGATCATGAAAATTGTTTCACAATTATAAAGCTACACTATTCATGAGTGTTATAAGCTATATTTTATTATGATTAAAAAGAAAGTTCAGAGAATCCTAAAGGGGCTCGAATAGGGGATGAAAGTTGAAAGTCGAATATAAAAATAAATAAAAAATACTTACAGTATATCGACAATCTTGAAATAAAACCGGAAAATGGAAGCTCGCATCGGGTAGCTCTTGCAGGGAACAATGCACCAGCGTCTCATCTAGATCTAATACCTGAATATAAATAATTATAAATTAAACAAGGTGATTAATATTCTCAACAAAATTAATCTCTTTATTTATTTATTTTTAGCTTCACGCTATATCCCGCACACATTCGGGTAGGCAGAGGGAACCTAGTGTTAAGACACTCTGTTCCCCACGCACCGCCGAATTCGGAGGCATTGCGTGTTAAGTGGCGGAACTTAACGCCGCGCTTTACCTCGACACCACAGCTAAGAAAATGGAAATATAATTTCCACTCCTCGAGTGGGAATCGACCCCACAACAAGTCGTTCACAGTCACACGCTTGTGCCACTGCGCTACGACTGGCCACATACAATAAATTAATAAAACAAATGTCATTACTACCATATTTTTGACATATACATACTTTTGCATGAAATGACATAACAGTTGCTATGGTAACGCAAATTTTAAGCACCAAAAAGGATACTAGTGTAAATAAAAATAAAAAATAATTTAAATATACTTACAAGACTAAAATCCGGGCTCGTCCTAGTTTTCAGGGGCAAAGCGGGGTAACGCGCGCGTAGTGCCCCCGTCGCCACCGACTCTAATGGCGGCAACTGGAAACAAATGTTATTTAATGATACTTACATTTGAAAAAAGACATTTAAAGAAAACCATATAAAAATTTGAAATTCTTATACGCTTTATTACAACTTATTTTTGTTAATGTATTTCGACGCAGCGCATAGTAGAACGCATGGCTCAGTGGTGAGAGCGCCTGAACGGTATTCAGGAGGCGCGGGTTCGAATCCCGCTGCGTTCAAATTTTTATACGTTTTCTTTAAATGTCTTTTTCAATTTTCCTAAGTGTGGAATAACACTTTAAAAATGTTTAAAAAGTAAAAAAAAAATACTAACTTTTATTTTAAAAAAAAATATATATCTCTCAAATCATCGGTTAGACTCGATTTGGATGAAATTGGAAAAGACCAACCCCGGTTGATTAGCTTCACGCTGTATCCCGCACACATTCGGGTAGGCAGAGGGAACCTAGTGTTAAGACACTCCGTTCCCCACGCACCGACGAATTTGAAAGCATTATTTTTTCAACTTCACGCCTTTTCCCGCATCGCAGTGTTATCACAGAGAACCTAGTGTCAAGACACTCCTTTCTTCACTTTCCGCCTGAAATTCTCGATTTCCTGTAGAACTGAACGCCGCGTTTTGTCTTAGGACCGAAGTGGGAATCGAACCTACATCCATCGCGGTACAATCACACTTTGTGCCCACAGGCCACGACTGGGAACAAATGCTAATTAAAAAATTATACCAGTCTTGGCATTCGATATTTTCGGTTGTCGGTTCAAATCCCATTTGAGGAATTGAAATCCATACTTATATTATAAATGCGAAAGTCTGTGTGTTTGTCTGTCACGCTTTCACGGCTAATCTACCGGTCCGATTTGGATGAAATTTAGAATGAAGGTAGTAAATAACTATGGGTCTAGAATAGGCTACTTATTTTTTCAAAAATTAACCGCTAAAGGGTTGAAATAGGGGATGAAAGTCTATATGAAAAATCTAAACCGCTTGACCGATTGTAATGAAATTTAGCATAAATATAGTTAATAATCCAAGGTTAAATACAGGCTACTTTATTTTTCAAAGATCGACCCCCTAGGGTTGCGATAAAGCGCAACAGCTACGTAGTTTACGCGGCGAAGCCGCGAGCGGGCCGCTTGTATGTATATACACGGTACTAAAATAACAATTTTTATAACTTTTGTCTGTTTGTATGTTGCCAATCTGCGAGACGGCAGAACCCATTAAGAAATTTACCTGTTTAATAAATAAATAAGGATCGAAGGCATCTGCCCATGAAGATAGTTGTTCACAGTCGACTCTAGCACTGCAAGATGATATCACTGCTGCCGCTTCTTCCTATAGAGAAATAAATAACAAATAATTAAAAAAATATATATTATTAATAAATATATATTAAAGAAAGCAATAAAAATAATGAAAAATGTAATAAATAAAACAATATTACATAGAGATAATAGATTTTTTTTCCAGCTTCACGCTGTATCCCGCACACATTCGGGTAGACAGAGGGAACCTAGTGTTAAGACTTTCCGTTCCCCACGCACCGCCGAATTCGGAGGCATTGCGTGTTAAGTGACGGAACTTAACGCCGCGCTTTACCTCGACACCAGAGGCGAAGAAAATGGAAATATTAAATATTTCCACTCCTCGAGTGGGAATCGAACCCACAACCAGTCGTTTACAGTCACACGCTTGTGCCACTGCGCCATGACTTTTTCTGAACATCGGTTAAGTTGAAAAAATCTCCCCACCGCTGCATTAAACAAAGCGCGGCGTTAAGTTCCGCCTCAAGACATAATGTCTCGATTTTAGATGGAAAGTGGAAAACGGAGTGTCTGACACAAGGTTCTCACACTGATGTGCGGCTAAAAGCGTGAAAATGCGTGTTTAAAATCATATTAATATAATAATAAATATACCTCAATATCTGGTGTAGGCTCATCGTGACAATTTAAGGAATTCTCGTCGACTACATCTGATGCGCTCTAAAAAAAGGAATAAAAAAAATATATATATTATTCATTTATTATATAAATTAATTTAAATGAAAATTAGTAAAATGTGGCCAGTCGTGGCGCAGTGGCACAAGCGTGTGATTGTAAGCGACTGGTTGTGGGTTCGATTCCCACTCAAGGAGTGGAAATTATATTTCCATTTTCTTCGCTCTAGTGTCGAGGTAAAGCGCGGCGTTAAGTTCCGCCGAATTCGGCGGAAAGTGGGGTACGGAGTGTCTTAACACTAGGTTCCCTCTGCCTACCCTGCTGTGTGCGGGATACAGCGTGAAGCTATAAAAAAATGAAAATTAATAAAAGAATTAACGCAGCGGGATTCGGACCTGTGAATCTATATCATAAATTATCGTTCCTATAAGAAAATTAAAAATATATCCATATTTATATTATAAATGCGAAAGCCTGTCTGTTTGTCTGTCACGACAGATCTGGATGAACTGGTGGACCGATTTGGATAAATTTTAAAATAAAAGTAGTAAAAAATCCAAGGTCAAACATAGGCTACTTATTTTTTCAAACATGCACCTCTAAAGGGATGAAAGTTTATATGATAGATCTAAGCCGCTTGACCGATTATAATGAATTTAGACATTGATATACTAAGGTTAAAGATAGGCTATGTCTGACCATAGATTTTTTACTATTTTCATTTTTAGGTTCATTCAAATCGGACCAATAGATTAGCCGTGAAAGCGTAACAGACAAACAGACTTTCGCATTAATAATATAAGTATGGATTATTTAATACTCACCAAGAGGCGTGGGTTCGAATCCCGCTGCATATTTCATACATAAGTAAGTGACACTTAATATAAATATTAAAATAAAAAGCAAACTTTTGCCACTCACCCAACCAGTAGCTTCGGCAGCTAAACTCTGACTTATCTCAGCCAGGAACCCCGAGCTGGGACTCCTCGCTGATAGGGCCTCCAGACTTTCAATGGCCGTTCCTTGTGTTTGTGTGTTTGTTTGTGTGTTCGTCTGTGTGTCAGCACATGTTGATGATATCTCACACTCTGGGTCTCGGACGTAGGTGTCTTGTTCTAACATTGTTACGAAGTCCGGCTGTGGGGAAAAGAGGTTTATATTTTTAAATTTAATGTGTGATATAATAGACATAAGTTATATTAGGAACCGCTTCTTAGCTCAGCATGGCGGGAAGAGCTGAGCAAAATACATATTTAATGTTAATACATGTTAAAAAACGTTTGAAAAGCAAACACTTAACACTAACATAACACTTAACTTAATGTGCCACAGCCTAAGTCTGCGCACTTTTTGACCATTTAATTAACATTTATTCAAAACTTATAATTACAATTGTCACCAAAACTTCACAGCACACAAGACACTGTGCTCGATATCCCTCACTGTGCCAAATGTCAGAGGTCTACTACAAATAGCCCAGGAAGAGTTAAACCACAACGAACACACACTTTTGACCAGTAAGTAGGTAACCATTAATAATATGTAATAGATATTTTTTTTTAGCTTCACGCTGTATCCCGCACACAGCAGGGTAGGCAAAGGGAACCTAGTGTTAAGACACTCCGTTCCCCACGCACCGCCGAATTCGGAGGCTTGCGTGTTAAGTGGCGGAACTTAACGCCACCCTTTCCCCACGCACCGACGAATTCGGAGGCATTGCGTGCTAAGTGGCGGAACCTAACGCCGCCCTTTACCTCGACACCAGAGCGAAGAAAATGGAAATATAATTTCCACTCCTCGAGTGGGAATCGAACCCACAACCAGTCGTTTACAGTCACACGCTTGTGCCACTGGGCCACGACTGGCCACGCTCTAGGAAGATTTTTTAATAATTGATATGAAAATTCCTTTAGCCTATTTACTATATTTTACACTAGTTCTCACCCTTAACTTTAATTGTATGAATTTTATGACCTTTCCCCATAGTTAGATAGAAAAAAATCTTATAATGATGACAAATAATTTATTTTATTTTATTATCTTGTTGTGTTATCAAAATTATATAATAATAATATAAGGATTTTTTAAACAGTTTTTGTTATTCCACACTAAGGAAACTTGAAAAAGACATTTAAAGAAAACAAAAAAACACATTGCTCAGTGGTGAGAGTGCCTGAACGGTATTCGGAGGCGCGGGTTCGAATCCCTCTGCTTTAAAATTTTTATATGTTTCCTTTAAATGTCTTTTTCAATAATAAAGTTTCTTCATTCAGTTATGATTTAAAAATATTAGGTAGATTCACCAAAGTAATTAACTTCATATTATGTCATTTGACAAATTCCTATTCTGGTTCAATTTGTTAAATTTTGATTAACTATTAAAATTGGGCATATATTGAAAAATAAATAAATAAAACTATTATTAATTTTAAAACCTCTTTAGGCATTTTTATAATTATGAATTTAAATTCATAATTACATATATTAATTAATATAAGAAATATAAGTTGAACTTTGAAGTCAAACTTTAAGCCCAAAACATAAAAACAAAAAAAGTAGAAGCAAAACAACATTATTTACCTGCACATATTTATCACCATTAAGAAAATCTCCGCAGGCATCCAAATCATCAGTAGTCGAAGTCGGCTGATACATCTCCAAGTCATTACTCGACTTACGTCTCTTAACTTTCTTGTCCTTCTTCACCTTCTTATCATCTTTATCAGTTGTCATTACTTTAGCTGTTTTATCAGCCAATAAATTAATATCATCGTCATCTGACAGCTCATTGTTTATTATTCTAGCACATTCTGCGATTGCCATTAAGTCATTAAGACAGTCATTAGGAAGACAGAGCTCGGAGGATTCAACTTGGCCATCAGAATCTGATTCCTCAGTTTTAGGCGTTGGAAAGTCGATGAAAGTAGTGTGTGGCTCGTACATAGTTATATCATTGTCTTCAGAAAAGCAGGTTGATTGTTCTGGAACTACAGGCTCTTTAGATCTTATTTTCTTTTTAGGGCTTTCGTTAGTTGAACTAACTGCAATTTTGCTCAGTTTTAACGTAGGCACACCTAGCTGCCGCACTTTTCTTATAGGTGAACTGTTTAACGATGCAGATTTATCAGGTTTATCCATTCTTCGGGTTTTGCGGGGAGAACTTAAGGCTGATGATACTGATTCAGTTTTACGAAGCTCTCTGTTTAAAGAACTTTGCCTCAATTGAGCGCTTTTAGTTGTACGCACATCTTTAAGTTTGGTCTTAGATATTGGAACTTTATCTATTTTAGGCTTGGTCGTAGAAGACACTATGTCCTTGCTGGTATTTCGTACAACTGTTTGGAAGATTGGCTTTTTTGGCTCATCTTTTGCCTTAGATTTCTTAATTTCCACCGGCTTTTCCATACTTTTAGCTGATTTAGTTCTAACAGGCCGAGTTTTAAGATCTAGATTTTTCTGGGACCGAGTAATGCAATGGAGGCTGGGAACATTTTCTCCAGCCAATATTTTTTTCCAAGTTGACTTGGTTTTCAGTAGAGGTTTTTTGAGCGGTTTTGGCTTCAAGTTAGCAACTCTTTTAGTACTTTTCGCTGAGAGCGGTCGCTCCCTCTTTCTACTTCTTAACCGCATCGCAATATTAGGGAGATGCTTAAACTGCAATTATTTTAATTTATATAAAAAATATAATTTTAGATAAAAAAATCCGCAATAAAAATATTTAATTTTATTTATATTATTTTTAATAGAAATTTGTTTATTCTGTGTATATTTTTATTTTAAAAGCAGTTATTTTTATTTATACACAGAATATAGCAAACTAAAACAATTAATACATAAGTGTTACACATACTTACATGACTCTATAGCATTAGAAAGTTAAGTTTTACTCCAAACATTTAAATGATGTAACAGTCTATAATTATACATTGCAGTGTATTTAATATGTATAATATATGTTCTTAATTCTGTTTAAGAAGCTCTTTGTTGAAACAGAAATTTTCGATGTTAAAAATATCGGCGCGGCAAAACACTTCGCGCCTTTTTTTTACTACTTTATTAAACAATTTTTTAATTTTTTATCTTGTGAAATATCACTCAAATAAACACTTTGAGTTGTTAATAACGAATTAATTTCAATAAAACCGCAGCACTACAGAAATAATTATAAAATAAGTATTGCGAAAAAGAAAAAAGCGGCGCTAGCACATTATTGATTTATGCGCCAGTAGCCGAAAGCAATTCTTACTGAGATATACTATTATTATAATCGGATAATTTATTAGAATGAATTTGTAACGTAATTATGGACGCGCGACGCTTCTATCACATAATTAATTGGTAATTTAGGAATTGAAAAACACAAAGCCAAACAAATGTCAAAATGGCGGCGTTTCTTCGGCTAGTGAAGAGTTTTTTCTTCAGATGGCGTTGCGGAATTGCGCATGCGTTTTAATATTGCTACAAAAGTCGATATTGTGAAAGATTGTCTTAAAATATACGATTTGATATTAATAGTTTATTGAAATATTTAAATAATAATTTTAGATATATAATAAGTAGAAATACTGATTCTGATATGTTTTTTGATTATTTATATTTAGAAATTAATACGTTGCAATTATTTTCGTTAGTAAAAAAAATGAATGATATTAACTTTATATAAAAGTTTCAAGTAAGGAATGTTTAAAATTATAAAATAAGGAAAATTCTAAATATTTTTTAGTTATTAAATAACACTTTAATATAATTTAATAATTATAATTTAATCAATATGGTAACCTCATATACCTAAGTCCTACGATTCTAACTCAAGGATAAAAAAAATGTTTATTTTCAAAAGTTCTAGAGTAACAGTTTTTAAATGTTAAACAATTAAACAATATGAACTTTTATTAAATTATTACTTGAAATACTATTTTTGCTTTAAAAATAGTTTTAAGTTGTAACTGTTATTTATGATTTAACATTTTCATTATTTATAATGTCGAGTGCGTCGGTTACTTCATCTAAACGAGAGGTAACTATTATAAGTACAATTTTGTAATTAATAAAATATAGAGATTTAGTTTAAAAGCATTATTTTGCAATAATTTTATGCTGTGTAATAATTGTAACAGTGAAGTAATGCCTGCCTGCTCACTACGGTATAGATTCGAACCCCACTTAAGATATTTATAATATAATGTATTTCTATCAATATATAGTAAAAAAAATTATTTAATAACTTGCCCTAACAAGAAGTGTATTTATAAATAAAATAAAAAATATTAAAATCCTTCCTATAATTTTATTTTGCAAGAGTTGTTCTATATTACATAGATAAAGTTATATAGAAACTTTCAAAGCTATTAATTAACAACTCTGGTATAGTTTTAGTGTTGTATAATCAATTATTAATATGTTATTTTTATGCTGTATCCCGCACAGCACCCTGCTGTGCAGAGGGAACCGTGTTAAGACACTCTGTTCCCCATGCACCTCCGAATCCGAAGACATTGCCTGTTAAGTGGTGAAACTTAACACTGAGCAAAGAAAATGAAAACATTTCTAGTCCTCGAGTTTCTCTCTTCTTTATTTAGATGTTATCTATTTGCTCATTAACAAAGACATCTAGTTCTTTCTATTATAATTATCTGTAACTTTAAACTATAATTGGTAGTAGTAGTATATCCGATAAACTGCCTGACAATGCTTTCTCTATCATTAATCTTATTAACCCCTGGCTTAGATGTTCTGCCTCACTATTATTTTATTTATGTAAATTATTGTTTAAATTCTATTTATATTACATTTCTTTATAGGAATGTAACGTCTTAACACTAAGTCCCCTATGCTTATGCTGCTGTGTGTGGGATATAAGGTGATGCTAATATATATCTAGGCCATATTTACCTTTGCATTCTTGTCGGCCATTAAATTAATGTGTCTCAATGTGTTTTTTCAGTCAGCGTCAGGATCTGCTGAACTAGTCCAAGAGCTCGAAGCTGCTAGAAGATTAGTCAAAACACTACAAGAATATTTAGAAAACCTTCGGATTTTTAGAAAAAGTTTGAAAGATGTTAACGAAAACTGTGAACAATTGAAAAAAGTTAATTTACAATGGATTGATTTTGCGAATACTGTAAATGAGTGAAGGTATTAGTTAAGATCAGCTTATTAATAAGAATATTTGTAATTGTTATTATATTAAGGACAAAAATGGAGAACCTAGTGTCTTGACTCTAGATTTTGTCTTTCTTCGCCATTATATAAAAGTTAAAAGTGAATGTTAATATTACATTTTTTACTGGATAGATTAATAGATTCTAAAGCAGGGTAGTCAGTAAGGGGCCGTTTTAAGTATTATGTAAGCAGATTTATTACCATTATTTACTCTCTTATCCCCCTTGTCAGCAAAAGTAAGCTGTTAACAATTTACACTTACACCATCCTCCATGCTTACATAAACATTTTTCAATTAATGTGTCTTTTTTATATTATAATTAAATAAAAAAAAAAAATGAAAAAATGTTTATTAACAAAAAACAACATTATACAATGAAATGTCTGGTGGTACTCACACTAGGTATTCCTGTGTCATGAGTACCTAATTGATAGTTTTACAGTACATGTTTATTGTTGTCTCTCAGCTTAGAATATAAAATTATATAAATGTTTAACACATGTTGCATAATTTAAGTAGTAGTAATGTTGAATTATAACATTATAAGAATTTCAGAAGATGTAATTATCATCTATGCTCCCCTTTTTGATGACATGGTCATCAAAAATAGGCAAAGCAAAGACCTACCCCACCTATAGTGCTTACATAATACTTGAACGGCCCCAAACAACTTAGTGTCAAGACACTCCACCCATTTCCACCTGAAATCCCGTGAATAATGAAACTCAATGCCATGTTCTGTCTTAGTTAGCTTCACGCTGTTCCGCACAAAGCAGGGTAGGCAGAGGGAACCTAGTATTAAGATAATCCGTTCCCCACTTTCCGCCGAATTCGGAGGTATTGCGTGTTAAGTGGCGGAACTTAACGCCGCGCTTTACCTCGACACCAGAGCGAAGATAATGGAAATATAATATCTACTCCTCGAGTGGGAATCGAACCCACAACCAGTCGCTTACAGTCACACACTTGTGCCACTGAGGAGTGGAAATTATATTTCCATTTTCTTCGCTCTGGTGTCGAGGTAAAGCGCGGCGTTAAGCTTCGCCACTTAACACGCAATGCCTCCGAATTGTACGGAAAGTGGGGAACGGAGTGTCTTAACACTAGGTTCCCTCTGCCTACGCTAAAACCCTGAAACCAAAAAAAAAAATTAAATAAAAGACTGTTGTAATGGAGTTTTAGGTGTAATTTATTTTTATAAATAACTAAGTTTTAAAATAAAGTTATTTCTTATTATTAACACAGTTACATTTTATAAAAAGATGTATATATACTAAAGTAACATTTTTGTCTGTTTGGATGTATATTCTGAACAATCTCTGGCATGGCTGGACCGATTTTGAAAGAACTTTCACTGGCACATATCTGATGTAATAAGAAGCAAGAAGTTTTTGTTTTAGAATTATAACTGATGTATTTCTCTCTCCTCTCTTCTTTCCTTAATTAACATCTTTTACATTAATTAGTCTATTACCACACCTTATTAGAATTAAAGCTTTCTTAGTAAATATAAGAAAAACATACACCAAAATTGTATAAAAGCTTTTATGTCAAAAATATTACAAAAATATTACAATCAATTGTTTACAATAATTTAATTAAAATAAGTTAATAAAATGTTTTGTTTTTAATATTTTTTTTATTTTTTTTAAACACATTTTTGTAAGCTTTATCTGTATGTATCTACTTTTTTTTAGCAGCAGGGTAGGCAGAGGGAACCTAGTGTTAAGACACTTCGTTCACCACCATTTTTTGTGTCATAGTATATTAAATTATTTTATTTTATTTTTAAATATTTTTTAAAGTGTTATTCCACACTTAGGAAAATTGAAAAAGACATTTAAAGAAAACGTATAAAAATTTGAACGCAGCGGGATTCGAACCCGCGCCTCCTGAATACCGTTCAGGCGCTCTCACCACTGAGCCATGCGTTCTACTATCCGCTGCGTCGAAATTCTTATACGCTTTATTACAACTTATTTTTGTTGTTAGCATATCTGTATTCTTTTTTTTTTTTACGTTATATATATAAAATTTTGTTTATTTATATATATAAAATTTTGTTTATAATTTTGATTAAATTAAGATGTCGCATATCCTTCTGTCGTGTCACTGTCACTCGCTCGGACTCGGGATGATTTTTCTGTAAAATAATTATTAATGTGAATAATAAATATCGTGGCCCAGTCGGGGCCCAGTGGCACAAGCGTAAACGTGACTGTAAACGACTGCTTGTGGGTTCGATTCCCACTCGAGAAGTGGAAATATTTAATATTTCCATTTCCTTCGCTCTGGTGCCGAGGTAAAGCGCGGCGTTAAGTTCCGCCACTTAACACACAATGTCTCCGAATTCGACGGAAAGTGGGGAACGGAGTATCTTAACACTAGGTTCCCTCTGCCTTTGACTGCCTTGACTACAGCATTGTTGCTGTGTGCGGGATACAACGTGAAGTTAAAAAAAATTTAAAATGACCTTGCTTTAACTCTAACTACGAAGATTATGAGTTGAATTCCCATTTGAGATAATTTTAAACTTTTGCACACCTACACAATGATTTCCCACACGACAAGGTTGGCTGGTAGAAAATGGTATTTAACGTCAAGCCCGCCTTTTGTACATATTTATTTTTAAACTGTGTGCATTAAAGGATATAAATAAATAAAATAAATAGTCGAGGGGCCGTGGCACAAAGTGTTGCCTGGTTGTGGGTTCGATTACCACTCGATGAGTTGAAGTATTTAATATTTCCATTTTCTTCGCTCTGGTGTCGAAGCTGAGGCTACCCTACTATGTGCGGGATACAGCGTGAAGCTAAAAAAAAATATTCATCCGGTTAAAAATAGTGTCATTTTAAAATGATATTTTCTTTTCTACTTACCTATCATACATATAGAGTATTGTGGCGTATCGCACGGTAGACCGTAAACCAGTCCCAAAAGGTGGTCCTGCCTGTCTAGATTCAGACACGAGCTGTCCACCGTGAAGTCCTCACTTAGCCACGGTGGCATCTAGAATAATTTAATAAATTAGTAATATTAGAATAACTTGATGCTTCTCACTAATGGATATAGGTTCGAGAATGACCTTTTTTTGTTTCTTTTTGTTTTTTTTCAACTTTAATTGAAGCTGGAATTATACTATAATAAATTGGAATTATAGTAAATTTATGACCACCGTCGGAGAGAACAACTTCTCCATTTTATGCTAAGTGGCGGAACTCAACGCCGCGCATTGTATTAGGTACCAGAGCGAAGTAATGTAAAAATAAATACAATCATTCCCTCGAGTGGGAATCGAACTCACAGCTATTGCGTTACAGTCAGACGCTGTCCCACTGCGTCATGACGACCTCACTATTTTTATTTTAAAACAAACATTAATAATGAATGAACATGAAAAATGAACCAATTGATTTTATTATTTGTTAACTGACTTGAAAATCATAATTTATTTTATAGATTGTCTATTAATTATTAAACGCTTTGGTTGTGTTAGAAAAAAGCGCGGCGTTAAGTTCCGCCACTTCAAAATTCAGTGGTACGTGGGGAAATGAGTGTCTTAACACTAGGTTCCCTCTGTCTACTTTGCTGTGTGCTGGATACAGCGTGAAAGAAAAAAATACAGCGTAATAAAATCTATAGTAATAGATATTGTTTTTACTTACAAATAAGCCAATGGAAATATCAGCATTCTTAGGGTCGGGGATTCGTTTCCCGTTAACGGGATTGTACCAGGAGTAAGATATTACGTCGTTTACAGTATCCTTTGTCATGTTTAAGCGGCCGGATATCCATATGTGTTCGACGGCTGGAAAAAATGCATTTATCATAATTTTAAAAAATGAAGATAAAAAACATGCAAATGTTGAAAAATATATTTTTGGGAAACTTTTTAAAACTTTGACCGTAGCGAAATTCGAGCCCGCGCTTCTTGAAAACCGTCCTAGCGCTCTGACCGCTACGCCACGCGTTCTACTACCGGATGCGTCGGAAATTGTATACGTCGGCGCAACAACGAGTTAAATTATTATAATAGTTAGATTAATCGATTTAAAACAGCTCTTGATAATAATTTGTAAAATAGTCAGATTTTATCATAAAGCCAATGTTAAAATAATAATAAAAAGTAGTGGGTAGTTTTGACTGGCTGTTTGCAGTATAAATACGTGGGTATTATCTAAACTCAGGGCAACGGTCCGATACCACCCCGGGCGCCAGCGCCCCTAGTTAGCCCTAGCTCGGACTGAGCGAAGCAAAGTCACCCACTAAAATGGTGTCGCAAGTCGAGGTTCGAGTCCCAATTGAGACGCCCTTGCCACGCCGTCGTCGTCATTTGATGGCTTCCTCACAAGCGAGGATTCCAAGCCAAGGTCAGAGCTCATATAGCTCGGCCTCCCCCAAAGCCAGGTGACGCTGTCGAGGCCGCTCTGGCCAACAGCATACTACACATTCGAAAAAAATAAAAATAAACTCAGGGGTCTCGCTTCAGTCTTCGGACAGTGCAGATCTTTCTGTGATAATAATACGGTGCCTAAATAATAAACTAGGCTTTCGATAATATTAAGCAGTTTAATTTTTAGTCCTTTCATCGTCCACGATTATCAAAATCATACGAGTGACGTCAGCTGTGGTGATGTCACTCCTTCATGACATAGCTATGTCCTTTTTCCCTTCGACATATACGTTTTCTAAAAATTATTAACTACATAACAGAGAAAGACTGTTTAAAAACTTCAAACTTCGTATTTCCAACATTTTTATGTGTTATTCAAACACTTACGCAAATCAAAAAATGTCTTTTTTTTATAGCTTCACGCTGTATCCCGCACACAGCAGGGTAGGCAGAGGGAACCTAGTATTAAGATACTCCGTTCCCCACTTTCCGCCGAATTCGGAGGCATTGCGTGTTAAGTGGCGGAACTTAACGCCGCGCTTTACCTCGACACCAGAGCGAAGAAAATGGAAATATTAAATATTTCCACTCATCGAGTGGGAATCGAACCCACAACCAGTCGTTTACAGTCACACGCTTGTGCCACTGGGCCACGACTGGCCACAAAACAAATGTTTTTATAAAATATACTGAACGTAACAGGATTCGAACCCGCGCCTCTTTGAAACCATCCAAGCAGTCTGACCGCTGAGCCATGCGTTTTATATACATATACCAGCTACGTCGAAATTATGTATTTTTGATGACTAGGTTCAATTTTTTTTACGTTTTCTAAAAATATATTTTTCAATGTCCTATAACCAGTCGTGGTGCAGTGGCACAAGCGTGTGACTGTAAACGACTGGTTGTGGGTTCGATTCCCACTCGAGGAGTGGAAATTATATTTCCATTTTCTTCGCTCTGGTATCGAGGTAAAGCGCGACGTTAAGTTCCGCCACTTAACACGCAAGCCTCCGAATTCGGCGGAAAGTGTGGAACGGAGTGTTTTAACACTAGATTCCCTCTGCCTACCCTGCTGTGTGCGGGATACAGCGTGAAGCTGAAGAAAAAATGTACTAAGTGTGTGGATAACTCTTTAAATTGTTAAGGTAAAAACTATAACTCACGTTCCTCCTTGTTTTCTCCCATTAATAACAACAATTGTATTAAAATATCATTATTTTCGAGACTTGCCAGCGTTCCGTTCATTTTCTGACAGTTTTCGTAAGCGTGTTGCCAGTAAAGACGTTGTTTTACCAAGATGTAGTAGTAGAAGTCGTCGCTTGGTGTTGCCAGCGTGCTGAGAGACGGTAAACCTGGAAAAGTGTTAAAATAACCATTATTATTATTCTTTTTTTTAGCTTCACGCTGTATTCCGCACACAGCAGGGTAGGCAGAGGGAACTTAGTGTTAAGACACTCCGTTCCCAGCTCTTTTCCAATTTTGAAAGCCTAGAGTCTTGAGGTCTTTGGTGACTCCACCAAACCACCTAAGCTTAGGTCTTCCAATCCTCCGTTTACCATGTGGGTTAGATTAGAGTAGGCGTTTACTACCCTGTTGTTACTCATTCCACTTTGATGACTTGTGTTCCTCTACACAACACGCAATAACTCGATTTCGGGCGGACGGTGGAGAGCGGAGTGTCTTGACACTACGCTCCCTCTGACAGTCCTGATATGTGCGGGATACAGCGCGTGTTGTTATACCACCAATTAAAAAGTTGTCACTTGAGTTACCATGGTTACCAATACACACATTCCAGCGCCGTCTCCCACACATTCCGCTGACACCACATTTAACAAGACAATGGGCTACATATTTTAAAATTAAATTAAATTAAATAGCTTCACGCTATATCCCGCACACAGCAGGGTAGTCAGAGGGAATCTAGTGTTAAGACACTCCGTTCCCCACGCACCGCCGAATTCGGAGGCTTGCGTGTTAAGTGGCGGAACTTAACGCCGCGCTTTACCTCGACACCAGAACGAAGAAAATGGAAATATAATTTCCACTCCTCGAGTGGGAATCGAACCCACAACCAGTCGTTTACAGTCACATTCTTGTGCCACTGGGCCACGACTGGCCACTACATATTTTACAAATTTACTGAATAATATACCTATTATAATAATTAATTTAGTCTTAATCCAGTTTTCAATCAATAAAGTTATGTTTTTATATAATTAATTGTAATTAATAAATAAATAAATCTTTTTAAAAAGACTTTCTCCGGTCGTCATATCATAACTCTTGTGGGCATAATGTATGACTGTAAACGCGACTGGTTGTATGTGGAAGCTGAAAATAGTAAATACCTTCGTGGCCAGTCGTGGCCCAGTGGCACAAGCGTGTGACTGTAAACGACTGGTTGTGGGTTCGATTCCCGCTCGAGGAGGGGAAGTTATATTTCCATTTTCTTCGCTCTGGTGTCGAGGTAAAGCGCGGCGTTAAGTTCCGCCACTTAACACGCAAGCCTCCGAATTCGGCGGTGCGTGGGGAACGGAGTGTCTTAACACTGGGTTCCCTCTGCCTACCCTGCTGTGTGCGGGATACAGCGTGAAGCTATAAAAAAAAAAATAACCTTCGTAACATATAAATTGCATTTTCCTCTCGCATCTCGCTTCCATAAAGACGGGAGAGCGCGCCGTGTGTCTGTCGATCTGTAGGCAGCCATTTTGTTTTATTGACGATCCGTCCCTGTAATTGTTAAAAATATATATGAAATTAAAAAGTAAAACAAGATAATATGACAAAAAAAATATATTTAAGGAGTATATTCTTATATTTTAGTCACATTAATGATTTTACTAAGATCGGTGATGCACGTAACATAAATACTAGAAATAAACATAAGCTTACCGCGCCTGTAATCCGATTGCATCGAATCCGTAATTCTTTCATGGGACAATGTATACGCTTTTACAATAGGATCCCAGAAAACGTCCAAAAATGTTCCATATCACAATTCAAAAAAATTGTGAAGAGACGTTTGTGTGTTAAGGGTTATTACCTAATTAATGAATTTTTGAACGATAACACGCCTTGGGAATGAAATGCTCGCTCCAGGCTATTCCAATGGTATTATTGTCATTATATAATTATATAATATCTGTAAATGCTTGACTTAAAAAAAAAATAAAAAACAATCGTCCCGCTGAGTTTCTTGCGCCGGTTCTTCTCAGGTCTGAGGCATTAACATTAGTGTACCTGTGTCCGGTGGTAAACTATTTGACGTTCAAAAAATGAAGCTTGTAATTTCTTACTTTGAATAAAATTATTTGACTTTGACTTTTTGTAAGTGATTTGAAATTAAAACACATTAAAATGCACTGCATTTTCAGTACTTACGTTTCAAATTCATATATTCGCACAGATTTCAATTTGAAATTCATTTGTTACCCATCAAATTATTTTTTTATGAATTTCGAATGCAATTATCTAAACTCTAATGCATGCTTCGTTTTCAAATTCTTCCAATACAAGCCTATTCATTATTCCAAAAAAACTTAAGTTGAATTTGATTAGAAAAACATTTTTTTTTGTTAAAAAAAAAGGATTTTAAATTTTACAAAGAGGAATTTGAAATTACCAATTCAAGAATGTGAAAATAATGAATTTCAATTTGAAGATCTAGTATTTTTAAGTAGTTAAATATTTTTTTACATATATTGGGCATATCTTTATTTTATATTTATCCTAATTTCTTGAATATTTATACTTTTTTTTAAAATTCTATTTTATTACTCTATGGACTCTCTCTCTTTTTAAAAGGAATTCTTCCTTTTTCATATAAAAACCACTTTTTTTTTCACAATTTCATTAGTCCAGTAATTTTCATTTCGAATTTGCCTGTTATTTTTTAGCCTTACGCTGTATCCCGCAAATAGCAGGGTAGGCATAGGAACCTAGTGTTTACCTCTGATACCAGAGCGAAGGACATGAAAATATTAAATATTATCACTCCACGAGTGGGAATCGACCCCACAACCAGTCGTTTATAGTCACACGTTCGTGCCACTGCGCCACGACTGGCCCCTAATATTTTATTTATATTAAAATATAGTAAAATCGTTAACCTCATAGGTGGCCATACAGCAGTGTCAGTAAAAGAGCTGGGATTGAATATGCTACTTCCGGTGTCGATCCACGACCACACTCCCAGCGTGCCTCTGGCGCCTATCCAAGCACTTTCGATACCTAGAAAAGACATTTTGAAAATATATAAAATATTTATAGAAAATTTGAACGCAGCGGGATTCGAACCCGCGCCTCTTGGTAACCGTCCAGGCGCTCTGACTGCTAAGCCATGCGTTCTACTACCAGCTGCGTCGAAATTCTTATACGCTTTATTACAACGTCATTTTTGTTGTCAGCATCTCTGTAGAGAGATTTTTACAAATTTCTGCTACCCAAAGTTTATTCTACGAACAATCATTTGGCAAGAGAGAATGCTATTTATTACATACTTTTAGTGTTATTCACACACTTCGGGAATTAAAAAAGATATTTAGAAAAGGTAATTGCAATTAACAATTAAATATTAACAAATTATCATTTGTGTGTGCAAAAATCATAATTAACAATAAATTCATTGTTAATTGTAGTGTAAGCATTAAGAACTAATTAAATTTCAGCTAATTGTGATTTTTATATGATATTTTATTTTAATGAATTGTTAATAATGAATGTGGCCAGTCGTGGCCCAGTGGCACAAGCGTGTGACTGTAAACGACTGGTTGTGGGTTCGATTCCCACTCGAGGAGTGGAAATATTTAATATTTCCATTTTCTTCGCTCTGGTGTCGAGATAAAGCGCGACGTTAAGTTTCGCCACTTAACACGCAATGCCTCCGAATTCGGCGGTGCGTGGAGAACGGAGTGTCTTAACACTAGGTTCCCTCTGCCTACCCTGCTGTGTGCGGGATACAGCGTGAAACGAAAAAAAAAATACTATTGTTTAACGATTCATAATAATCAATTATAATATTAATTTGTTATTAATTTACACTTATTTATAATACATACTTGGTCTAGATTTCAACATTGTAAGGCCGAGTTTCTTTAGACATCTCATTGTGTTTATATTTGCTAGTCTGTGAAAGAAATATCCATACTTATATTATAAATGCGAAAGTCTGTGTGTTTGTCTATCACGCTTTCACGGCTAATCTACTGGTCCGATTTGGATGAAATTTAGAATGTAAGTAGTAAAAGTTACTGGGTCTAACATAGGCTACTTATTTTTTCAAAAATCAATCGCTAAAGGGTTGAAATAAGGGATGAAAGTTTATATGAAAAATCTAAACCGCTTGACCGATTGTAATGAATTTCGGCATAAATATAGTTAATAATCCTAAACATGGTGTCTTTATTTTTTAAAATCTACCCTCGAGGGTTTCAATATAATCGGAAAGTCGTCATGTATTCAGCGCGAAGCCACGTCAGGCCGCTAGTTAAAAATATAGTTTGAAAAATAATAAGATTCAAAGAATGAATTAAAAGTCCTACTTTTCTCACTTCCCAAGATAGTGAAAAAAGTCTGATGGTTCCCCCAGGCTAATAGATAAAGTTACATTACGCTTTAAAATACCTTAAAACATGCAATAAAGAGAAAATATAGGTTATACTATAAAAAATGACGCAAACAAGCAAAAAAGTGGAAAACGGAGAGTCCTAACACAAATCTCTATTAAATGGTCAACTCAGTCATTTTGTTCAGTAAAACATGAGCGGCTGCCTGTTGCCATCGAGTCTTTTCCGTTAACAAGTGGTACAATCCGGTCTGACATCTGACCGGTTTTTATATTCCTTAACATTGCATTTCCTATCTATGCTTGCATCTAAAAAGAAATATATTTTTATTTTCCATATATAATCTTTTTTTTAGGCTTCACGCTGTATCCCGCCCGACAGCAGGGTAAGGCAGAGGAACTTAGTGTTAAGACACTCCGTTTCCCACGCACCGCCGAATTCGGAGACATTGCGTGTTAAGTGGCGAATTTAATGCCGCGCTTTGCCTCGATCTCAGGACAAAAATGAGTTGTAATAAAGCGTATAAGATTTGAACGCTATATACTTTTCTAATACGTCTTTCACAATTTTCCGAAGTGTGGAATAACACTTAAAAAGTTTAGGTAAAAGTATGTTAGGTTCCTGACAAAGACAACATCTATACTAAAGAACATAAAGATGTAAAGTTTGTAAGTTTGTTTGTAACGCTAACCTTTAAAATACTGAGCCAAAGAATCGTAAAAAAAATGATCAAAATCGATCACTCAAAAAATCGGTGGTAACACACATAAAAAAAGATAACCTCTCCTTTTGGAATCGCTTAAAAATAAGCGTTAAGCTAAGAAAGAGCACATTAATTTGTACCAAGCGAAATTGAACTAGTGAATAAAAAATAGCTCACGCTATATCCCGCACACAGCAGGTGGTAGAGGAACCTAGTGTTAAGAAGACACTCCGTTCCCCACTTTCCGCCGATTCCGGGGCATTGCGTGTTAAGTGGCGAACTAACGCCGCGCTTTACCCTCAACACCCAAGCGGAAGAAAATGAAATATGTAATATGTCCACTCCTCGAGTGGGAATCGAACACCCACACACCCAGTCGTTTACAGTCACACGCTTGTTCCAACTGGCCCGACTGGCCGCGATCGAACCTAGCTTCCCTCCTACATATCATCAAAATCCTAAAACATTACAAATTCGATCTAATTAAGATGTAAATTGAAATCACCACCCCGAGCAAGCATATCTCTTAACACTATTACCTATAGATAGTTCAAGTATTAAACTTCGCGACATCGGGTTCCCGTATATAACAACTTCAAGGCGACTTCTAGATGTAGACTAGAAGTTACTAGAATTCCTGAATTAATCTAAATTTACTAACTTCATTTTAGTAGATTAATGATTAGACGGATACTATTTTAGAGGCTGACGTCTACCCTACTATATCGGCGATGGTTGTGAATTCGAAGGGAATGATCATCTTTTGGATCAATAACATGTTGGGGCCATACAAAAGGCGCAGTGGCACAACGTGTAAGCGAACTGTTGTGGGTTTCGATTCCCATCGAGGAGTAAGAAATATTTGTTATTTCCTTTTCCTTCGCTCTGTTTCAGGAGGCAAAGCGCGGCGGTAAGTCTGCCACTTAACACTCCATGCCGTCGAATTCGGCGGTGCGTGGGGAAGAATTATCTGAACACTAGATTCCCTCTGTCTAAACCCTTGTTTCTGCGGATACAGCGTGGAAACTAAAAACAAACATCTTTATTGGCCATTTTAGTGCTAGTCCGTAGCACAGACTTACAAAATGTTGGAATCGGATGTCTAACACCAGGTTTTCTCTCTGCTACCCTGCTCTGTGCGAGATACAGCGGACGCTCAAAAAGTCATAAAATATATTTTCATTCCATTTTAGTGACAACTCAGCCGCTGTTTAGTTCTGTTCATTCAACACGCAATGTCTTTCCATTCGAGCGGAAAGTTTGACGGAGTGATTCGACCTAGATTCTCTCTGACTATCTTAACTATTCTGGTAACTCGTTTTTTTTTTTATCTGTGGAATTGCTTGTTGCCCCTCGGTCTTTATACGACACCGGAGGGGTGAGGGAAAGAAGGTACTCAGTCGCTGCGGAATGCAAGCACTAATGGCTTCTCGAGAGGGAGGCCGACAGGCGCCAAGGCCTAGGGCACCTACGGGGTACTGTGGTAATGGTGTGAGGATGAACATTTTATAGCCCACACAAAGTAAGCTAAGATAATTTAATTGGGGAATTTCTACTCTTTGCTTTTTTTTTTTTATTTTAGTATATTTTTGGTGTATAAATGAATATAATATAAATAAAATGGTTAAAAGAATAAATACTTGGAAAATTATCTAAATTTTAATACAAATTTTTATATTTTTATTATCAGGCTTTTTTCCCATAAGCAGGCGAACTTAATAATGTCATAACAACTTTTTTAACACATTTTTAAAAAAGTTATTCCACACTTAGAAATTGGAAAAGGACATTTAAAGAACGGATACAAATATGAACGGCACGGATGCAACATACAAACAAAAATAAGTTGTAAATAGAGTGTATAAAATTTCGACGCAAGCGTGTAGTGAACCATGCCTCAGTGGTGAGAGCGCCTGAACGGTATTCGGAGCACGGTTCAAAATCCCGCTGCGTTCGAAATTTTTATACGGTTTTTCTTTTAAAAAATGTCTTTTAATGTCATGAACTTCCGTCTCCACTTTTGACCCGAACTCTTCAAGTAGGATAGAAATAAGACATGCATTAAAAACATAAAAACAACCATCACATATATAATGTACCTCGTTCGCGACGAATGGCCGTTCCCGTTACAGGGCCAAGTCTAAGAACACAGGCTTGTCCGGTCTCACTCCTCTAGTACCACGCCGTCAGCTCCACCCTCCGTGCACCGGTTTGTGGGTTTCGATTTAGCCACTGTAATGAAAAATATAGTATCAGAAACAAAATTTTTACAAACCATTTCCGTTTTTGTAGGCTTCACGCTGTAATCCCGGCAACAGCAGGGTAGCAGATGGAACCTAGTGTTTAAGACACTCCGTTCCGCATTTTCCGCCGAATTTGAAGGCATTGCTGTTCTTTCCACCCTCGAGTGGGTTATCGAACCCCACAACCATGAATTGCAGTCACACGCTTGTGCCAAACTGCGCCAGACTGGCCAACAAAACTAGGTACATATAAAATTTGTAGCGGCCCATACGGTTTTTTTTTGACTACCTAACAGCGCGTCAGCGAAATTCTTGCTGCACGAGATTTTTTTGTGGTAAAAAAAAAAAAAAAAAAATTTCTACGAACAATCATTTGGAAGAAGGATGTTATTATTCACACTTATATTCTAAATATGTCTTTAGTTTTCAGTAAAGTGTGTTAATAACACTTTAAAATGTAAAAAATATAGTAATATTAAAATCAAAATATTCTTTATGGTCCAGTCTGGCGCATGGCACAAGCTTGTGACTGTAAACCGACTGGTTGGGGGTTCGATTCCACTCGAGAGTGGAAGTTTATTTCCATTTCTTCGCTCTGGTGTAGGGTAAAGCGCGGCGTTAATTCCACCACTAACAACATGCCCTCCAGAATTCGTCGATGCGGTGGGGAACGGAGTGTCCTTAACACTAGGTTCCCTCTGCATACCTTGCTGTGTGCGGAATACAGCGTGAAGCTAAAAAAATACTCCCAAAGAAAATGGTATTCCTCGTCATCCTCCTTAGGCAGTACGTCAGCTGATGTTTCTCTTGAGTTCCACGCCGTGACCCATCGGTATGCTCTTCCTGATCGTCTCTGAGTCCCCCTCCTTCGCTCCCGACCCATACTGACTCGATTTCTGATATTATAGTATTTAAGGAAGTTGTCAAAACAATAAACTTTTAATTTTAATAGCTTCAGCTATATCCCGCACACAGTCCGGGTATGCAGAGGGAACTGTGTTAAGACACTCCGTTTCCCCCCTTTCCGCGAATTCGAGGCTTGCGTTTTAAGTGGCGGAACTTAACGCCGCGCTTATACCTCGACACAGAGCGAAAAATGGGAAATATAATTTCCCACTCCTCGAGTGGAATCGAACCACAACCAGTCGTTTACAGTCACCTCCTTGTGCCACTGGCCACGACTGGCCACACAAAAAACAACAAATACAAAAACACAAACTTTTACTTGACAAAAAAACATTTATAAAACGTATAAATTCTGAACGCAGGATTCGAACCCGCGCTTCTGGAAACAGCCCCGGCGCTCTGACCGCTAAGAAGCAATGCTTCAATGCTTTTTCAATTTCCTAATGTGGTAATAACAGTTTAAAAAATGTTAAAATTCAAACCTTTTACTTTTACATTTTAAAGTGTTATTGAAAAGACATTTAGAAAACGTAAAAAGACATTTAGAAAACGTATAAAAATTTGACACGCCGCAGGATTCAAACCCTAACCCGCGCATGCGTTTTAGAATGCATGTCTTAGCGTTGCTTCCAAGCGTTCAAATTTCTAAACGTGTTCTAAATATTTTTTCCATTAAACTTTTAACTTAAAAAACTTTAAGCACTTTACTTACTTTATTCCAAGATAAATAGATTTCCATTAATCCTACTGTGGCCATCACGTGGTCCCAGTTGCACAAGCGTGTGACGTAAACGACTGTTTGTGGTTCGTTCCACTCGAGGAGTGGAAATTTATTTTTCCATTTTCTTCGCTCTGGTGTCGAGGAAAGCGCGTCGTGAAGTTTCCGGCCACGTAACACGCCCAATGCCTCCTAAATTCGGTGGAAAGTGGGGAACGGAGTGTCTAACACTAGGTTCCCTCTGCCTACCCCTGCTGTTTTCGGGATACAGCGTGAAGCTAAAAAAAAAAATAATACCTATATAAAGGCATCTATTTTTAGATCCTAAGAATCTCAAGACCTATCGTGGGTTGTGGTCAAGTGTGTCTGTAACGCGACTGGTTTGGTTCGATTCATCATTTGAGGAGTTGAAATATTTATATTCTTCGCTCTGTAAGAAGCAAAGTACGGCGTTTGTATTCCCCACCACTTATACGTAATTCCTCGCAGAATTCGGAATTCCATTTTAGGGGAACATAAGGGTGTCCCAAATTTTAGCATAAATCTCCAAATTTGGGCGGTGCGTGGGGAATGAGTGTCTTAACACTAGGATTCCTCCTGCTTACCGCTGCTATGTGCGTGATCCGCGTGAATCTAATACAAAAAAAATTAAAAAAAGGGGTCACCGCGGTAGGTGGGTATATAAGCGTGAAGCTAAAAAAAACATTGTAGAAATGGACCTTTCCAATTTGCCTTAATTAGCGTCTAGCAATGACATTTTAGTAGATACAGAGAGAATCTAGTTGTAATACTCATCCGTTCTCCACTTGCCTCCCAAAAATAAAAAAAAAAAGTAAAAAAAAAGAAAAATTACCGAATTGCAGTTCGATAGGCGTCAAAGCCATAATTCTTTCCTTTTCCTCTAGTATCCATAACCCGCCAATTTACCCTTTTGATGACCTCTGAAAGACATTATATTAAGTCGCAAAAGAAAACTTTAACGCTTTTACGATTTTTTGGACAGTTTTTTTTTGTTTCTTTCATAAAAAGGGCAAACGGCAGAAGGACCCCGCCTGATGGTAGGTTACCTTTGCCCATATATCTCCACAATTTAGAAAGGTGTGAATGCGGTAGGGAACAGGAGAAAGGAGGGAGGAAGGATGATGAAGGGTGGGAATAACGGAGAGCTGTTACATGCTCATCGAACCAAAAACATATCCGTCCTTGACATGATAGTGGTCGTGAGCCAGTCGGAGAGCGAATCTCCTACCACCAAGTTACTGGATTACCCGCCTTTTACTGGACCTACCTAGCGACGGAGGGGAATTGTATTCTAATCCGCCCCCCCACGGTAATAAAGTTAGTTTCATAATGAATAACAAAAAACATTCACTCTCGACTTTGGTTTTGTTGTCTCATTTCAATTATTGCCCCCGATTAGTAATCGAACTCACAACCAATCATTGTTTATTAGTCAGTAGTAGCAAACGCAATATTATTATTTTTTTAGGTAAACTAAACTTTAAGACGTCAAGCCCAATAGAAAAATTATAATTTGCTTCACTTAAACTTAAAAATGTTTAGAGAAACATTATAAAGAGACTTATAAAAAAATGATCACAACGCAGGAACCGAACCCGCACCTCTTGTTAACCAGTTGGCGTAGGTTTCAGGTTTTTTCGTTCAAATTATTATGGGTTTTCTAATATATTTACATATGTTAATAGTGGTAAATAACACTTAAAAAAAGTTAAAAAACAAGCCTTTTTCTGACCTAGTGTCAACACTCCGCCCTCAGCCACTTTCATACAAATCTAGACATAAAACGTGTGAATGGGCGAACCTACCGCCGCGCCGTTTTTTTTTAGCTCACGCTATATCCCGCACACATCGGTGTAGGCGAGGACCTAGTGTTAAGACACTCCGTTCCCCCCTTTCCTCCGCGAATTTCGAGGCTTTCGTGGTTAAGTGCGGAACTTAACGCCGCGCTTTTGCCTCGACACCATCAGAGCGAAGAAAATGGAAATATTAAATATTACCACTCCTCGAGCAGAATCGAACCCACATCCGTCGTTACAATCACACGTTTGTGCCACTTTGCGCCACATCTAGCCAAGTTATGTTTCCAGGGCAAATAATGAAAAAAGTTATTTAATATAATCAAAAATATTATTATTTACAAAAATGTCTTACCCGCACGTATTTTCCGCATTATCCCGAAGTAACGGGTACATTTGTATAGATACCTTGTCGTTAAAATATAGGTCTCCCATCGGGTCGATGCTTAATGTGGACTGAAAGTTGACAAAACATATTAAAACCTTTATTGCGTTGACTTTGATGCTAGGCGTGCTTCGTCGTCGTGGATACAAAGTGTGAACTGTACGTTGACTGGTTTGTAGTTCGTATTCCCCTCGAGGTATTGAAAGTTAATCTTTCACATTCTTTCTCGGATCGGGGGCAAATCGCGGCGTTGACCTCTGAGCAACTTAACACGCAATGCCGTCAATCGTCGGTAAATGAGGCATGGATCAGCTCAACACTTGTTCTCTCTTTGTTTTGCTTTTTTTTTTTTCTCTAAATTTGTTTTATAAATTCATTATATAATTTATTTATTTTTTTTCCTCTTTATATACGATATTTTGTCAGTGATAATTTACATTAAGAACGGCGCTTTGCGAGGCGGACCGTTGATAACTGCAACACAGTTAGTACTAACTCAAGTTATTATCGTTTATAAAAATGTTATTATGATGTACTCCTGCTTAAACCAATAAATAAATATTATATTAAATATTATCCTCTCCGGCCCTGCCTAATGTACGGGTATAAAAGCGTGAAGCTAAAAGAAGTTACTTACCTTTCGCCCATATGTGTCAGTTCAGAAAGATCTCTAGGAAGATTAGCGAAGAAATGGAACCGTATTCCCTGTGGCAGCGGGTCCCCAAGGGTATTAGTGGTAAATAAGTTAGTAAATCCATCTACATCTAACCTGTTGCCCACATAACGAGATAATCAGAGATAACCAGCGTCAAGACACTCCGTCCTCCCCTTGACGTCCGAACCAGACATTGCGTGTATTGTGTGACAGAACCGATGTCGGAACTTTTGTCTTTATTGCCAAGTGAGGTAATGAAAATTTAATTATAATCCTTACCCAAGTGGGAATTGACCTACAATATCGCGTTTACAGTCAAATATTATCCACTGCACCGCAACGTCTCTAATTAATCATTATTAATTAGTTTTGATTATGCAAAGTGACCTGAAACGCAACGTAAGCGTTGTTTGAAAAAGTAATTCTAGCCTAAACCCGAAGTATTTCTAGCGATGCATTATTTTAATTACTACCCGTGATTGTAGTTACTATATATTTTTTTAGCTTCAACGCTGTAACCCGCACACGCAGGGTAGGCAGAGGGAACCTAGTGTTAAGACTCGCCGTTCCCACTCAACCGCCAATTCGAGGCATTGCCGGAACTTAACGCCTGCGCTTATCCCTCTACACCAAGCGAAGAAAATGGAATATTAAATATTTACACTCGCGCGAGTGGGAATCAAACCCACAACCAGTGTCGTTTTCATTCACACGCTTGTGCCACTGCGTCACGACTGGCCCCGATGGCGATCGTATTAATAATGTATTTTTTTCATGCTACGGCTTTGCCTCAACTCTAAGACGAAAAAAATCGAATCATAAACTTTCATTCCTCGAGTGTATCGAACCCACATTATATAAATTTAGTTAGTATACACCTATACGCTTTTTCTCTCATAGCGGGAGTCTAAGAAAATCTAGTGTCCAAACACTCACTTCTGCTAGAAATCACAACATTGCATGTGATAATTGGGCGGAGCGTAACGCGGCCATTTCTTTTTCGAGCGAGATGCTTTAAACTTTTAAGGTTTATAACATACCGAAACGCCAAAACCTTGTTGTTCGTAAATAATAATTATTACCTCTATCAAAACGCGCGTTAAGTACCGCCACTAAACTCCGAATTCGCAGTTCGTGGGGAACGGAGTGTCAAAACACTGGTTTCCCTCTGCCCTACTACTGTTTGCGGGATACAAGCGTGAAGCTACCAACAAAAAAAATGATTATTTATTACGACCGCTCGATCGGTTCCTTATAACGCCCCTCACTTAACTAAAATTAATAATAAAAATAAATACACTTTTCTCCGCAACCCGCCATAGTGATGTCTTCACGCACTGACTCCTTCCCCACATAAAGCTCCTAATTCAAGACTTCTACGACTTACACTTCTATATTTTGAAAACAGCTTAATGTTTAGTAAAATAATTGTTTTGTACAGAATGTGCAACTGATTTGTTTAATATCTATCTGTCACTGTTTTATTGTGAAATGGGAAAAGGTGGATGTTTTTTTCTTATGTTTATTTATTGTTTTAAATTGTTTTTTTTTTAAATAGAACTTGAGATTAAAATTACTTGGAACCGCCTCTTTGCTCTGCATTGCGGGAAGACTGAGCGAATTATATATTTAATGTTTTACTTTAAAAACGTTTGAAAAGCAAACACTTAACCTACATAAACCCTTTTTTAAAAACGTCAGGAAATCCGTTACGATACCACCCGAATTGGGGCCGGAGTGGTTATGTGGGACTCCGGTTAGGCAAGATGATAACGCCGCCGTTTACTCACTAAAACCTGACGGTGCTCCTTCTTGACCGCCACTAGCCGTGCCACGGGGACCGAATCAATCGTCCGAGGAAACATAACACTTAACGTTCCACAGCCTAAGTCTATGGGCACTTTTTGACCATTTAATTGCCATTTATTCAAAAACTACAATTACAATTGTCACCAAAAAACTTCACAGCACACAAGACACTGTGCTCGCATGTCAAATTTCAGAGAGAGAGAGTCTAGACCACAAATAGCCCAAACCAAAACACACTTTTGACCAGTAAGGGCTTTGTTACACTCAGCTCCATTAATATAATTCAATTAATTTGCACCTGGAGTTAATAACAATACTTATATAGTAAGTTATAAGTAATATTTGTGGCCAGTCGTGGCCCAGTGGCACAAGCGTGTGACTGTAAACGACTGGTCGTGGGTTCGATTCCCACTCGAGGAGTGGAAATATTTAATATTTCCATTTTCTTCGATCTGGTAAGGTAAAGCGCGGCGTTAAGTTCCGCCACTTAACACGCAATGCCTCCGAATTCGGCGGAAAGTGGGGAACGGAGTATCTTAACACTAGGTTCTGCCTACAGTGCGGGATACAGCGTGAAGCTAAAAAAAAAATAAAAAATATAGTAAGTAAGCAAGCTGCAGTTTTGATAATGACTTAAAAATAAGTTCATCTTTCACTAGTATTTATGTCTCTCTCTCTCTGAAGGGGTTAGTATATACCTTAACACGCAAATGACTCTTAAATTCGTCGGAAAATGGGGAACGGAGTGTCTTAACACTAGGTTCCCTCTGCTTAGAAAGAAAACTGTGTAAAATAATGAGACATCATCATAGCGGATCAGAGCGTCTAATTGTATATTTTTTTTAGCTTCACGCTGTATCCCGCACACATTTGGGTAGGCAGAGGGAAACAAGTGTCAAAACACTCCGTTCCCCACTTTCCGCCGAATTCGGAGGCTTGCGTGTTAAGTGGCGCTTTACCTCGACACCATAGCGAAGAAAATGGAAATATTAAATATTTCCACTCCTCGAGTGGAAATCGAACCCACGACCAGTCGTTTACAGTAACACGCTTGTGCCACTGCGCCACGACTGGCCACTGTATATGCGCTGATTTAAATTGTTAAATTATGTTTTTTATGAACTGATTGAAATAAAATGACACTAAATGTGAAGAGAAGTTTACCAAAAAACAAGTCAAAACCGCATTTTAAGTTGGTTAAGACGTTTCTGAGACTAGCCAGCACAAACACACAGACAGAAACAGAAAATCAAAATATCATTGTTTTGAATTCTATTTTTTTTTTTAGCTTCACGCTGTATTCCGCACACATTCGGGTAGGCAGAGGGAACCTAGTGTTAAGACACTCCGTTCCCCACGCACCGCCGAATTCGGAGGCATTGCGTGTTAAGTGGCGGAACTTAACGCCGCGCTTTACCTCGGCACCAGAGCGAAGAAAATGGAAATATTAAATATTTCCACTCCTCGAGTGGGAATCGAACCCACAACCAGTCGTATACGGTCACACGCTTGTGCCACTGCGCCACGACTGGCCGGAATTCTATTACAGATATAAATGCCGCCAATAATATTTCTCATACATCTTCTATGTACAGACAGCGATTAGTTACATTTTTATTATACATATAGATATTGACTTATTGTATTTTTAATACACTATTAAAAAAATATGTGCAATAAAATTTGAACAATTAAATAACAGAAACATACTTCTTTACCATATAACAATTCTTCTTTAAACTTCTTGATTTTAAAATGATACTAAAGAAGGAAAATAAAAAAACCATTTTAGAAATAATAATATTAATAATATATTTTAAATAAGTACATAAAAATTGATTCATTTGATAATTTTAACATCTATACATTCCCCTCCTTCCAGGCCTAAGGTGTTGGGAGTTTGTTTACCTGCAAACAAGTAAACCTTCGTTAGATTAATTTTTTCTAAGTTTTAGGCCGTCGTGGCACAGTGAGACATTGTCTGACTGTAAACACAGTTGGTTGTGAATTCAGTTCCCGCTCCAGAAAATGATTATCCATACTTATATTATAAATGTGAAAGTCTGTGTGTTTGTATCACGCTTTCACATATAATCTAGCGGTCCGATTTAGATGAAATTTAGAATGAAAGTAGAAAAAGTGACTGGGTCTAACATAGGCTACTTATTTTTTCAAACATGAACCTCTAAAGGGTCAAAATAGGGGATGAAAGTTTATATGAAAAATCTAAACCGCTTGACCAATTGTAATGAATTTTGGCAAAAATATAGCTGATAATCTAAACTTCAACATAGGCTACTTTATTTTTTAAAAATATGCTAGTATGTAATAAATTATAACCAATAGCTTAAGCCATTTTTTTAAATTTAAAATGCATTAAAAAAATGTAATTACTTCATATTTATAAAAACAATCAATTATATAGCACAAAAATAAAATGGAAATTCTGGTATACTTATCGAGAGCCACAATGCTATTTTGTATTAGAAAATTGTTTTCACATAAATATTAATAAGGCATTTATTTCTTGTTCTTCGATTATATTATATTACTTTTATCCACTTAAAATATCTAATTATTCTTACCAGAAATAACATCCCCATCAAATTCAAATTTCAACTTGTTCAAAGGTATTTCTAGTTTCTCAGAGCATTTTGTCATCGCCAATAATAATGTTTCATCATTTTGTACATATGAAATGAATGGATGCTTGGAATTTTGATATTGGAATTTGATTTCAATACCAGATTCAACTTTTTCATTATGTTCCTTAAAAATTTCAGGATTAATTTTGTTTTTATATACAATACCTCCATCTATAACCTTTGCTTCTCGGTAGCCGATCGAGTCAGGCGTGTCCTCTGGCTGTAATATATTACTATTATACATAAATAGCAGGTTATCTTGCCCAACATTATATTTTGTACTGAAAAACTCATATATTTGTTTAATATTTTGTAGTTTTCTTATCGCGAACCTATATATATCTACACTTTGCCACTCCACTTTGACAGACAGTTCTTCATTATCAATATTGGCACAGTCATCGAGTTCTATTACATCATTATTTTGCGTACTAAACATAGGCACATCCTCTAATTCATCTGGATAATCACTTGTGTTTCCGATATTATAAGTTATAATTGAGTTATTACTTCTTGACCTCCCTCGTCTAGTGGACCTTACCCTGCCTCTACCTCTTTGATTTGCATTGCCTCTAACCACCCCTCTGCCTCTAGACCTCCCTCCTCTACTTGAGACGGCAGGCGGTGAAGTTATATCTATAATACAGCAATCATCATTTAATGCTTTTGACTGTTTCAAACGCTTACTAGCTCTTGAGCTCTTAGTTCTCCTTATATTTAAAGGTTCCTCAGGTACATAGTCTATATCACAATTATCTGAATTTTCACGTTTATTTCTCTTAGCACGTGGCCGTTTTGTTATCTGTTTATTTGCTTTGTTAGTTTCATCATCAGATATTAAAATTAAATCATCAATATCTTGAGTGGTTTCCGAGTAATATTTACTGGGTTGAAATTTAAATGGTGTAAAACTGTCCAATAATTCTTTTGCATTACCAAATATGTTATTAGAATCAAATGACATTATATAAAGAGATATTTTCGATTTCAATATTTAAATTTAAACACAAATAAAATCATTTACTAAATAATATACACAACGACTTAAAACATTTAAAATGGCAGCTAAAATATAGTTAATCTATGGAATAAATTGTAAACAGATAAGATTAAAAAAAGAAAAAATTATTATTGCTGTTATATTGAATTATAATTGTTTTTTTTATTTTAAAATAAAGACGAATACTTTATATTTAATTGTTAATATATACTGAGTATCATTTAATTTGTTCTTAATATATTTTGACATAACAAATATCGATATTATAGTTCGATACATTGCTCGAAAGTCGATAATTCTATTACAAATCATAATAGGTAGAAGGAATAGATTTCATTTAATCTTTTTGATATTAACAATTATTTATAAATTTGTAAATTAAATATATTTTAATGAGTTCTTATTTATAATCATAGTATCGATCTATACAAATAGTAACCGAATGTTCGAAATCTTAATACTTCTCGATTACACTTATAAAACAAGCAAATATTTATAAACAAAAGTTAAACTAATTTCCGATAATTCACGTTCTTTTGTTTTGCTGAAAATTCTTTAGCTATGAATCGAAGAGCATTATCTTAAAGATAACATTTATTAAAGGTATCGATTGCTGACGTCATAATTTTTAAGTAAAATCCCCTCATAGAAAGATCTTGATAATCTATACTTATATTATAAATGCGAAAGTCTGTCTCTTTGTCTGTTACGCTTTCACGGCTAATCTACTGGTCCGATTTGGATGAAATTAGGAATGAAAATAGTAAATAACTCAGAGTCAAACATAGGCTAATTTTGTAAATATCCACCTCTAAAGGGTTGAAATAGGGGATGAAAGTTTATATGAAAAATCGAAACCGCTTGACCAATTGTAACGAATTTTGTATATATATTCTTTATTGCATAAGAAAAAATATTACAAAAGAAAAAGCAAACACATATGACATATGACATTTTGGCATAAATTTAGTTGATAATCCAAGGTTAAACATAGGCTACTTTATTTTACAAAAATCCACCCCCAAGGGTTGCAATAGAACGAAACAAGTGTGTAGTCCACGCGGCGAAGCCGTGAGTGGGTCGCTAGTATTTCAATATCAACTGATAACAATCTACTACATATGTTAAAAAGTTGTTATAATTAATTGCTAAATAATGTTTACATAATTATTATGAAACGTGTCACGTTTTTAAATATTAAAGAAGTAATTTAAGACAAAGACTTGATGTAAACAGTTATTTTAAGGGTAATTTTTTTACAGACTTATGCTTTTTCTCATACGGCAAGTCAGAGAGAACCTAGATGCAAGGGCGGATGCAAGGGAAGGAGCCCTTAAAAAGGTTGTGATCACGAGGATACGTACCGGAATATCTAATCTTACGTGGAATAGGTTAAGAATATATTTCCCCCCCGCTGCTGGGTAGCGTACCCTAAAAAGTGGGTAGGTTGGTGGTAGGAGATTCGTTCTCCAACTGGCTCGCAACTACTATCATGTCAAAGACGAACGGCCAAACATCTGATATTGTTCCGTTTCGATGGCATGTAAGCCAGCTCCACCATCATCGTCCGTCCTATTCCCACCATCCTCACCCGTCTTCTCTCCTTCTGTCCTATACCCTCAAGACTGGCAACGCATCCACAACTCCTCTGACGTTGTGGATGTCCATGGGCAAAGGTAGCCATTTACTATCAGGCAGCATCCTTCTGGTCGTTGCATCTTTTTTGTTTAAATAAATAAAAACACCGAATTAAAAAACACGGAACGCATGAACACACATAATTGCAATTAAAAAACTTCGCAGCATTTATATTTTTTTATTTTAAGGTGATACAGTGATACTGAAATGCCTCGAAACTGAATGAAATAGTGTAAAGACCTTTTTTTTTTTTTTTTTTTTTTTTTTTTTTTTATCATCAGGAAAATCCGTTACGGATACCCGCCCGGGGTGGGGACCCGGACGCGGTTATGTGGGACTCCGGATCGTTCCTCCGTTTACCCACTAAAAACCTGACGGTGCTCCTTACCCGCCACTACCCCAGGTCTCGGGCACTGCCCCAATCGTCCGCGGACCTGGGCGGCAAATAGTGTAAAGACCTAAAAATTATAAATGTCATTGGTTATTTTGTGTTGTGGGCATATCTATAGTCCCCATAACGGTGGACCCGCACTGGCTTTGTGTAGCAGACATTGCGCGTTGACCGGTGGAACTTAACGCCGCGCTTTTTTTATTAGCTAGCAAAAGCTATGAAATGAAAATAATTGAAATATGACCCTTCCCCGAAAGGGAATTGAACCCACAACCATAGCGTTTACAGTTAGGGGATGTCCCACTGCACCAAGTCGTTTTAAGTTTTTCATCAAATATATAAATTATGATGTTACGTTAATATATAATAAAGATATTGCTAAATTTAAAATTTCCATTTTGATTATTATGCATATCGCGTTCTTAAGCAAAGTGTAAGTGTGGTAGTGTGTGTTACATTTATTTTATTAATTTTATGTATTTACAAATGAGCATTTTTTTTAGCTTTACGCTGTATCCCGCACACAGCAGTGTAGGCAGAGTTAACCTTCGTTCCCCATACCCTCTGCCTATCTGCTGTGTGCAGGATACAGCGTGAAGCTAAAAAAAATAAACTTTTATATAAACGAGCTGTGTCCACGATTTCGTCAAATATGATAATAAAGTTAATATTCTAAAGTAAAAGTAGCCTAAGTTACACTTTATTACTACAGCTATCTGCTAATGAAAGTCCAGTCAAAATAAGTCCAGCCATTCCAGACATTAGCCAGAACAAGCAGACAAACAAACAGACAGACAGATAAAAACTGTAAAAATATTATTTTGATATATGTACCGTATATATAATTGCATAATTTAGTAAAAAGCGGTTATGTTAATAAAACAAACCGACATTCTGATTTTATTTATTTCTATATATAACCTATTATTATTTTTTCTTCAGCTTCACACTGTATCCCGCACACATTCGGGAAGGCAGAGGGAACCTAGTGTTAAGACACTCCGTTCACCACTTTCCGCCGAATTCGGAGGCATTGCGTGTTAAGTGGCGGAACTTAACGCCGCGCTTTGCCTCGGCACCAGAGCGAAGGAAAATGGAAATAATAAATATTTCCACTCCTCGAGTGGGAATCGAACCCACAACCAGTCGCTTTACAGTCACACTTTGTGCCACTGCGCCACGACTGGCTCCTAACCTATTTAAATAGCGTAAATATTAAAAAATATCTAATAAAATCGTGAACGAAACCATCAGTTTATATTACAATGTTTGATTCAATACTCGGATAGCGTTATGCAAGAGTACACTTTGCAATCTCCGCTTCGAGAATATTCTTTTATAAAACAGTATAATGTTGATGTTATATTGCTGATATAGATTTTTTTAATATTTATGTTGTTTTTGGATAAATTATATTGTTGTTTTTAAGTTTCATATTTAGTTTTCACAATGATTTAATCTTTTTTTCTATATTCTTCACAGTGTGTGAATAAGAAGACTGTTTTGAAGGCAAAATGTCAAAAATATTTAAAAATTAGCATTATCTTGTAAAAAGATTGCACTCGATTGTGGCCAGTCGTGGCTACAATCGAAAGTAAGGAGTAAGTAAGCCTAGAGAACAACGAACGAACTAAAATTGGAGAACGAGAGTGTCTTGACACTAGGTCCTCCCTGACTACCCTTTTTTTTACGTCTGGAAATCCGTTACGGTTATTCGCCCGGGGTTGAATCCCGGGACGCGGTTATGCGGGACTCCGGTTTGGCAAGATGGTACGCCTCCGTTTACCCACTAAACCTGACGGTGCTCATCTCCCGCCACTAGCCCAGGTCTCGGGTACTGTCCCAATCGTCCGCGGACCTGGGCGGCCCCTGACTACCCTTTCATGTCAAAAAAAAGTGAGATGCTATAAAAAATATATTTTTTCTTATTTTTTTTGCTTCTATACGTCATAATATCGTCCAATTTATCTTGCCATGACGTAATAATGGTGCAAAATAAATGTTTCTATTTAACGTTTAATATTCCATTTATAACATTATACCTAATAGTTCAGCCCATCGTGGCGCAGTAGGACAGCGTCTGACTGTAAGTGCATTTGGTTGTGGGTTCGATTCCCACTCGGGGGAATGGTTATTTTTAAATAATTTTCATTTATTTTGACCCGTAGGGGGACGGGTTAGAGTACAATTCCCCTCCGTCGCTGGGCAGCGTCCCGTAAAAGGCGGGTAGCCCAGTAGCTTGGTGGTAGGAGATTCGTTCTCCGACTGGCTCGCGACCACTATCATGTCAAAGACGAACCGCCAAACATCTGATGATTTGTTCCGGTTCGATGGAATGTAAGCCAGCTCTCCTTAGGCCCACCATCCCCATCCTTCTTTTCTTCTTCTTCTTCCCTCCTTTCCTCCTCTCCCCTTAAGATCGGCAACGCATCCACAACCTTTCTAATGTTGTGGATGTCTATGGGCGAAGGTAACTACTTACCATCAGGTAGTCCCCCCTGCTCTCTGCTCGTTTGCACCCCCCCCCTTTCTTTAAAAAAAAAAAAGTATATGTATCATGCGATTATTTTAATATTACAAACAAACACTCCAATTTTATTTACTTGTATATATATATATACATATATCATAATATATGAAAGGAATGCAAGACGCATTCTCAGTGTAATTCCATAAGGACTGTCTCTGAGATGTACTAATATTATATTAGCTATATTAGCTAATGAATATAACTTCGTCTTAACTTTAAAACTAGGTAATGTGAGAAAATTAGAACAAATTATAACAAAATATGAATGGATGACAGTTGTTAAGTTTTTTTTACTTTTTTTTTTAGCTTCACGCTTTATCCCGCACACAGCAGGGTAGACAGAGGGAACCTCGTGTTAAGACACTCCGTTCCCCACGCACCGCCGAATTCGGAGGCTTGCGTGTTAAGTGGCGGAACTTAACGCCGCGCTTTACCTCGACACCCGAGCGAAGAAAATGGAAATATAATTTCCACTCCTCGAGTGGGAATCGATCCCACAACCAGTCGTTTACAGTCACACGCTTGTGCCACTGCGCCATGACTGGCCCCATTTTTTTAATACTTTTTAATTTGTATCCTATACAAAATATTTGATAAAACATAAAATGAGGTACAAAGATAGCTGCCTACTTTAAAATGTTGGCCCCAATTACTTGCCGCGCTAAATTTGCGGAAGCAGTTATATAACTGTAAAAACAAAGGAGCCTTGAGCTTACTTATTTTGGATAATTCTCAAAATCCTTACTTATATTATAAATGCGAAAGTCTGTCTGATTGTCCGTCACGCTTTTACGACTAATGTATCGATCCGATTTGAATGAAATATACAATGAAAGTAGTAAATAATCCAAAGTCAAACATAACCAACGTATGTTTTTAAAAATCAACCTCTGAAGGTTGGGGATAATGGCTGAGCAATAAGGGATGAAGTTTATATGAAAAATCTGGCACAAAGCGCGACTGATTGTAATGAATTTTACAATATATATAGTTGATAATCCAAGGTTAAACATAGGCTACTTCATTTTACAAAAATCCACCCCCGAGGGTTGCAATATAACGAAACAGTTATGTAGTTCACGCGAGCGGGCCGCTAGTATATTCGTAAATTGTAGCCCATGTTCTATTTTGATGTGTAAGCTATATTACTGTAAAGTATTTAAGTTAAAGAGTAATAAACATCCTTACAAATTTTCGCATTTATAATATTAATAGGATTCGATACAGTGGTGGTGCAGTGGGACAGCGTTTAACTGTAAAGCGATTCTTTTAAAATTTTGATTTCTTCGCACTTGAAAGCTCTTGGCGTTGAGTGCCTCCACTCTACACGTAATGTCCCGATTTCGGGTAAAACGTGGAAAACGGAGTGTCTTAACACTAGGTCCAAACTGACTACCCCGCTATGCTGGAAGAAATGTAAAGCTAAAAAAATATTCTATTTGCAGTCATATTTTTATATAGCTTCACGCTATATCCCGCACACAGCAGGGTAGGCAGAGGGAACCTAGTGTTAAGACACTCCGTTCCCCACTTTCCGCAAAATTCGGAGGCTTGCGTGTTAAGTTGCGGAACTTAACGCCGCGCTTTACCTCGACACCAGAGCGAAGAAAATGGAAATATAATTTCCAATCCTCGAGTGGGAATCGAACCCACAACCAGTCGTTTACAGTCACACTCTTGTGCCACTGGGCCACGACTGGCCACTATATTTCTAAATTGTATTTCTGATTGTACGAGTATGTCTGTGAATAGCTCTGCAAAAATATTATTAGGTATATTATTATATGTAATTCCGAATTCGGCGGTGCGTGGGGCACGGAGTGTCTTAACACTATGTTCCCTCTGCCTACCGTGCTGTGTGTGGGATACAGCGTGAAGCTAAAAAAAATATTTTCCTTAGTGACATTTGCTTTACTGGCATGTTCGAAGCGCCATAATTAAACAAGTAAACTAAACTACTTTGTAAGTTTAATGTGTTTCTAATACCTTATTATAAAAAAAATTTTGGCTTTCTCCATTTCTTCTGCATATAAACTTTAAATTATGCCAAATATCATATTCACCTGTCAGCATAATGTTCGGAAAAAGACATGCACATTACCTTCACATAATGATTAATTTCAAATATATATCTAAGTACTTAAATAGAAACTTAAATAAAACTTAATAGGGGCCAGTCTTGGCGCAGTGGCACAAGCGTGTACCTGTAAAGCTACTGGTTGTGGGTTCGATTCCCACTCGAGGAGTAGAAATATTTAATATTTCCATTTTCTTCGCTCTGGTGTCGAGGTAAAGCGCTGCGTTAAGTTCCGCCACTAAACACGCAATGCCTCTGAATTTGGGGAAAGTGGGTAACGGAGTGTCTTAATACTATGCTCCCCCTGCCTACCCTGCTGTGTGCGTGATACAGCGTGAAGCTAAAAAAAAAACTTAAATATCGAAATTGTTCGAGACTCTAGTGTTAAAACACTCTGTTCTGCACTCTTTATTACCAATATACTTCCTCCTCTAAATTACTAATGGTATTTTTCTACCAAAAGTATATCGCTTTAAAATTTAACCTATTGGTACGATTTACACTTTTAAGTCATCTTCTTAAGAAAAAACAGGTCACGCTTTTCCCTTAATAGAAGGGAACACCAGTGTCAAGTCACTGAAAGAGAACACTAGTGTCAAGACACTCCGTCCTCCACATTCCGCCTGAAATAGAGACATTGCGTGTTAAGTGGCGGAACTCAACGCCGCGCTTAGACATACTACAGGCAAACGTCTTGCATTTGGACAGCGTCTGACCGCAAATATCGATTGTTTGCGGGTTCGAATCCCATTAAGAAGAATTCCCTTTCAAATGATTGAGGGTTTGATTATTGTAGTTCACGTGAAGCTGCAGACGGGCCGCTAGTTGTCTAATATAATAGAATAAATACGTGTATTTCTATGGGTGTATTGTATTATTTATATTAAGTGTATTTTTTTTTAATATTTATTTATGTAAAGTATGGCAGCTATTCGGCTTTTACTTATTTTATGTTTCTTCGAATATTTTGTTTTTTTTTAGTTTCACGCTATATACCGCACACATTCGGGTAGGCAGAGGGAACCTAGTGTTAAGACACGCCGTTCCCCACTTTCCGCCGAATTCGGAGGCATTGCGTGTGTTAAGTGGTGGAACTTAGCGCCGCGCTTTACCTCGATAAATATTTCCACTCCTCGAGTGGGAATCGAACCCACAACCAGTCGTTTACAGTCACACGCTTGTGCCACTGCGCCACGACTGGCCACAACATTTTATATAGGATACGATTTAAAAAGTATAAATAAATAATAGTTATTGGCACCTAATTTATATAAAAAAACAGTATTTTAAACATCGTTACTACGTTAATATAATTATTAATATTCGTACAAAGTGCAATGTTTTCGTTCGAATTCATGCAATTGCAAAGTCTATATACCAGCGGCCCGTTCGCGGCTTCGCCGCGTTATCTAAGTAGCTGTTTCGGTATATTGCAACCATCGGGGTTAGAATTTTGAAAAATAAAGTGGCCTATATTTAATCTTGGATTATCAACTTGGATTTTTTACCCGTGGGGGGACGGGTTAAGAATACAACTCCCCCCCCCGCCGCTGGGTAGCGTCCCGTAAAAGGCGGGTAACCCAGTAGTTTGGTGGTAGGAGATTCGTTCTCCGACTGGCTCGCGACCACTATCATGTCAAAGACGAACCGCCAAATATCTTATGATGTGTTCCGGTTCGATGGCATGTAAGCCAGATCTCCCTATTCCCATCATTCCCATCCTTCCTCCCTCCTTCCGTTCTATATTCCCAAGGCTGTCAACGCATCCATAACTTTAATGTTGTGGATGTCTATGGGCGAAGGTAACCACTTAACACCAGGTGGGCCTTCAGCTCGTTTGCCTCCTTTATACCATAATAAAAAAAAAAAAATCACCTATATGCCAAAATTCATTACAATCGGTCAAGTGGTTTAGATTTTTCATATAAACTTTCATTCCCTATTTCAACCCTTTAGCGGCTAATTGTTGATAAAATGAATAGCCTATGTTAGATCCATGGTTATTTATTACTTTCATTCTAAACTTCATCCAAATTGGACCTCTAGATTAGCCGTGAAAGCGTGACAGACAAACACACAGACTTTCGCATTTATAATATAAGTATGGATTTCCATTTTCTTCGCTCTGGTGTCGAGGTAAAGCGCAGCGTCAAGTTCCGCCACTTAACACGCAATGCCTCCGAATTCGGCGGTGCGTGGGGAACGGACACTCCGTTCCCCTTAACACTAACTTCTCTCTGACTACCCTGTTACGCGGGAAAAAGCGTGAAGCTCCCAAAAAAGGGAAGTTAGCACGAGCAAAACCGCGTTAGGAAGCTAGTGAATACAATTGAATCGTAACTACGTTAAAGTTCATTAAGCGGAGTCTCAAGCGATCTTTGGCGGTTTAATTATAAAAATCGACGCGTGGCTGCGCTCGCGATATCACGCTGCTGGAACAGGGGATGCATGGAGTGGATTATAACTATTAGTTTTGTACTGAAAAAAAATTATTAAATTATTATAAATCCATACTTATATTATAAATGCGAAAGTCTGTGTGTTTGTCTGTCACGCTTTCACGGCTAATCTACCGGTCCGATTTGGATGAAATTTAGAATGAAAGTAGTAAAAGTTACTGGGTCTAACATAGGCTACTTATTTTTTTGAAAAATCTACCGCTAAAGGTTTGAAATGGGGCATGACAGTTTATATGAAAAATCTAAGCCGCTTAACCGATTATAATAAATTTTGGCATAAATATAGTTGATAATCTAAGCTTAAACATAGACTACTTTATTTTTCAAAAACCCACCCCCGAGGGTTGCAATATAACGAAGCAGTTATGTAGTTCACACGGCAAAGCCGCGAGCGAGCCGCTAGTTATTATATAATATTATTTGTGGCCTGTCGTGGCCCAGTGGCACTAGCGTGTGACTGTAAACGACTGGTTGTGGATTCGATTCCCACTCTAGGAATGGAAATATTTAATATTTCCATTTTCTTCGCTCTGGTGTAGAGGTAAAGCGCGGCGTTAGGTTCCGCCACTTAACACGCAATGCCTTCGAATTCGGCGGAAAGTGGGGAACGGAGTGTCTTAACTCTAGGTTCAATCTGCCTACCCTGCTGTGTGCAAGATACAGCGTGAAGCTAAAAAAAAATAAGCAATGAATATTTTGTTGCATCAAAAGTGTTATTCGCACACTTAAGAAATAAATAATAGTCAAATTAAAAATTCACTTAAATGCTGTCTGGCTCTCCATAGCTATAGATATACTATTATCATGTCGCATATGTCGGTGACGCGAACCGAGGATTTTACCCTCTACCAAAACGCTCAACGCGCCTAAACAAGTTTTCACTTCAAAAAGCATAAATTTGAACGCAGCGGGATTCGAACCTGCACCTTTATTACATCCTATTGTATATTTTATAGATTGTAATAAAGGCGCAGGTTCAAATTCCGTTGCTTTTTCAATTGTATATGTCTTCTAAAATAGTTTTTTCAATTTCTTTAGTATGTAAATAACACTTTCATGACTTTTGCTTTATTATAACTTATTATGATGCATCAATGAATTTCGACGCATTCGAACTTAGAACGTATGGCTTAGCGGTAAGAGCGCACGGACATTTTCCAAGTGGCGCAGGTTCGAACCCTACTGCGTTCAAACTTTTACTTGTTTCCAAAAAACTGTTTCAATTTCATAACATTTGTGAATAACAGAAAAAATGGTAAAATTTCTTTAGGCTTATTAATCGCTTTTTTGACGAATAAAAATCATAAAACTCACGTCATCGTCACCGAACGGGATACAGGGAGCAGTGTAAAAGAGGAGTATTTTGTCACTTCCATATAAAATCCCTATGATTGTAGAATAAATAAATAATACACACGTTATTAGTTATATTTATCAACTCCACGTTTCATTCGGCATAGCAGGTTAGGCAGAGAGATATTATTTTTTTAAGTAATTTTCTACCCGTGGGGGGACGGGTTAAGAATACAATTCCCCTCCGCCGCTGGGTAGCGTCCCGTAAAAGGCGGGGAACCCAGTAACTTGGTGGTAGGAGATTCGTTCTCCGACTGGCTCGCGACCACCAGCATGTCAAAGACGAACCGCCAAATATCTGATGATGTGTTCCAGTTCGATGGCATGTAAGCCAGCTCTCCCTATTCCAACCATTCCCATCCTTCCCTCCCTCCTTCTGTCCTACATCCCCAATGTATGCAGCGCTCCATAGCTAATGATGTGGATTTGTATGGGCGATGGGCACCACTTAACACCAGGTGGGCCTTCCGCTCGTTTGTCTCCTTTAATTCCATAAAAAAAAAGTAAAACCTTAAAAAAGGCAAAACTGATCACTTATATAACCTGTAATAAAAGTCTTACCCGTTTTTAAGAAACGTTTCTTTCCTATAAAGAACAACTAGAAAAAGGCAAAAGCCAACTACTAATACAGTGTATACTCGATAAACTCAACTATAAAAAAAGTTCTCCACATAATATTAAATAATTCTCTACGTATTTTCTCAATATCACATCTAAAATTAGATACAATGACTAAAATATAAAATCTTTTTCTTTTGGCCAAATCTAATAAAGGCAAAGCAACTACTCATTCCTTCAGCTTACACAAAATACACTGTTTATATGCAAGACAGACTTGAAATAAAAATAAAACAATATTTCAAAAAACTAGAGCAGGACAAAATTTTTAAATATAAACATATCTTACTTCTTACACTCAAAATATAGTATACAAACTAAGTAAGAAATATTTTTATTTATTTATCTGAACCAACAAAATTAAATGAGCTCCATTTTCTTTTGACAAACCTAAAAAAAGGCAAAAGCAAAACTATTAATACAGCCTAAACTCAAATAACACTATATAAAATCTCTCCGCACATATTCTCTATATTTCCCAATCTCTCCGCCCACCTGTAAACCTCGTTCCACTTCTGCCTCATATGCGTAATAAAAAGGCCCGACTCCGACGCACACCGCGCCATTTCAGCTACCGCTGCAACTACGATACACACCGTTTACTAAACAGGTAGTTGGTTATTTCAACTTTTATATTAAAATTGTATATATTTTGAATTAATATGGCAAGTGAGAATATAGATTATATCTGTTTGTTTTTTTAAAACGTTTTGTTTAAAAAATGCATCTTTTTTTGACTTATAAACATTGTGATTATTAAAAAGAGGATTTTGAATTTTCCCTTTTATAATAGGAATAGAAAAATATTTATTTATAATAAATAGACCAATTTATTATATTAATTTTATCAAATTTAGATTATTTTTTTATAATTAATTTTTAATCAAAGCCACAGATGAAAATGACTTATTTGTCTTTTTTAGATACTTTAAAAAAAAAAAAAATTAGTTACAAATTTGTAAAATGTTGATTTCATTCTATTAAATAATACAGATATCAAAATTATAAAATCATAAATTAAAGAAATATTACTTGAAATTTTAATTAATATTACTTGTGGAGAACGAGTGTCTTGACACTACTAGGTTCTCTGACATTGCGGGAAAAAGCGTGAAGCTGGGATATATTACAATATATAGGTACTCTTTGTTTATATCTTTTTTTTTCTAACACGTTTAAAATAAATTTATTTACAATAAAGGGGAAATATCATATTTTTATGTCACATGTGGCTGATTTTTGATATATATATATATATACTATATATATATACTATATATATATATATATATATATAATATATATATATATATATATAATATAATATATATATATATAATATATATATATATATATATATATCTATATATAATAAATATATATATCTATAATATATATATATATATATACCTATATATCTCTATATATATATATAATATCTATATAATATAGCTATATCTATTATATATTCTCATACTATAATATATAATTCTCTCTTATATATATTATATAAGCTCTAATCTAGTCTATATCCTCTGACTATCTATCTCTCTCTATCTCTCTGATATATAGATATATATATATATATATATATATCGGTGATCTATGAAACCAAATCATTACTTTCTGTATTAGACTTCTCACTTTTTTAATAAATTTAAGCCAAACTATATATTTTTAAACATTTTATAGTAAAGAAATATTAATTATGATTTTTATTCAATATAAAGAAATAAAAATATAGATACATTTAAAATCATATAAATAGAATATATAGCTGTCAAAAAATTAGTAGGTTGGGACGAACTCTACAATTTTTGCTACTAACTCCACTTGCAATATCTCGATTTTCGGACGTAAAGTGAGAACGGAGTGTCTTGACACTAGCTCTCTCTGATACCCTGTTTACTACATTTTATAAACTTTAACTGGTATTTTATAATTATATTATAAGTCACTCATTTTTTGCATAAATAGTTTAGAATGAGACAAAAGGTTAATTAACATCTTTGATAACTTGACTCTTGAGATTTTACTTTTCAAAAGTACCCCTGTAAAATTAAATTTTCTATATAAGGGGGGGGATGTTGGTATGGATAATTATGTCCGCGTAATATATTTTAATTTTTTAAATTAAACAATTAAATGTTATAAAGTTAAATGTATTTTTTAGGGTATTAGGGTCTTTTTTTTCTTTTCTTTTTAGGTCTTCACGTTTTTTAATCCCGCACACAGCGGGTAGGCAGAGGGACCCTAGTGTTGAGACACTCTGTTCCCCACACACCACGAATTCAGAGGCAATGCGTGTTAAGTGGCGGAACATACGCCCGCGCTTTACACCTCGACACCAGAGGCGAAGAAAATGAAAATATTAAAATATTTCCATCCCTCGATGAGACTCGAACCCACAACCATTCGCTTTTAACAGTCACACTTAGCCTCTGCTGGCCCACGACTGGCCCCAATTAATATAATTTTTTGTCCTCTCCGATTTAGAAATGAATTAACAAGGGGATATTTAATCTTCCTTTTACTTATTTACTATAAAACGCCGGTAAAGAGCTATATTCATACTAAAGCGGCCCGCTCGCGGCTTTGCGCGGGACTGCCTAGTTGTTTTTCGTTATAAAAATTGCCGAGCCTTGGTGTGGATTTGTTGAAAAATAAAGTAGCCTATATTAACTGGATTATCAACTATCTATTCCGAAAATTCATTACCAAGCGGTCCAGCGGTTTAGATTTTCATATAAACTTTCAACCTCCCCTATTTCAATTCAATCCTTTAGAGGTTTATTTTTGAAAAAAAATAAAGTAGCCTATGTTAGACCAGGGCTATTTACTATTTTCATTCTTGAATTTCATCCAAATTCGGACCAGTAGATTAGAGCCGTGAAAGCCAGCGTAACCTACAAACACACGACATCCCATTTATAATATCAGTTGGATATACAAACAAAATTTCCTTTTTATGAAGGTTGAAATGATTAGATATTGGTGTTTCGGATAACAATATGATATTTTTTCTTAACATACACAGATGACTAGAAATACAAGAAAATATTTTAAAGTGTGCTTAAATTAGCTTAAAAAAAAGATTGTGAATGACTAGCTACCTTTCCACCCGCTACGTCTGGTTAAACGAAATAGCTTATCTATCGTATATCCCACACCCGTTTTATTTTCCTACATATATTCAAAACAATCAGTCCTACGTGGTCTACTAGATATAGTGGCTTTTCGGTACATATTGCAAAACCCTCGGGGGGGGATTGTTGAAAATAAAGTAAGCCATGTTTAACCTAGGATTATCACTATATATACGTCCAAATTCATTACAATTGGTCAAGCGGTGTATTAGCGGAGTTCCTTTCGCCGGTTCTTCTCAGGTGTGAGGCATTAACTTTAGTACCTGTGTCCCGTTGGTAACTATTTGAAACGTTCAAAAATAAGCTTGTTAACTTCTTATTTTGATAAAATTATTTGACTATTGACTTTGACTTCGACATCCAGTGAATAAAAATAAAAAAGGGTGAATTTTTTCTCCTTTAATCTATTTTATTTTTTCCTTTTTTTTTTTTGTTCCTTTTTTTTAATTTTTTTTTATAAATTATAGAAGTTCATGTAACGTACAGTACACATTATATAAATAACATAAAACTCTATCCTAAAGATTGGAAATATTAGTTACTAATTCCATACTTATATTATAAATGAGAAAGTCTGTGTGTTTTGTCTGTCAGCTTTCACGCTCATCACCGGTCCGATTTGATGAAATTTTGATGAAATAGTAAAAGTGACTGGGTCTAACATAGCTACTTATTTTTTTTCAAAAATCACCTCCCCTGTTAAAAGGGGGGGGGGTTGAAATAGGGAGAAAGAGTTTATATGAAAATCTAAACCGCTGATCAATTGTAAAGATTTTGGATAATATTCTTGATAATCTAAACTTAAACATAGGCTACTTTATTTTTTAAAATGCGGCCCCGATGGTTGCGATATAACGAAATAGTTTCACGGCGGAGCCGCGCGCGGGCGCTAGTAATTTATCATTTAATAACTTTAAAAACTTCTCTGAAAAACAAGTAAATGTAATGAATCTAAAAAAAAAATAATAAAATAAAATAACAAGAAGAAAAATCCGGTGGAATGGAATTTAACCCACACCCCTTGCGTTTTGTACAGATGAAAAAAAGAGTGAAGATACTGCATCTTTCCAGTTCCCGCTTGATTTCAAACAAACACAGCATTCAACGCGAACTTTCTTTATTAGTCCCTTAAACAGGAATCGATCCACGATCATCATATTTCACCACCAAACACCTTCAATGCACCCTACGCTTTATTATAAAGTTAATTTAAAATATTCCAACTATCTGATTTCTTAATGTTTTTTTTAGCTTTCACGCTGTATCCCGCACGCAAGCAGGGTAGGCAGAGGGAATCTAGTTAAGAACACTCCGTTCCCCCTTTCCGTCGAATTCGAAGGCATTGCGTGTTAAGTGGCGGTACTAACGCCGCGCTTTAACCCTCGACACCAGAGCGAAGAAAATGCAAATATTAAATAAATATTTCCACTCCTCGAGTGGGAATCGAACCCACAACCAGTCGTGTCAGGCCACGCTTGTGCCACTGGGCCACGACGGGCCCACAATTAATGCTTTTTGCTCCTGCATAAATGCCTCATTTCCCACTTTTCCTGCTTAAAAAATGAATACTGCGTGCTGCAAACCAACACCCCTTTTTAACTAGTGCAGGGAAATAACAACTATTTTAATATCTAACTAACCACTCTAGGAGGGGGAAATTTTAATATTTCCCTTTTCTTCGCTCTGGTGCCGAGTAAAGCGCGGCGTTTAAGTTCCGCCACTTAACACGCAATGCCTTCGAATTCAGCGAAACTGGGATACAGAGGTCTTAATACTAGATTCTCTCTCCACCCGCTGTGGCGCGGATACAACGTGAAGCTAAAAAAAAAATATAATCTTTCACAAGTAAAATTAATACAGATTTTATTTCAATCTTTTTCCTTGCTTACACACTTAGTCAAAGGCAATAGTGGTCAAGACACTCTGTTTTCATTTTCCCTTGAAAATTGATAGATTGAATGATTTGAAGTTTTCTTATTAAGAACGGAGAAAATTGAAACCTATACTCAATCCCCTTAACGGATCGAAACCCCAACCAAACGGCTGTCATAACCGGTTCTAATAGTAATTTACAATCTCAAAAGTATATATTTTCCACATATTTCGATTGCGAACTTCCCCAACTCCGTTGGCACATTAAAAGTTAATTAAGCTTCCCTCTTTGACAAACCTGAGAGTTGATGGTTTTGTAAAAGTTTAAATACGCCTTAAAAAGTTCAAATTGTCTTTTCTTATCCATAATATGGTTAATAAAATGTTTGTTGAATGTTTAAAATTTTGTATGGTGGTGTATGTCAAGTATCATGGTGTCTGTGTGTGTTATATTTGTTTTGTTAATTTATTATAAAATTTAAAAAGCTTTGTCCTGTGCATGTAAAGCGGACTGGTTGTGGGTTCGATTCCCACTCGGGGAGTGGAAATATTTAATATATCCATTTTCTTCGCTCTGGTGTCGAGGCTAAGCGCGGCGTTAAGTTCCGCCACTTAACACGCAATGCCTCAGAATTCAGCGGAAAGTGGGGAACGGAGTGTGAACACTAGGTTCCCCCTGTCTACCCTGGTGTGTGTGGGATACAGCGTGAAGCTAAAAACAAAAGAAAAGTTTTTATCGTTTAATTTTAGGTAAAATTAATTAAATTATTTATTTGGTACGATATAATAAAAAAAATAGGTACAATTAAAGAAAATATACAAGCTCGGCGTTAAGCGCCGCAGCATAACACGAAATGTCTTGATTTGATTGACTCTATTTCATTCGGAAAGCGGAGAGTGGAGTGTGTTAACACTAGATTGTCTCCGACTACCCTGCTAGGGCTCGAAGCTGTATTTTTTTAATAGTTACATTCGATTTACAAAGATATATTTAAAAGGCGTATTTCCATCTAAAAGGTAACACACCTGTAGATTCTCTGGTATTACGGTGACTTAATACCAAGAGCCTCAAATTCGTTTAATTTTTCCTTATTATAAAAAAATCTGATTAGATGCCAATGCGAAAGTCGGTCTGTTTGTCTGTCACGCTTTTATGGCTAATCTACCAGTCCGATTTGGATGAAATTTACAATGAAAGTAGTTAAACATCCAGTGTCAAACATAGGCTATACTTTTTTTTTTTAAAAAATCCCCCTCTAAAGGGTTGTAATAGGGGAAGAAAGATTATATGAAAAATCTAAACCGCTTGACCGATTGTAATGATTTTTTGCATAAATATAGTTGATAATCATAGGTTAATCTTAGGCTACTTTATTTTTCAAAAATCCTCCCCCGAGGGTTGCAATATATCGAAACAGTTGTGGCCGCTAGCTTATTTATATACCTAAATTGCAAAAAAGAACATTACTCGTATGTAGCTTACTTAACTTAGATAAGACCGTATAGCTCAACTATTTAGAACTTACGATTTAAGAGTCGTGTGTTCAAATCCTTATATTTAATTTATAACAAAACGATCGCGGCTTTGCCGCGTGAACTGCATAACTGCTTTGTTATATTGCAGCCCTCGGGGGTGGGCTTTTAAAAATAAAGTAGCCTATGTTTAAGCTTAGATTATCAACTATATTTATGCCAAAATTCACTACAATCGGTAAAGCCGTTTACATTTTTCATATAAACTTTCATCCCCTATTTCAACCGTCTCGCGGTTTATTTTTGAAAAAATAAGTAGCCTATGTTAGACCCAGTAACTTTTACTACTTTCATTCAAAACTTCATGCAAATCGGACCGGTAGATTAGCCGTGAAAGCGTGACAGACAAACACACAGACATTCGTATTTATAATATAAGTATGGATATTGCAAAAAATATATGTAGCTTACTTAATTTAGGTAAGACCGTATAGCTCAACTATTTAAAACTTTTGCTATTTACGAGTCGTGTGTTCAAATCCTAATATTTAAAATAACATATGTATTTTGAATTTCATTTTATAATTTTATGTTTATTTAGATTTTATAATATATAGAGATATAAAGTCCTGCAGAAACTTTTGTATACAATTTCAATGCTAATATCGTTTTGCTCTACTCGTATAGTGTTTCGTCGTGGAGTGGCGCTTTAAATAGTTCGCTATGAAACTTATAATAAACCTAACTCGAACCGACATAATGCTCAGTGGTTATTGAAAGTGGATGCAAGCAATGAGTGTAGGTTAAGGCAGGAAAGGAATAGATAATAGTGTCTTAGGTTCTTTTCTGTCCATAACGTTGAAAAATATGGCAATCTCTGGACTAAATGTATAAAAAAAGACAAGTTTTACATTATCTATAATTTTTTTTTGTAACTTAAAGTATACGGTATTTTAAGAAGTGTTTATAAAAGATTCACGATTATTTTGTTTATGGAACGTGGAGAACGGAGTGTCTTGACACTGTATACTCTTTGCCTAGTCAAAAAAAAAGTGAATCGAAAAAGAAGATACTGTCTTTACTTTACAATATTTTTAAAGTGTTATTCCACACTTAGGAAATTGAAAAAGACATTTAGAAAACGTATAAAAATCTGAACGCAACGGGATTCGAACCCGCGCCTCCTGAATACCGTCCAGGCGCTCTCACCACTGAGCCATGCGTTCTACTATCCGCTGCGTCGAAATTCTTATACGCTTTATTACAACTTATTTTGGTGTTAGCATCTCTGTATTTTTCTGTATTTTTTTCTTTTTCTATTTTTTTGTGGCCAGTCGTGGTCCGGTGGCACAAGCGTGTGACTGTAAACGACTGGTTGTGGGTTCGATTCCCATTCGAGGACTGGAAATTATATTCCATTTTCTTCGCTCTGATGTCGAGGTAAGGCGCGGCGTTAAGTTCCGCCACTTAGCACGCAAGCCTCCGATTTTGGCGGAAAGTGGGGAACAGAGTGTCTTAACACTAGGTTCCCTCTGCCTACCCTGACGTGTGCGGGAAACAGCGTGAAGCTAATTTTTTATTTTATATTATGTAATAGAGATACTGTAGCAGTCCCAAGCTACTTTTTAAAAATATAAACTGAAGAATATTTTTCAACTACAACCGTGCTACTTTTAAATTAAGGTATAATTGGTAAAAGGTATAATTATCATTTATTTAATTTTATTCTTCTATTCTATACAGGAATACTACAACAATATTTAAATAAGTAGCCTTAAAACCAGCTATAAAGCTATTTTTGAAAATGTAAACAAAAATTTTTTCTACTACAGTTGAACCATGTGATACTTTTATATAAAATAATAATAATAAAAGGTTAACAACAAATATAAGTTATAATAAAGCGTACAAGAATTTCGAGGCAGCTGGTAGTAGAACACATGGCTCAGTGGTGAGAGCGCCTGGACGGTATTCAAGAAGCGCAGGTTCGAATTCCGCTGCTTTCAAATTTTTATACGTTTTCTAAATGCCTTTTTCAATTTTCCTAAGTGTGGAATAACACTTTAAACATGTTTAAAGGTATTATTATATTCAATTCTATTCTTCTATTCTATACAAGAATACTACAACAATGTTTTAATGTGTAGAATTTAATTCTATAACGTTCAAATGAGAACAGACACGGCTATATAAATGTAATAAACATATTGTAAAATTATATTTCGAAGCCACCTGTTGAGTTTCTCGTTGGCTCTTCTCGGGAGAACAATCTTTATGACTTTTTACCTTTTCACGCTCATAATAGCAGCTTCACGCTTTATCACGCATAGCACGGCAGTCAGAGAGAAAATAGTGTCTAATAGTAGTGTTATGACACTACGTTCTCTTCTTTCGACTCGTAATTTTGTTAGTATGTTGATTAATGTTTGTTTGTTATATAATAACTAGCGACCCGCTCGCGGCTTCACCCGGCCCGCTATCTTTCGATTATCTACTATATTTATTTCAAAATTCATTACAATCGGTCTAGCGGTTTAGTTTTTTCATATAAACTTTCATCCCCTATTTCAACCCTTTAGCGGTTAATTTTTGAAAAAATAAGTAGCCTATGTTAGACCCATAGTTATTTACTACTTTCATTTTAAATTTCATTCAAATCGGACCGGTAAATTAGCCGTGAAAGCATGACAGACAAACACACAAACATTCCCATTTATAATATAAGTATGGATTATACTGACTGACTCACGTTTTAAAATTAAACATGCCATTTGGCAAGTAAATTCCTTTTATATTAAATAAACACACTAAGGAAGTCCAACCCCTGAAAGTTTGGAATAGGGGATAAGAGTTTGTATAAGTTCTAGGTGTATTACATTATTATGTGGGCTTGTGATATGAGAGGGAATAAAGTATGGCGAAATGCTAGATATTTACCCCTTTCGCGTTTATTAAGAAACTAGTAGACCCCTCGCGGTTTCACCTGCGTGAACTACACAACTATTTCACTATAGGCACATAGACATCACATTAGAAACCTCTAAAATTATCAGTGTTTCTCTACTATATTATGCATGTATTTCACATACATACCTGCCTTTTGAATAATTCTATCTATTAAAAGAAACCGCATCAAAATCCGTTGTGTAGTTTTGAAGATCTAAGCATGTATACAGACAGACAGACACGAGAAGCAACTTTGTTTTGTAATATGTAGTGATTTAGAATGGTGCTATAAAATATGTAAAAACATTGACAATTTTTAATTCGTTATACATATTTTAGACCTACGTAACGTATTATGACATCGTTTATAATACATAATAGCAAGATAGTTGCTCGCTCCACGCTACTTCAAAGGTATCATTGTCAATATATAATTATATAATATCTGTAAATGCTTGACTTAAAAAAAAAATAAAAAATATATCGTCTCGCTGAGTTTCTTGCGCCGGTTCTTCTCAGGTCTGAGGCATTAACTTTAGTGTACCTGTGTCCGGTGGTAAATTATTTGACGTTCAAAAAATGAAGTATGTAACTTCTTATTTTGAATAAAATGATTTGACTTGACTTTATTTGACTTGAATCAGAGAGAAACTAGTCTCAAGACACTCCGTTCTACAATTTTCTCCTAAATTTGAGAGTTTGCGTGTTGGGTAGCGGACCTTTTTTTTACGTGAGGATATCCGTTACGGATACCAGCCCGATCGTGGACTCGGACGCGGTTATGTGGGACTCCGGACTGAGCCGTCCGTATACCCACTAAAACCTCACGGTGCTCCTCCTCGACCGCCACTATCCGGGGCCACAGGTACCCCAATCTTCCGCGTACCCCGGAGACGTTGGGTAGAAGACCTTAACGTCGCACTATGTCTTATTCATCACCAGAGGGAAGAAAATGGAAATAATAATATTTCCACTCATCGAGTGGGAATCGAATCCACAACCAGTCCCGTTTGCAGTCAGACTCTTTTACATTACGCCACGATGTACATTGTACATATGCGTCCAAATTTTTATACGACTTCTAGAAACGTTTTTTAATTTCCTAGGTGTGTAAATAATATTGAAAATGTTAAAAAAATACCATATTTCAGCTTCACGCTATATCCCGCACACAGCGGGTAGGCAGAGGGAGCCTAGTGTTAAGACACTCTGTTCACCAATTTCCGCTGAATTCTGAAGGCATTGCGTGTTAAGTGGCGGAACTTAACGCCCCACTTTGCATCGACACCAGAGCGAAAAAACGGAAATAAATTCACTCCTCGAGTGGAAATCGAACCCACAACCAGTCGCTTTACAGTCACAAAGCCCACAAGCTACGAATGGCCCCACTGAACTAAATTTTTCTACGTATTTAATGCAAAAAACTTGAATCTACTACTAGATCAATAACTTAGGTACATGACAACTGCGCTATAATAGCGTTCCTTATGTAAACAATTTTTTTGTAGTATAAAAATTCATAATTCGGGCAAAATATTTATGAAATTTTGTCATTTTTCGCTATCGCTTCAAATTCTTAACATTCCTTAGATTATTTTTTTGACGACGAAATTCTTTGGATTTTGTTCTATTTAGTTTTGTGATAAGTGCGTAGGTGGTTACAGGTTCTTTAAACGTTGATTTGTAAACTTTTATGATGTATATTTTTTTAAACATTTTTAAAGTGAAAAAGACATTCAAAGAAAACGTATAAAAATTTTGAACGCAGCGGGATTCGAACCCGCGCCTCCAGAATATCGTCCAGGCGCTCTCACCACTGAGCCATACGTTCTACTATCCGCTGTGAGAGTGCCTGAACGGTATTTAGGAGGCGCGGGTTCGAATCCCGCTGTGTTCAAAATTTTTATACGTTTTCTTTAAATGTCTTTTTCAATTTTCCTAAGTGTGGAATAACATTTTAAAAAATGTTTAAAAAAAGTATTTTTAAAGTGTTATTCCACACTTAGGAAAATTGAAAAAGACGTTTAGAACACGTATAAAAATTTGAACGCAGCGGGATTCGAACCCGCGCCTCCTGAATACCGTCCAGGCGCTCTCACCACTGAGCCATGCGTTCTACTACACGCTGCGTCGAAATTCTTATACGCTTTATTACTTATGTATATTTTTTTTTGCGTCACGCTGTATCCCGCATACAGCAGGGTAGGCAGAGGGAACCTAGTGTTAAGACACTCCGTTCCCCACAAAGGTCCCTTATATACTCAGATGTATATAAATGACTTTTTTGCAGTTTCACCCTTTTCCCGAATATTAGGCTAGTCTGAGAGAAACTGGAGTCAAGACACTCTGTTCTCCACTTTTTGTCTCTGTGCGATAGAAGTAATAATAATTGAAATGCTTGAGAAAATGGAAAACTAGAGCAACACATACTTTTTTTTATGGAATAAAGGAGGCAAACGAGCAGAAGGCCCACCAGATGTTAAGTGGTTACTTTCGTCCATAGACATCCACTACATTAGAGTTATGGGTGCGTTGCCAGCCTCGCGGATGTAGGACAGAAGATGTGAGGAAGGAGAGGAGTGGTGGGAATAGGAAGAGCTGGCTTACATGCCATCGAACCGGAACACAACATTAGAACGTTTGGCAGTTTGTCTTTGACATGATAGTGGTCGCGAGCCAGTCGGAGAACGAATCTCCTACCACCAAGCTACTGGGTTACCCGCCTTTTACGGGACGCTACCCAGTGGCGGGAGAGATTTGTATTCTTAACCCGTCCCTCCACGGGCACCTAACCTAATAACAAGAAATAACCACATTACCAACCTTCAAATTGTTCTACTATAAAATTATGTAAAATTACATTTTTACTTTAACAGTATATGTTTTTTTTTTTTATTCTAGAAAAAAAATAAGGGTCTTTAATCTATTAAGATTATGCCAGACCCATCGTTTAACAAATACATCTACCTATATAAACTTAATGATCTCTTTAAAAACTAATTTAGCACTCAAAGCAACGGGATTAGCCAAGATGCTTTGAAATCCACCAACATCCTTAAACTTAAATCTATCAACTAAATAATTTCTTAGATTGTCAGTATACGTAGAACCTGCCTTATATCCCACGGTATTCGAACCCGCACCTCCATTCATAATTAACCATTCCACAAACCAGTCTTTACGACCAATATTTTCACAATTAAGCCAAAAGGCCAACTAAAATATAAATGAATTCATGCAAATTATCATAATTATGATTATGAACGTTTGAATATTATTACAAGAGACCGTTCAAACGGAGTGAAACATTTGTTTAAGATCTGATTTTAATTTTAACTTTAATTTACTTTGGGGCCAGTCGTGGCCCAGTGGCACAAGCGTGTGACTGTAAAGCGACTGGTTGTGGGTTCGATTCCCATTCGATGAGTGGAAATATTTATTATTTCCATTTTATTCGTGGTGTCGAGGCAAAGCGCGGCGTTTATTTCCATCTTTAACACGCAATGCCTCCGAATTTAGCGGAAAGTGGGGAACGGAGTGTCTTAACACTAGGTTCCCTCTGCCTACCCTGCTGTGTGCGGGATACAGCGTGAAGCTAAAACAAACAAAATAACTTTATTTCAGATCGAATCAAACGCGACTGGTTGTAGGTTCAATTCCCATTTGGGGAATATTTAAATTTCCGTTTCTTCGCTATGGTACGTAAGATAACGCGCTATTGAGTTCCACTTCACACGTAGTGTCTCGATTTCGGAAGGAAAGTGGAGAACGGAGTGTCTTGACACTAGGTCGTCTCTGCCTACTCTGCTACTCGCGGGAAAAAGCTGAAAGCTCTTTTTTTTATACTTTACTATATTTTCCGTTATCTTAGTCTTAGGAATTATGAACACTATTAAAGCATTCTTTTAAATATTTTTAAAGTGTTATTTCCACACTTATGAAAATTGAAAAAGACATTTAGAAAACGTATAAAAATTTGAACGCAGCGGGATTCGAACCCGCGCCTCCTGAATACCGTCCAGGCGCTCTCACCACTGAGCATGAACGCATGGCTTTTTATACGTTTTCTAAATGCCTTTTTCACTATTAAATCAAGTTTTCTTTTTGAAAACAAAACCCTTGCCCATCCATTCGTAAGGATAAAGCAACCTTCGCATTGACTTTTTGCCCTTTTTAGAAAAAAATGCCTTATTTAACGCGATAACTTAAAAAAAAACTTCGAAGAAATGAAAAAAATGAATGATAACTTTAGATACTTCGATTTTCTTGTTTTTTTTTCTTCTTACCTCCGTGGTGCTTTGATAGCGTCTATCAATATATACACAAATGTTGCAAGTTCGATTTCCGATTGGTGGAATTATTATATATCAATTTAAATACCCTCTGGAGGAGTGTAAATATTTATAATATTTCCATTATCTTCACACCGAGCGCAGACACGTAATGCGAAGACATGTATAAAATAAAAGATTAGGCGTAAAGTGGGGCACAAAGTGTCTTTATACTATGTTCCCTCTGCCTACCCTGCTGAGTGTGGGATAGAGCGTGAAGCTAAAAAAAAACAGTAGCAGTCGTGGGACTGCCGATAGAAGTGAAAACGGAACTATTAAGTTGAGTGTAATTAAAACTATTATAAGACGCGAACCGAGGATTTTACCCTCTACCAAAACGCTCAACGCGCCTAAACAAGTTTTCACTTCAAAAATAAAAATAATTCTTCGATCTGCTATACGTTACGATAACCTAAAACTAAACAACAGAAATTACCGCAAAGTGGAGACATGGCGGTAATTAATATTCCTATTTATTTTTAGCTTCACGCCGTATCCCGCACACAGCAGGGTAGGCAGAGGGAACCTAGTGTTTAGATACTCCGTTACCCACTCTCCCCCGAATTCGGAGGCATTGCGTGTTAAATGGCGGAACTTAACGCCGCGCTTAGCCTTGACACCAGAGCAAAGGAAATGAAAATAAATAATTAATATTAATATAAATAAATTCAAGCGGAAAGTGGGAACGGAGAGTCTTGTCATAACGTTTTCTCTGGCCATTTTGCTATGGGGAAAGAAGCTTGAAACTTTGCAATATTATTTCAAGAGACCTCTTCAACAAAGTTTTGATTTTAAATTTACTTTACTTTCCGTTATTTTTTTTGTTAGACTTTCATTCGTAAGGGTGAGAGAACCTTCATGTTGAGATTTTCAGCCATTTTAGAAATAATATTTTATTTAACGTAAAGGTTGAGGAAATGATAAAAAATGAATATGAACTTTACATTCTTTTTTTTTTGTTGAACTTCACGGTGTATCACGCACACAGCAGGGTAGGCAGAGAGAACCTAGTGTTAAGACACTCCGTTCCCCATTTTCTGCCAAATTCGGAGGCATTGCGGTGTTAAGTGGCGGAACTTAACGCCGCGCTTTACCTCGACACCAGAGCAAAAAAAACGAAAATGTAAAATACTTGCCCACAGGTTTGCACGTAGTTCACCCAATGTTAAAATAACATTATTTAGAGCATATTGTACATCCTTTTACACGTGCAGCCTGTGGGCGACATATACTCAAAAATCTTATAGTGCCTTCCGCGTTCAGCCCCAACAGTACGCGTTTAGAGTACTGTTGGGGCTACCTCGACACTGCAGTGCTTCAGGGATGTTCGCTGAAGCGCGTGTGGACTGTTTTTACGTTCTCATGAGAGATGCGGGTCTCTGGTGCGCAGGGTGCGGGGGTAGCTCCAAAAGAATTCTGAACATGATATCCAATAGACTGTATTGCAAATACACGAATCATTGCTGTTCCGCAAGCGGGACGGTGCAGCGGTGATTCGTGTGTTTTGTAAGAAAAAATGTACCTAGTTTATAAGAAAAAAAATAGTTACTAACCATAATGAGTCACTGGTCGCTTGAATAAAGACTTATAATTATTATAAAATATTTCCATTCCTAAGCTGTTCACTGCAGTCTTATAGACCCTCTTCCGTAGACTGACTTGGGACAGATGCGGTGTAAACATTAATGCTGAACAACTTACTCACTTGAGATTTGCGGATGATCTTATATTACTTGCAGAAGATCCAAAAACTCTTAAAGATATGCTCGAAGATCTACAAAAACAAGGCAAAATAGTAGGTTTGACTATGAACCTAAGTAAAACTAAATTAATGACCAATCGCACAAGAGAACCAATCGAAGTAAATGGCAGCGTGATCGAGTATGTAGACGAATATGTCTATCTCGGTCAAATAATTTCCCCTTATGACCAAAATTCTAAAGAAATTGAAAATAGAATAAGCAAATCATGGAGAAAATTCTGGTCTCTTAAAGAAATGCTTAAGTCAAAAGATATACAACTAGGAGATAAGTGCAAAATCTTTAACATATGTGTAGCCCCTGTAATGACTTATGGTTGCCAAACTTGGGCACTTACCCAAAAGAATATTAGAAAGATCTGTGTATGCCAAAACAAAATGCAAAGAAGTATCTTAAACATTAAACAGAAAGATAGAGTAAAACTAAATAAAATCAAATCCACAATAAAAACTAAGGAAGTTGCACAAATTATAAAACAACAAAAATGGCGGTGGACGGGTCACATAATGAGAGAAAAGGTAGATAAATGGACGAGAAAAGTTGTAGAATGGTATCCTAGAGATACAAAAAGGAAAAGAGGTAGACCTTTCTGTCGATGGGAAAATGACATTAAAAAGATAGCTGGTAGAATGTGGAGGAGATTGGCAAGGGATAGACAAGGATGGAAAGCAATGGAGGAGGCCTATGTCGGGAGACAAGTTGAAGTTGCCGCAACACTCTAAAATCTGTTTATTTATTATTTTTTGTATATAAGAACTTCAACAATAAAGGCTATTTTTATTTTTATTTTATTTTATTTTCCATTCCTCGTGTGGGAATCGAACACACAACCTGTCGCTTTACACTCACACTTTGTACCTCTGCGCCACGACTGGCCCCACCCAAAGAAAATTGCTATAAAATAACTGTTTTATAACATTAGTTAAGACTTATATTCCCTATCCCCAACATTCCCATCCTTCCTTTCTCCTTCTGTCCTACATCCCTAAGGCTGGCAACGCATCTGCAACTCTAACGTTGTGGATGTCTATGGGCGAAGGTACGACTTAACACCAGGTGGGACTTCTGCTCGTTTGCCTCCTTTATTCCATAAATAAAAAACTTGAATTTGCACAGGCGAAGCCGCGAGCGGATCGCTAGCTTTAAATTAAAATAAACAGTTACCAGTTCAAATATTATAGTATCGTTATTATATTATAAATGTGAATGTCTGTGTGTTTGTCTGTCACGCTTTCGCGGCTAATCTACCGGTCCGATTTGGATGAAAATAGTAATAGTGACTGGGTCTAACATAGGCTACTTATTTTTTCAAAAATCAACCTCTAAAGGGTTGAAATAGGGGATGAAAGTTTATATGAAAAATCTAAACCGCTTGACCAATTGTAATGAATTTTGGCATAAATATAGTTGATAATCTAAGCTTAAATATAGGCTACTTTGTTTTTTTAAAAATGCACCCCCGAGGGTTGCAATATAACGAAATAGTTCAGGCAACGAAGCCGCGAGAGGGCCGCTAGTATCGTTATAAAGTAAGGTGTCATCAATCATTCTTGACCAAAGAGGGTTTAGAACAAGAAAACTTAAGTTGTAGCCTTTGACTATATCGACTTGACTCGATATCGATCGACTTTTTAGGAAGTTTCAAAGATTTGTAGTAGGTTTGAAAAATAGTTTTAGAAAATGTAAAAAAAAATGCAGGGGTCACGCTGTATCCCGCACACAGCAGGGTAGGCAGAGAGAACCTAGTCGTAAGACACTCCGTTCCCCACTTTCCGCCGAATTCGGAGCCGTTGCGTGTTAAGTGGCGGAACTTAACGCCGCGCTTTACCTCTGATATCAGAGTGAAGAAATGAAAATATTAAATATTTCCACTCCTCGAGTGGGAATCGAACCCACAACCAGTCGTTTACAGTCACACGTTCGTGCCAATGCGCCACGACTGGCCCGTTTATTTAAATAAATAAATAAATATAACGAATAATTTAGTTAGAAAGCATGGCTTAGCCTAGGCCTAGGGAGTCTTTAGACATGGAAGAGTAGCTTCATACGGCGTTGAGTTCCGTTACACAATACGCAATGTGTCAATTTTCGGCAGAATGTGACGAACCTCTGCCTACCCTGCTATGTGCGGGATACAGCGTGAAACAAAAAAAAAAGAAAAATGTGACTATGTATTGACATTAGGTTCTCTATGTCTAACCCGCTTTGCGGGAAAAGGCGTGAAATTGTAAAAAAATCTACATTTTTATTCTAAGTAAAGCTTGCTTCTTACAAATGTCATTTTTGACGTGAAGTGATTTAGTGACGTACTTGACACTAAATAGGCAGGAGTTGGGTCTTTGTTTGACGTTTTATTTTTTTCTGCTAATTATCTGTGGTTTCGTTTTCTTTTGTTATTTCTAATTTTAAATTTATTTTTAAAGACAATTTTAAAGGTAGATAAGATAACTAGAAACCGCCTCTTTGCTCTGCATGGCGGGAAGAGCTGAGCGAAGTACATATTTAATGTTATTACATGTTAAAAAACGTTTGAAAAGCAAACACTTAACACTAACATAATACTTAACGTTCCCCAGCCTAAGTCTATGGGCACTTTTTGACCATTTAATTACCATTTATTCAAAAACTACAATTACAATTGTCACCAAAAAACTTCACAGCACACAAGACACTGTGCTCGATATCCCTCACTGTGCCAAATTTCAGAGGTCTACTACAAATAGCCCAGGAAGAGTTAAACCACAACGAAACACACTTTTGACCAGTATATTAAAATTTTGTACATTAATTTTTGAAATTATATTAAAATGAGAGACAGTATCTGAATGTGAACGTGATGATCGTGGGTTTGATTTCCACTCAAGGAGAAGGATTTTCAAATTGTTTCATTTAGCTTCACGCTATATCCCGCACACAGCAGGGTAGGCAGAGGGAACCTAGTATTAAGACACTCCGTTCCCCACTTTCCACCGAATATGAAAGCATTGCGACTTAAGTAGCGGAATTTAATATCGCACTTTGCCTCTACACCAGAGCGAAGAAAATGGATAAATTAAATATTTCCTTTCCTCGAGTGGGAATCGAACCCACAGTCCAAGCCAGTCGCTTTACAGTCACACTTTGTACCTCTGCGCCCTCACTGGCCTTATTTTTTTTTCTTTTTCTTTTTTTTTAGCTTCACGTTGTCTCCCTTGCGGGGTAGTCAGAGATAACGGAGCCCCAAACGCTACGCTCCCTGCATACTTCTCTCGCCTCGTCCACTGTCATCAACCTCTTCATACATGCCCTCCGGGGGGTCCTCATGCGCCTTCCTCCTTGTGACCTTCCTCCAGTATCGTCGATACTGTGTTTTCGAAGGTCAACCGAGGTCTCCCCCTACCTCTCTTACCAACTGGCCTTAATTATTACCATAATTATTTCGTAATATTTAAATTATTTTTTTTTTTTCCGATTTGCCACTTATCATGCTAAACACCTTAGTTTTATTGGTTTTAAAATATAATCTGCGCCTCTATGATGTATTAAAAATAAAAAAAAGATTAAATTTTGTATAGATATAAAAATTATATAAAATCAAGTCTATTTTTCCATCGAAACAAGAGTATAAGAAGCCATTGTTAATTAATTTTCAATATTTCAATATTAATTACGTGATACAAAAGATTTAGTATCAAATTATTTATGAAAAAGTCCAAATAAAAGTCTTAAAACACCTTATGGTTAAAGAATTAAATTTTCTCAAAAGAGACTTTACTATTCGCATGAATTACTTAGTTAGAGTTTTTTTATATATATATAGCTTCACGCTGTATCCCGCACACAGCAGGGTAGGCAGAGGGGAACCTAGTGTTAAGACGTGTGTAACCTAGTGTGGCCAGTCGTGGCCCAGTGGCACAAGCGTGTGACTGTAAACGACTGGTTGTGGGTTCGATTCCCACTCGAAGAGTGGAAATATTTAATATTTCCATTTTCTTCGCTCTGGTGCCAAGGTAAAGCGCGGCGTTAAGTTCCGACACTTAACACGCAATGCCTTTAAATTCAGCGGTACGTGGGGAACGGAGTGTCTTAACACTAGGTTCCCTCCTGTGTGCTGGATATAGTGTGAAGCTATACAAAAAAATCGTATTACTTTGTGTAAGTACATTTTATTTACTTAATACGTATAAGCTGCATATGCATGGATGTAGACGGAGAAGTTAGTGATGAATCACTCTGTTTATCACTTTCCACTTAATTTTAGTGACTTCATCAGCGAACCTGGTCATAAATAGCTTTACTAAGTTCCCCATTCATTTTTATAAATTCATCTTACTCACAAAACTGACAATACACAATTGAAAACCAACACTTAAGTAAATATAAAACCGAACTGAAAGGCAAAAGCAATAGGTATTGTATATTTTATAAAAAAAAGCTTATTTTGAAATCGTCCGCTCTAATATCAACCCTTTCTTCCAATAACAAACCTAACGATGGTAACAATTACCCTTTGTTACCGATAATGGGAATTTATTATATAACATTTGAATAGAAAAATTGTAAAACCTTAACTATTATTGTGAAAAGCTTAAAATGTTCAACTGTTGTTTACTAAACGCCCCCAGCTCTTGGTTTTTTTAAACAATAACCTATATATAAATCCATACTTATATTATAAATGGGAATAGCTGTGTGTTTGTCTGTCACGCTTTCACGGCTAATCTACTGGTTCGATTTGGATGAAATTTAGAATGAAAGTAGTAACAAATCCAGGATTAAACATAAGCTAATTATTTTGTCAAAAATCAACCGCTAAAGGGTTGAAATAGAGGATGAAAGTTTATGTGAAACATCTAAACCGCTTGATCGATTGTAACGATTTTTCGGATAAATATAGTTAATAATCCAAGGTTAAACATAGGCTACTTTGTTTTTCATAAATCCACCCGCGAGGGTTGCAATATAACGAAACACTTACATAGCTCACGCTAGCTTATAATATACTAGCGACCCGCTCGTGGCTTTGCCCGCAATTAAAACAGTTATAGCTATTTCGTCATTCTTTAGCACGTTATACCAACAACCTTCCTTTTTAAATTAGTCTATCTATTAAAAAAAATCGCATCAAAATCCGTTGTGAGGTTTTAAAGATCTAAACATACATACTCGTACATACAGACAGACGCGGGAAGCGACTTTGCTTTACTACACTATATAGTGATATTTTTTTTGAATATGACTAACAAGCGACCCGCTCGCGACTTCGCTGCGTGATCAACGCCTCTCCCCTCTTTGAGCCCGTTTAAGCAAGCAAGCCTCCGAATTCGGCGCAAAGTGGGGAACGGAGTGTCTTAACACTAGGTTTCCTCTGCCTACCCTGCTGTGTGCGGGATATAAAACGGTGTAACCGACTGGTTGTGGGCTCTATTCCCGGTCGAGGAGAGGAAATATTTCATATTTCCATTTCCTTCGCTCTAGTGTCGAGGCAAAGCGCGGCATTAAGTTCCGCCACTTAACACACAATACCTTCGAATTCGGCGGTGCGTGGGGAACGGAGTCTTTTAACACTAGGTTCCCTCTGCCTGCCCTGCTGTGTGCGGGATACAGCGTGAAGCTATAAAAATATAGATAATTCTTCAAATGGAACTTAAACCTGTAACCATTTAACTATCCACTCTACACAACATAATATAAAATTAACACGCAATCTAATTTACACAATCTGACATTATCAAAGGAATTCACAGAATTATGCAAAAGACGCGTTCCCGCCATTACGCTCACGTTTTATATTGTAGTGTTGCCAGCCGTGAAAACAATATGCGACGAGGTGGGAATACCTTTGACTGGCAACATTTTACATTATAATTTTAATACAGATAAATTATAATTAATGTTGCTTTTGAATTTTGTAAATTATGTTTTGTGAATATATTATTTTAGATTTATTTTAGGCTTTTTTGTTAAATAGTTACGGAGAATATAGAGGTAGGTTATTTTGTTCTCCATTTGTTTGACGTTTAGATATATGGCGTAACCCAGTGATGTGTTATATTTATGTGTTACTAGCGGCCCGCTCGCGGTTTCGCCGCGTGATCTACGTGGCTCTTTCGGTATATGGCAACCCTCGGTGGTCGATTTTTGAAAAATAATGTAACCTATGTTTAACCTTGGAATATCCACTATATATATGCCAAAATTCATTACAATCGGTCAAGCGATGTAGATTTTTCATATAAACTTTCATCCCCTATTTCAACCTTTTAGAGGCTGATTTTTGAAAAAATAAGTAGCCTATGTTAGACCCAGGATTACTTACTATTTTCATTCTAAATTTTATCCAAATCGGACCGGTAGATTAGCCGTGAAAGCATGACAGACAAGCACACAGACATTCCCATTTATAATATAAGTATGGATGTACATTGAGGCTAGGAATAAAACTTTAACGTCTCTAAGCAAGCCGGACGTACTTATGCAAACTAGAACCAACTCACAATTTGGTCAAAAATGAGTTGAGTATGAAGAATATGTTTAAAATGCATCTTCTACGATACCTGTAAAATTCATAATGGTTCTGGTTTGTATAAGTACGTCCAATTGACCCTAAACAAAAAACTGCAATCTTAGATTGATTTAGCATTAATTTTTTTAACAAAGTAATGTTTAATATGCAATTCTTCCATTGGTTTAGCAATTTAATCTCCAGGTTACTGTTTTTTGAGGATCGGATCAAATGATTAGCTTTACCGGTTTATTTCAACAAAGCGTGATGGTCTCATTAAACTATATCTCTGTTATGGAATAAAGGAGGCAAACGAGCAGAAGGCCCGCCTGGTGTTAAGTGGTTACCTTCACCCATAGACATTAGAGTTATGGATGCGTTGAAGGATGAGGAAGGATGGGAATGGTGTGAATAGGGAGAGCTGGCTTACATGCCATCGAACCGGAACACAACATTAAGATATTTGGCGGTTCGTCTTTGACATGATAGTGGTCGCGAGCCAGTCGGAGAACGAATCTCCTACCACCAAGCTACTGGGTTACCCGCCTTTTACGGGACGCTACCCAGCGGCGGGGGAGAATTGTATTCTAAACCCGTCCCACCACCTCTGTTGAAGTAATAGTGATTTTTTAATTGTTTTTTCACTATATTTTCTCTGTCTAACTTAAAATATACGGTAACAACGTAAACACAATTTTTTTTTTAAATAATCAAAAAAATAAAAATATATTTTTTCTATTTATACAAATATATTTCAATGCTCATTTGCATTTTTGTTTGTTGTTTATTATTTTTTTGAGATGACGTTTATGATATTATTGCATTGGTTAGTTCTGTCATGTAACCTTTTTCAATTACTTGGCCAATACTATTTTTCCATTTTTCTTTCATTAACTCTTTATTATAAAATTTTAGTTAACGCTTTAAGTGAAGTTCATAAGTAGGTTATATAATTTACTATAAAAATATTAACATTTTTTTTGGCAAAAAGGTTGAGTACACCACAACACGTAATGTCTCGGTTTCGAGCAAGTGGAAGATGGAGTCTCTTGACACTATTCAGAGAGAGCCTCTCTAAATACACAAAAATTTCATTATGCGAATATTTATACCCATATAGTGTCCGGTCGGCACAAAGTGACTGTAAAGCGACTGCTTGTGAGTTCGATTTCAACTCGAGGAGTGGAAATATTTAATATCTCCATTTTCATCGCTCTTCAAACCGCGGCGTTAAATTCCGTCACTTAACACGCACTGTTTCTAGAATTCCGCGGTGCGTGGAGAACGGAGTGTCTTAACAATAGCTTCCCTCTACCTTCCCTGCTGCGGAATACAGCGTGAATATACAAAAAAAAAATATTTACCCCACCCATGACTCGAACCTACGACCTTAAAGCTAACAAAAGTCAAACAAAGGTTACATTTAAATAACAATTAACTGAATCCGAATCCGTACAGTTTTACGATTTCGTTTTACAATCCGAAACGTTTGATCTGATCTCTAGTATACATCTTAAGGGGTATTTAATTATCAACATCTTCAATTAACCGACTCTTGGCAATTATATCAAAGGAAAGGCGCAAAGTAATGTAAAGCACCTTAAATATATGTGTTTGTTCGAGTTAGTATTGATGATATTAGATATATGTATGTGTTAGATGTTAAAATCTGTTGTTTTTATGCTTTTTTAAATATTTTGATATGATTTTTTTTTTTTATATTTATTTTATTTATTTTATTTTAGCTTCACGCTGTATCCCGCACGCAGCAGGGTAGGAAGAGGGAACCTAGTGTTAAGACACACCGTTCCCTCACTTTCCGCCGAATTCGGAGGCTTGCGTGTTAAGTGGCGGAACTTAACGCCGCGCTTTACCTCGACACCAGAGCGAAGAAAATGGAAATATAATTTCCACTCCTCGAGTGGGAATCGAACCCACAACCAGTCGTTTACAGTCACACGCTTGTGCCACTGGGCCACGACTGGCCCATTATATTTATTTTATTTTTTTATATTATATTTGTTTTTTTATATAATAATTATTTATTTATAAACGAATTATGTTATAGCAGGATATAGCTGGGTAGGCAGAAGGTAACTAGTGTTAAGACACCCCGTTCTCCAATTACCGCTGAATTATCGAGGCATTGCGTGTTAAGTGGTGGAAATCAACGATGCACATTGCCTCGACACCAGAGCGAAGAAAATGGACTATTAAATATTTCAATTCCACAGTGGGAATCGAACCCATAACCATCGCGTTTACAGTCAACACTGTCACTGAGCCACGACGGCTTTAATCCCTTATCACGTTTAATCAATACCCTTCTTTTAGTTTCACCCTTTATCACACATAGGGGGGTGTTGGGAGAGAACCTATTATTAAGTTTTAACACTTACTTAACTTAACTTACGGAGTGTCTTAACACTTAAGGAGTGTCTCAACACTCCGTTTCCCACTTTCCGTCCGAAATCCGAAAAGACGTTGAGTAATGGAACTCAACGCTGTTTTTAGTCGTAGTTACAAACCAGAGCAAATAAATAAAAAATATTTGAACATAATTAATAGCGAGGGCGTAGTGTCTTAACACTAGGTTCTCTCTGACTTTCCCATAATATAGGAAAAAGCTAGAGGATGATTACTTAAAGCTTAGCTTGTCCAAATTTACCTATCATCATATCGAACCCAATCCCATCGCGATTACAGTCAGTCGCTGTCACTGTACCACGACGGCTTTAATCTCTTATCACGTTTAATCAATACCCTTTTTTACTATACGAATGATTGCAAACAATAGCTTCATTATGCTAGTACTAGAGATAGATTATTGCCTATCATTTTACGTTTAACTTAACTTCAATACTGTAGAATTTCCTTTTGTACGATAAAATGCATAGTAATTATTGCTTTTAACACGCTCGTATTGGCTGTATTGCTTGTTTATCTATCTTTTTTCTTTTTTTTTCTTGTTGTCAAAGAAGAAAAAAAAATAGATATCTTTTTTTTTTCTAGCGTCATTAAATGATAGTGGAGAACGGAGTGTCTTAACTCTCTCTGATTACCCTAAAGTTAATTCCTTTAGTCCTTCAATTCAATTGAAAATTAGCACACGTGTCGTAACAATAAAAATAAGTTGTAATAAGCGGATAAGATTTTCTAAGTAGCTGGTAGAAGAACGCATGGCGCACGATGTATGAACGCGCGGACGTTATTCAAGAGGCGCAGGTTCGAATCTCACTGCGTGCAAAGTTTTAAAAGGCTTTTCTAAAAAAAAAAGTATTTTTTTTTTTTTATGGAATAAAGGAAGCAAACGAGCTGAAGGACCACCTGGTGTTAAGTCGTTACCTTCGCCCATAAACATCCACAACATTCATAGTATAAATAAATTAAGTCAACAGGATTCGAATTCATATTTTTTTAAAGCTTCACGCTGTATTCCGCACACAGCAGAGTAGGCAGAGGGAACCTAGTGGTAAGACACTCCGTTCCCCACTTTCAGCCGAATTTTGGAGGCATTGCGTGTTAAGTGGCACAACTTAACACCGCGCTTTGCTTCTGTTACCAGAGCGAAGAAATTGGAAATATTAAATATTTCCACTCCTCGAGTGGGAATTGAACCCACAACCAGTCGTTTACAGTCACACGCTTGTGCCACTGGGCCACGACTGGCCCCTAATTCATATTATTACGTTTTCAAAAATTTACTTTTTCCTATATTTATTTACTCTGAAATTTCAAGACCGCTGCCTTTTTAGAACAGAGTTATTTTTCCTGAACCTTCAATGGTATTTTGCTATAACATAAAATAGTTTATTATCCTTTATTGTAAAAACGACTTAAAAGGGTTTCTGAGAAAAAAAATAACTGATAGATAATAATTGTTCATTATTTTTGAAATAATTTCATATATCCATACTTATATTATAAATGCGAATGTCTGTGTGTTTGTCTGTCACGCTTTCACAGCTAATCTACTGTTCCGATTTGGATGAAATTTAGAATGAAAGTAGTAAAAATGACTGGGTCTAACATAGGCTACTTATTTTTCCAAAAATCAACCTCTAAAGGATGAAAGTTTATATGAAAAATCTACACCACTTGACCGATTGTAATGAATTTTGCCATATATATAGTTGATAACCCAAGGTTAAACATAGGCTACTTTATTTTTCAAAAATCCGCCATCGAGGGTTGCAATATACCGAAACAGCTACGTAGATCACGCGGCGAAGCCGCGAGCGGGCTGCTAGTTTAATATAATTTTCTACACTATACGATATCTAAACTGTCAAATTCAAATCTATTAAAATTAAAAAAAAAATGTTGGGACCAGTCGTGGCACAGATTGTGCCTATAAAGCCAGACCAGTACAACAAGAATACAAATAAAAAAAAAACCCCTCCACCGAGAATCGAATCCCCACTACAATACCAAGCTTACCTACTATCAAACAATACCCACGCATTTAATTTATAAATCCACTTTATCAGCAATCAAAGTGTAACGCAAAGTGTGTTTGCCCTCCTCTCGTAGTCAAGTTATTTATGGCAAGAATGGCAAACTAATTTACCTAATGCAGGTAATTTAAAACGTTTTATTATATTTTAGAAGCACTACACTACTGCTTTTACCGGCTTTGTGGGGCCGATGGGCTTATTAGTGAGGGCTTAGGTTATCTTGACAACTTTTTAATACCTATGTTTAAAGTGCTTTGTTTAGCTTCACGCTGTATCCCGCACACAGTAGGGTTGGCAGAGGGAGCCTAGTGTTAAGACACTCCGTTAAGACACGCACCGCCGAATTCTGGAGGCATTGCATGTTAAGTAACGGAACTTAACGCCGCGGTTTGCGTCGACACTAAAGCAAAGAAAATGGAAATATTAAATATTTCAATTCCTCGAGTGGGAATCGAATTCACAACCAGTCGCGTTTACAATCAAACTTTTTACCCACAAGCCACGATTTAAAGCCTATTTTATTTAAAACATTCTATTACTTGATTAGAGTACAATCAAAATCGAACCTGTAACCAACACTTAACTTGATACAACTGAACCATAAGGGTGTTTCGTAATATACATTGTCAACAACTTTAATAATCTATATATTGCAAGTAATAAATAATATTTTTTCCTATAATAAACCTTGTACTATTATTGGCTCATAAATCGTCTCGTAGTTTGCGTCAAATTATATTCTTTTAAGAAAGTATAGCTTTTAACAAGCTTTTGTTACTTTTAAACATTTTTAAAGTGTTATTCCACACTTAGGAAAATTGAAAAAGACATTTAAAGAAAACGTATAAAAATTTGAACGCAGCGGGATTCAAACCCGCGCCTCCTGAATACCTCACCTTCAGGCGCTCTCAACACTGAGCATGCTCAGTGGTCTTTATCAAGCTTTTATTAGCTTCAACTTTATTTATAGAAAAACTTAGTTTTTCAATACATTTCTTGTCTTTCGATTTGCTTGAAGATATGTACACGTGTCCGGATTCAATGACAATATAAAATGCTTATAGCAATTTGATTTTTTTAACCAGAGTAATTTAAAATTTAAATTAACAATTAAAAATTGAAGATTACGATTAACAATTTAAGCAAAATCGTTAATTTGGTTTTGTACTAATTGTTATACATACTTATATTATAAATGGGAAAGCCTGAGTGTTTGTCTGTCACGTTTTCACGCCTAATCTACCAGTCCGATGTGGATGAAATTTAGAATGAAAGTAGTAAAAGTGACTGGGTCTAACATAGGCTACTTATTTTTTCAAAAATCAACCTCTAAAGGGTTGAAATAGGGGATGAAAGTTTATTTGAAAAATCTAAACCGCTTGACCAATTGTAATGAATTTTGGCATAAATATAGTTGATAATCTAAGCTTAAACATAGGCTACTTTATTTTTTAAAAATGCGCCCTCGAGTGTTGCAAGTAAATAAGAAGTAGTTCACGCGGCGAAGCCGCGAGCGGGACGCGATTATACTATATTTACCCAATCGTGGCGCAATTAAAGGTATTACTGCACAGACAGTGGTTCTTGGTTCAAATCTTACTTGATTAATTTTCTTCCCATTTGAAATATTGCATGTTAAGTGGAGATTGGAGACTTGACGATATTAGGATATTATTTTTCTGGTTTCAAGCATTGAAAGATCAATGTCGTATTTTTTTTCAATTTTCATTTCTTTATTTCATTAATTTTCATAGCGAGTTAAGTAACGAAACTTAACGCCGCGTTTTGTTTACCGAAACAAGGAAATTTAAATATAATAATTTTCTTCCTCGGAATTTAAATTATTTAAATTCTTTGAAGGAAGGTCACGTAAAAAACATGAGGTCCCCCGGAGGGCGTGTATGAAGAGGTTGATGACAGTGGACGAGGCGAGAGAAGTATGCAGGGACCGTAGCGTTTGGCGCTCCGTTCTCTCTGACTACCCCGCAAGGGATACAGCGTGAAGCTAAAAAAAATCCCACGTGTGGGAACCGAACCTATTACCATCGCGTTTACAGTCACGCGCTGTCACAATACGACACAAGGGGTCTTAATTTCAAATTCCATTAATTAAATATTATAACAATATAATAAATTCTATGTTAAAAGTAAAGATTTGAAGGATTCTGATACCTAACTGAAATGCCAACAAGTATTTAATTTAATTTTAAATTATAATTTAATATTACTGGTTGTAATTATTACGATTCGTTAAGTATATTTAAATATTATTGGCCCGCTCGCGGCTTCGTCGTGTGGACTGCCTAATTGTTTCGTTATGTTGCAACCCTCGGGGGTGGATTTTTGAAAAATAAAGTAGCCTATGTTTGACCTTCGATTATCAACTATATTTATGCCAAAATTCATTACAATCGGTCAAGCGGTTTAGTTTTTTCATATAAATTTTCATCCCCTATTTCAATCCTTTAGCGGTTAATTTTTGAAAAAATAAGTAGCCTATGTTAGACCCATGATTATTTGCTACTTTCATTTTAAATTTCATCCAAATCGGGCCAGTAGATTAGCCGTGAAAGCGTGACAGACAAACACACAGACTTTCGCATTTATAATATAAGTAGGTATGTATAGGCCGTCGTAGCGCAGTGGTATAGCGTCTGATCGTAAACGCGATTGTGGTCGGTTCGAAAAAATATAGCATAAGACATTTAAAGAAAACATATAATATTTTTTATACGTTTTCTTCAATTTTTTTTTTAAATTTCCTAAGTGTGTAATAACACTTTAAAAATGTTTAAAAGTATTTAATAAATAGCATTCTCTCTTGCCAAACGATTGTTCGTAGAATAATCTTTGGGTAGCAGAAATTTGTAAAAATCTCTCTACAGAGATGCTAGCAACAAAAAAAAAGTTGTAATAAAGCGTATGACTTTCGACACAGCGTGTAATAGAACGCATGGCTCAGTGGTGAAAGCGACTGAACGGTATTTATGAGGCGCTGGTTCGAATCTCAACGCGTTCAAATTTTTATACGTTTTCTTTAAATGACTTTTTCCTAAGTGTGGAATAACACTTTAAAAATGTTTAAAAGCATCATATACACATTCAAACGTTTCCATATACCACTGAGCTATAACCACCATAATATTTACACAAGTCACAATTAATTAGGAATTCTGCTGCGTAAGGCAAGCTAGCTCGTCAAATAAGCGCGTAATGGTTACCATCGATTACACAATTAATAACAAATTCAGGGATTTGATAGATATCAGCTAATGCTTAATATGTTATAGAGATATAAAAAGTATTTGTGTCGTATGAGGTTGTGATATTTAATTATTTTGGTTATATATTTTTTGCAGCGTCACGTTCCTTCGCAAGTAACAGGGTAGTGAGAGAGAAGCTAGTGTTAAGACACTCCGTCCTCCGGTTTCTGTATAATATCCATAGTTATATTATAAATGCGAAAGTCTGTGTGTTTGTCTGTCACGCTTTCACGGCTAATCTACCGGTCCGATTTGGATGAAATTTAGAATAAAAGTAGTAAAAGTGACTGGGTCTAACATAGGCTACTTATTTTTTCAAAAATCAACCTCTAAAGGGTTGAAATAGGGGATGAAAGTTTATATGAAAAATCTAAACCGCTTGATCAATTGTAGTGAAATTTGGGATATATATAGTTGATAGTCCAAGATTAAACATAGGATACTTTATTTTTCAAAATTCCACCGCTGAGGTTTGCAATATAGGGAAAACAGGGCCGCTAGTATTTTGAATATTTTGAATATTGCGTGTTATGTCGAGGATAGCCGTGATAGCGTGAGAGACAAACACACAGACTTTCGCGTTTATAATATAAGTATGGATATAGATATAGATAATAGATTATTTTCATTTATCCTCTCTGGTACTAAAGACAATGATCAAAAAGTGTTTTCAAGTCAAATTGTTAAAAATGTTTGACTTAAAACACCCTTGGGGCCAGTCGTGGTCCAGTGGCATAAGCGTGTGACTATAAACGACTGGTTGTGGGTTCGATTCCCACTCGAGACGTGGAAATATTTAATATTTCCATTTTCTTCGCTCTGGTGTCGAGGTAAAGCGCGGCGTTAAGTTCCGCCACTTAACACGCAATGCCTCCGAATTCGGCGGAAAATGGGGAACGGAGTGTCTTAACACTAGGTTCCCTCTGCCTACCCTGCTGTGTGCGGGATATAGCGTGAAGCTATTTAATTTAATTTAATTTTATTTTTACTTTTTTATTTCAAATTTATAACATTTTTTATTTCAAATTTATAAAAATATTTTAACGTGTTATGCACACACTTACGATACGAAAAATATATATGAATAACGCTTTGATAGTTAAAAATATTTCAATATTTAATTCATTGCATACTCTCTCGACAAACTTTTTTAAAATAATCTAGGGTATCAGAATATTTTACAAATCTCTCTACAGAGATGTTAAACAAAAAAAAGTTGTAATAAACGTACAAAGAATTCAATGTAAAACGTATAGTTTAATAATCGAAACGCTTTTTAACGCTTGGACGGCTTACGGGATGGTGCGGGTTCCCTTCCCGCTACGTTCAATTTTTTTTTTAACTTCACGCTGTATCCCGCAGCAGGGTAGGCAGAGGGAACCTAGTGTTAAGATACTCCGTTGCCCACTTTCCACCGAATTCGGAGGCTTGCGTGTTAAGTGGCGAAACTTAGCACTGCGCTTTCCTCGACACCAGAGCGAAGAAAATGGAAATATAAATTCCACTCCTCGAGTGGGAAGCGAACCCACAACCAGTCGTTTACTGCGCCACGACTGGCAATGACGGCAAATTTTTCATATGTTATATACCAAAAATGATATTTTACAAAAGTGTTCAACATTTTTTTCAGGAAATTATTAAACTTAAAATGTGCTAGAGCATATGAAAAGAGAGTCTAGTACATCTTAATACAATTAATATTTATTTACAGCCATGCGTGCTCTCCTGTCCGCCATTTTGTTGCTGTCCGCCATCTTGTCGTGCGCGACGCAAGCGCAGTACCCGCGCCCGCGTCGCCCCGAACGCTTCGACACCGCTGAACAAATATCCAATTATTTGAAGGAACTGCAGGAATATTATTCTGTACATGGACGGGGCAGGTAAAGTGTTTTTTGTAATTTGGTAGTATGTATCTTTTGTTCTACGTTCTCTTACCTCTTAAGCAGAAAGAATAAAAAGATTTTGAGACACTCCGTTCGCCATTTGCGTGTTGAGTGACTGAACTCAACGCCGGGACCGCCTACGCCGCGGTATTCTCACCAGAGCGGAGATATAAAATATTAGTTCATAAGAGCAATATCATCAAGCGGAAATTGTATCCACGATCAGTTTGTATGCAGTCACATATTCCTGTACTGATGAATATCGGCGTTTAATATTTCAATGACAATGGTTTGACCACGATAGAGATGATTGTTTTGCTTCTGGCTCAGTGGTGAGAGCGCCTGCACGGTATTCAGGAGGCGCGGGTTTGAACCCCGCTGCGTTCAAATTTGTATACGTTTTCTTTAAATATCTTTTTCAATTTTCCTAAGTGTGGAATAACACTTTAAAAATGTTTAAAAGTGTTTTGCTTCTTTCTGTATATATATTATAATTAAGGTCCAATATTTCCAAATTTAAACATCATTGAAATCTTTATTTATACTATTTTGCTTTTACTTGCTCTATTAGACACCTTTGGCACCTTTTTACGTTTATTTTTCTACAATTACTCAGAATTTTATAGTTATATAAACAAAATTTTGTTTTTACGGTTTTTATTTTTAATGTTGCAATTTGGATTTGCCCAAATCGTATGTAATAACTAATATATAACAAAAAACATATGTTAAGTGTGTAAAGAACAAACTAAATATATTTATATATTTTTACTGTGTCCTTTACACAGTTAAGATATTAATAAAATTTATCGAAAACATAGTAATTTGAACATAGCGGAATTTGAACCTGTTGGAAATGGTGCAAGTGTTGTGACCACCAAACCATACGCTCTTAATCATTGTACGATTATTATAACTCAGTTTTGTCCTTATCTGGTCCAATTTTTTTTTATATATATATTTTTTATAGCTTCACGCTATATCCCGCACACAGCAGGGTAGGCAGAGGGAACCTAGTGTTAAGACACTCTGTTCTCCACTTTCCGCCGAATTCGTAGGCATTGCGTGTTAAGTGGTGGAACTTAAACGCCGCGCTTTGCCTCGGATACCAGAGCGAAGGAAATGGAAATATTAAATATTTCCACTCCTCCAGTGGGCATCGAACACACAACCAGTCGTTTACAGTCACACGTTCCTGCCACTGCGCCACGACTGGCCCCAATTTTAATTTTTTTAATTTAAAGTTAAGATTATGTATATAACATACTAGCAGCGGCCCGCCCGCGGCTTCGCCGCGTGAACTATTTCGCTATATTACTCCTCGGGGGCGAATTTTTAAAAAATAAAGTAGCCTATGTTTATGCTTATATTATCAACTATATTTATGCCAAAATTCATTACAATTGGTCAAGCGGTTTAGATTTTTCATATAAACTTTCATCCCCTATTTCAACCCTATAGAGGTTGATTTTTGAAAAAATAAGTAGCCTATGTTAGACCCAGACATTTTTACTACTTTCATTCTAAATTTCATCCAAATCGGACCGGTAGATTAGCCGTGAAAGCGTGACAGACAAACACACAGACATTCGCATTTATAATATAAGTATGGATGCCATAAATTTTCTATTTTTTTTACAGATATGGCAAAAGACAGATGCACATAGCCGACGCGTCCGTCATCTTCAGAGAAATGCCATTTTTCGAGCACACTCTCAACGACGACATGTTCAAGAACCTCGGCTACAAGTAAAATGGACTCCAAAAATTACGATTTAACCAATAACCCAATTTATTTATATTAAATTAAACAATAATGTAATAGCCACGTAATTTGAACTGTCAATGTCTATTTATTATTTGTTATCTGTATGTTTTTTTGTTTAATCTGTATTCATTTTATAGTTAAATGAATTTCCCGCCAAAATGAATATGCCAAATTTTAGGTTAAGTTTCTTTAAGAATTTATGTAAGTATTTATATGAAATTGAAATTTAAATAATTTTAAAAATTTCTTCAACGATCTAGTCAATCGAACGTACATCCGTCTATACTCTAGTCAATTATTATTCTTTTAATCTATTGATCTGATGTGAAATCCCAAAAATATATTTCGGGCTGGGCAAAACGTATTTTTGGTGATTTTCTCTGAGTAACTGTTCAGTTTTATTTGTGCGTTAACTATTATTGTAGTAATAAAGCATTGTAACCGAAACATTGGTTATTTATTCGTTTGTTTTATTTTAAAACACTTTTTAGGGACCCCATTTTGTTTTTTATTCCTCCCTCCTATATAACATAACATTGTAATCCACACTTTATATTATTTTAAGAACTGTTCGTGAGTTCTTCCTTTCTTCCTGTATATCACAATTATTTAAAAAAAATAAGTCTCGCTGAGTTTCTTGCGCCGGTTCTTCTCAGGTCTGAGGCATTAACTTTAGTGTACCTGTGTCCGGTGGCAAACTATTTGAATGAAATGAAGTATGTAACTTCTATGGAGCGCTTAGGTTAATTTAAAACATCAGTTTAGTTTTGAGTAGTATGTAATTTAAGATTTGTAACCAAAAAACAATTAAGGAAAAAAAGGATACGAGACCGAGTGTCTGTAGAACTTCAGTATTTATTAAAATGAAATATGTAACTTCTATGGAGTAATTACTAATTGAGAGAAAATATTTTTTTCATCTTCACGCTGTATCCCGAACACAGCAGGGAAGGCTGAGAGAACCTAGTGTTAAGACACTCCGTTGCCATTTTCCGCCGAATTCTGGAGGAGAGAAAGTACTCCAACACTATTATGCTCATCTTACTTAACTCCATACTCCCCGAAAATTTTGTTATTTCTAAAAAAACATAATAAATGGAGGAAAAGACGTAGTAAAATTATGAATTTCATTCAATATGTTGGTAATTAATAATCTATTTAAAATTAATAATTATTATGTATAGTTTCTACTTTCAAATAGTGTCGAGTTAATTTAATTATTGGAGTACTTAAATTAGTTCCACCACTTAACCCGCAATGCCTCCGAATTCGACGGAAAGTGGGGAACGGAGCGTCTTAACACTATGTTCCCTCTGCCTATCCTGCTGTGTGCGGGATACAGCGTGAAGCTAAAAAAGGAAAACTTAAATCAAAATGTCCAAGTTTTTGTGTTACAGTTAAACATCAAATAATTTATAAAAGTCCGACTGCCATTTGATTATGGGTTCGATTCTTACTCGAAGGAATTTAAATTATAATAATTTGAATTTCTCTCTCTCTCTCTCTCATTTCTCCGCTTTAGTAAAAGAAGAGCGCGGTCTTAAGTTTCACTTCTCCAGACGCAATATATCAAATTAAGAAAACAGAGTGTCTTGACACTAGGTTCTCTATAGCTATCCTACTACAGAAAAAAGCGTAAAGCCAAAAAAATAATAATATCTATAATTATTAAAGTGACATCTAGCGATAAAAGCTCAAACTTTTATAAAAGCTGTGAATAATAATGCTACCTTTCTTAGTAGCGCCATCTCTTATTATATATTTTTTTTAGCTTCACGCTGTATCAAGCAAATCAGCAACTAAATATAAGCATTTTTTTTTCTTTTTTTAGCTTCACGCTATATCCCGCACACAGCAGGATAGGCAGAGGGAACCTAGTGTTAAGACACTCCGTTCCCCACTTTCCACCAAATTCGGAGGCTTGCGTGTTAAGTGGCGGAACTTAACGCCGCGCTTTACCTCGACACCAGAGCGAAGAAAATGGAAATATAATTTCCACTCCTCGAGTGGAAACGAACCCACAACCAGTCGTTTACAGTCACACTCTTGTGCCACTGGGCCACGACTGGCCACATGGCCACAAGGACATAAACATTATGAAATTATTAAAATTACTTATGAGAGATGGCGCCAGTCGTGACGCAGAGGCACAAAGTGTGACTGTTAAGCGACTGATGTGGGTTCGATTCCCACTCGAGTGTGAGTCGAGAGGAGTGGAAATATTTAATATTTCCATTTTCTTCGCTCTGGTGTCGAGGTAAAGCGCGGCGTTAAGTTCCGCCACTTAACACGGAATGCCTCCGAATTCGGCGAAAAATGGGGAACGGAGTGTTGGAACACTAGGTTCCCTCTGCCTACCCTGCTGTGTGCGCGATATAGCGTGAAGCTAAAAAAAATTTGTTTACATAACATATTATAAAATATATAAAGATGCTATAAAAAATTGACAGTTATTCAAATTACACACATAACGAATAGTTTTTACGTAATTCTTGCTTGTTGATTTTTTAACCTTAAGTAAGTGACCAGACCCCCCGTTCCACTCTTTCAGCCCAACGTCACGCTTTGTCTTACCAAAATGAGGAAGAGAACATATTTAAAATGTTACAATTACCTAGAGTAGGAATCAAACCCACAACTATCGCGTTCACAGCCGCTGTATTGAGCTTCACGCAGTATCCTGCACAAGCAGGGTAGACAGAGGGAACCTAGAGTTAAGACACTCCGTTCCCTACACACCGCCGAATTCAGAGGCATTGCGTGTTAAGCGGCGGAACTTAACGCCGCGGCCTAGACACCAGGGATTAAATATTTCCACTCTTTGAATGGGAATCGAACCCACAACCAGTCGCTTTACAGTACACTTTGTGCCTCTGCGCCACGCTGTATTGAGTTACTCGATAAAATATATGAATCTCTCAAAACCACACGTTTTCATATTCATACTAGCGGCCCGCTCGCGGCTTCGCCGAGTGATCTGCATGGCTGATGCGGTATATTAAAATCCGCAGGGGTGAATTTTTGAAAAGTAAAGTAGCCTATGTTTAACTTTGGATTATCAACTATGTATATGCTAAAACTCATTACAATCAGTCTAGCGGTGTAGATTTTTCATATAAACTTTCATCCCCTATTTCAACCCTTTAGAGGTTGATTTGTAAAAAACTAAATAGCCTATGTTAGACCCGGTCATTTTTACTACATTCGTTCTAAATTTCATCCAAATCGGACCAGTAGATTAGCCGTGAAAGCGTGACAGACAAACACACAGACATTCGCATTTATAATATAAGTATGGATTAACAAATGGCGAGTAATTATCGAGAGTCGAATGAAAATATGGACATATATGTATAGTACCCGGCAACAAATAATGCACATCGTTGCTTAGAATGAAACAATCGGTCAGCATCGACTTCGTATAGCGTCGTCTCTGTCGCTAAAATAATAACAGTCCGATATCTATTAAAAGCTGTTAAAGCGATAATAATAGTTGTCAACTTCAATGAAGTTGATTCCTTTTTTTTAATAATTAAATTTGACGCTTGAAAATGAAAAAAAAAAACTAAACGAGTGGACTACCTCCACCTTTTTTTAAGGTGGTTAAAAAATAAAGAGAAATTGGAACTAATCGGAAAGAAAATATTTTATGTGTGGATGTGATCTCAATTAATTCTGTTATTTGTATTATAGGCTTTTTGTTTTTTTATTTAATTTGTACTATATTCAGATTATACGTACCTAATCGAAAGATTGCAAACACAATGCGCGCGCATTTTATCTGTCCAAAGTAAACCTCGAAAAGGTTCTTAATCATCAACAGATTACAGAATTTTAGATTAAACGTTTATTTATTAAATTTTGTATTTGTGTTTAGAAGTGAAACGTTTTTGTACTAAATTTTGTACTAAATTGATATAATTTTATTTTATGAGAATTTTTTGTCATTTATAAAAAAAACGAATAAAATTAAAAAAAATAGATTTGATATTTGCTATAATTGGAAAATGTTTTTTATATATTTAAAAGCTAAACATGAAATAATTATGTATATGTTATATTTACAATGTTTATTATTATTGAATTTTGGTGTACTAAACTACCTACTACCCCAAACAACGTGGTTCAATTTTACAGCTTTAAGCTATGTATTTTATATTATTGACAAACATAAGCATACAAATTTATAAATATACTATAAAAATAATTATCAATACACATTATTTTAACGTAATTTCCGTAAATTACAGACAAAATCTAATAACATTTCCAAATATATTATCTGTGACTTTTTACTATTTGAAACGGAAGTATTGCGTACTGTAAAAGACCTTTTCAGTTCCAGTCAGTATTGTCATGACGGACATGAACCGTGTTGTTAAAAAACAGGATTTTCAATGAAAAAATACATTTTTATTAACATATTTACTTATTTTGGGAGTAAAATAAATGTATAATTACCATTTCTTTTCAAAGAATCTGGTAAAGTGCGAATTTAATATGATCTGAAGGATTTTTGTTTATGTAAATAATATTTTGGTATTGAGACGTAATATTTGGTAAGTAACATATTTAGATTTCTTTGTTTGCATGAAAGTTATATTTTAAATTAATGTAATTATTATTTAATAATGGAGTAATTTATATAAGACATAAGTAATGATAATATACATGTTTTATTTATTGTTAAAGTTTTATTTGAATGATTGAGAAAAAAGTCGTATTTATTTTTATATAGATATTATAAATTGTTATTATATAACTTTAATATTTTAATAAAAATTTTATGTACTGTTTTTTTATAAACAATAAATAGCGCAAAAACTTAAATAAATAGTTTGGTCAAAAACATAAATTATCTTAAAAATATTGTAAAAAATCTATCCTTAAAGATAAGTTTTTTTTAGAAGTTGATTACGATGTACTTTGGAACAACAAGCATTCTGCCTAATGTGATAATTGAAGCTTAATTCCTAAATCTCTCTAATAATTCCTAGCCTAAATTTTTACCCGTGGGGGGACGGGTTAGGAATACAATTACATACCCAAACAACTGGTGGTGGGTTCGATTCCCATTCGAGGAGTGGAAATATTTAATATTTCCATTTCTTCGCTCTGGTATCAGAGGTAAAGCGCGGCGTTAAGTTCCGCCACTTAACACGCAATGCCTCCGAATTTGGCGGTAAGTGAGAAACGGAGTGTCTTAACACTAGGCTCCCTCTGCCTTCACTGCTGTGTGCGGGATACAGCGTGAAGCTAAGAAAAGATGTTATTTAATTTTTTTTATAATTTTTTAGAGCTAAAATATGGCACCAACAAAATTTGGCATATTCAAAGGGAGGAGCAGAGATAACACAGAGCCGCCGTCTACTGAAAACCTTTTGCAAAATAACTCTAGCTCTGAACAAAGTGAGTATTTTACTAACTGCTTATGTTTTTGGTAATGTTATGAAACTAAAAAAAGTAAATGGGGAATGGAGTTTCCCTCTGCCTACCCTGCTGTGTGCGGGATACGTGAATGCGGGATGCGTGAAGCTATAAAAAAAAAATAGCTTCACGCGTCTTCCCGCATATAAGGGTAGTTAAAGAGAACCTAGCGTCAAGAAAATCGTGATATTGCGTGTTAAGTGGCCTAAATTAAAGGCCCCACTTTGTTTTTGGTACCAGACTTTTAATATTTTTAAAGTGTTATTCCACACTTAGGAAAATTGAAAAAGACGTTTCGAAGACGTATAAAAATTTGAACGCAGCGGGATTCGAATCCGCGCCTCCTGGAAAACGCCCAGGCGCTCTGACCGCTAAGCCATGTGTTCTACTACCAGCCGCGTTGAAATTCTTATACTCTTTATTACAACTTATTTTTTTGTTGTTAATATTTTTATACGTTTTCTCAATATCTTAATACATAATCAATCCCCCAATTGGGAATCGAACCCATAATCATCAGTTTACAGTCAGAAGCTGTCAAACTATGACGTACTTCTATTACTAACTATTAACTATATTCAATCATTTGGGGCCAGTCGTGGCGCAGTGGCACAAACGTGTGACTGTAAACGACTGGTGGTGGGTACGATTCCCACTCGACGAGTGGTAATATTTAACATTTCCATTTCCTTCGTTCTGGTATCAGATGTAAGGCGCAGCGTTAAGTTCCGCCACTTAACACGCAAGCCTCCGAATTCGGCGGAAAGTGGGGAACGGAGTGTCTTGGCATTAGGTTCCTTTACCTACCCTGCTTTGTTCGCGGAATACAGCGTGAAGCTAAAAAAATGGATGTTAAATATAGACCGTCGTGGGGCAGTTGGACAGCGTCTGACTGTAAACGCGATAGTTGTGGGTTCGATTCCCACCCGAGGAAATGATTAAAAAAAAAATCATTTCTTCGCTCTGGTACTAGAAACGAAGCGCGGCGTTGTGTTCCGCAATTTCGAGCGGAATGTGGAGGACGGAGTGTCTTGACACTAGGACCTTTCTGACTATGCGGGGAAAAGGCGTAAAGGTGAAAAAATTGAAATTATTATAAAAAAGCGATAATTTCTATATAAAATTTGTACATTTGTATATAGTGAACTCTCCGGACTCTCCTGTCCCTTCGACTAGCAAAGGCATTGTGGCTCACGATATATCGCCGTTGGACATTCTCTCCGTATTGAACATCGACGATGACGACGATGAGGTGAGTGGAGATTTTTTTATTTTGCTCTAAATTAATAATTTTTTTGTTTTTTTTTATTATTTTACTTAGAAAAATTGAATGTAGCAGGATTTGAACCCGCACCTCCAAGCCATGCGTGTCGAAATTCTTATTTATAATATCTTGTTGTTTTTAGCATCTCTGTATAGAGATTTTTACAAATTTCTTCTATACGAAGATATATTTTTTCGAATAATCGTTTGGCGAGAGAGAATAATGCTTACACAATTTATTTATTTGCTTAAAAATATATGTTTCGTTCAATTTTTTTTCCAATTTCTAACTGATAATAAGACTGTAAAATACATTTAAAGAAAACGTATAAAAATTTGAACGCAGCGGGATTCGAACCCGCGCCTCCTGAATACTGTTCAGGCGCTCTCACCACTGAGCGCGTGCTCAGCTCATGCATTTTTATACGTTTTCTTTAAATGTCTTTTTCAATTTTCCTAAGTGTGGAATAACACTTTAAAAATGTTTAAAAAGTTGAAAATGTTTGAAAATAAGACTTCCTAAGTCTTAATAATAATTTAGAAATGGTAAAATAGACTGTTATGTAAAACAAAGCGTGAAGCTAAAAGAAAGATATATTTTTATCTTAATCTATATCTATACTAATAAATAAATTTGTCTGTCTGTCTGCTTATTGCGGTTAATCTCTGGAACGGCTTGACCGATTTCAACGGAACTTTCACTGTCAAATAGTTTACGAATAAGGCATAACTTAGGCTACTTTTATTTCAGAACTAATATGAATTTATGTTATTCCACGCGGACAAATCCGCGGGCAACTGCTAGTTAAATATAAAACTTTCTAATATTTTTAAAATTCGGTTTAAAGACATTTATTTCTCAAAAAGAACACAAAAGTTCACTTATAATAAGAAATTACAATTATTTTTCTTGAGGGTACATTTAAAAGTCTGCCTTATGAATAATATACAGTAAAACAAAATGTTGCGGGTAGTAATATTACACAAACATGTTAAGTATAAGTTACATTAACTTATAAATTATTTTGCACATATTCCATTACACGTTTTTTGAATATAGGAAAATTTTTGCTATTAATGATTAAGTCTGATAGTTTATTATAAATTTGAACTCCTTCAAATAAAATGTTTTTCTTTCCATAGTTGGTTCTGGTTTTTGGAAGTTCTAGTTTTTTAAAAATTAACCATAATATTGCATTTTAAGTAGAAATATTGTATCGAATTTTAAAACAATCTCAACAAGAATTGAAGACTTTCTAAAACAAAAGAAAATGTTGAGGGTTCAGTCTTGAAAATCCTTGTTAGCTCGAAATTTGTGTTTTATACAAAAATTGTGAGGAAAATTACAATGTTTCTTCGTCTTTTGACATTGAGAGCGTCTTTAGTGTGTCATTATGGTTAAGATGGCTTCGAAATAAGGAATTTGGTTATTTTTTTAATTTTTTTTTATAAGAGGGTAGAGAGTAAATGGCAGCGAGTGTAGTGACAAAACACTACGTTTCTGCTTTAGAGATATTGACGATTTAGAGATATTATTTAGAGATATAGAGATATTTGCGTTTTGAGCGTTATATCTTATATATTTTTTAGCTTCACGCTGTATCCCGCACACAGCAGGGTAGGCCGAGGGAACCTAGTGTTAAGACACTCCGCTCCCCACGCACCGCCATCGCTGAATTTTACAGGCAATGCGTGTTTAAGTGGCGGAACTTAACGCCGCGCTTTGCCTCGACACAAAAGCGCAGAAAATGGATGTATTAAATTAGATTATAAAATGGATATATTAGATTAGATAAAGAAACTCCTTGAGTGGGAATCGAACCCACAACTAGTCACGTTTACAATTACACTTAATGCCCACCAGCCACAAATGGCCTCAAACTGGTTTGTTTAAATTTAAAATAATTTAAATATAAAAAAAAAACATTGTCAAAAATGTTTAAAAATTTAATTATCTGTCTTCTCTGTAGAGATTTTTTACAAATGTCTCCAGCTCAAAAATTGCTAATAACAAAAATAAGTTGTACCTAATCCATACTTATATTATAAATGCGAAAGTCTGTGTGTTTGTCTGTCACGCTTTCACGGCTAATCTACTGGTCCGATTTGGCTGAAATTTAGAATGAAAATAGTAAAAATGACTGGGTCTAACATAGGCTACTTAGTTTTTCAAAAATCAACCTCTAAAGGGTTGAAATAGGGGATGAAAGTTTATATGAAAAATCTACACCGCTTGACCGATTGTAACGAATTTTGGCATATATATAGTTAATCAAAAGTTAAACATAGGCTGCTATACTTTTCCAAAATCCACTACCGAGGGTTGCAATATACCGAAACAGGGTCATAGATAACGCGACGAAGCCGCGAGCGGGCCGCTAGTAAGCGTATAAGATTTTCGATGTAGTTGGTCGTAGAACGCATGGCTTATTAGTGGTCAGAGCTCTTGCACGGTTTTCAAGAACCGTGGGTTCAAATCCATCAGCGTTCGAACTTTTAAACTTTGTCTAAAATGTTTTTTAATATTTTATAACTTTGGAGGCCGTCGTGGCGCGGTGGGACAGCGTCTGACTGTAAAACGATGTTTGTGGGTTCGATTCCCATTCAGGGGAAAGGTTATACTTATTTTTTTTAGTTCTTCGTTCTGGTACCTAAAACAAAGCCCGACGTTGAGTTCCGCCATTTAATACGCAAATGCCTCGATTTTCGGGCGGAAAGTGAAGGACGGAGTGTCTTGACACTAGGTCCTACCTGACTACCCCGCTATGCGGGAAAGAGAGTGAGATTCTTTTTTTTAATTCTTTAAAAGGAGAAATATATTTTAAAAGCGTGTTAATATTCGAAAAGTATTTATTTTTTTAGCTAATAGGCGAAGATCCACCGTCCAGACGAGCTAGCTTAAGTAGCAAGATTGAGGAACAACAGGTAAAGTTATATTTTTTTTTTACATAGGGCCAGTCGTGGCCCAGTGGCATAAGAGTGTGACTGTAAACGACTGGTTGTGGGTTCGACTCCCACTCGAGGAGTGGAAATTATATTTCCATTTTCTTCGCTCTGGTGTCGAGGTAAAGCGCGGCGTTAAGTTCCGCCACTTAACACGCAAGCCTTCGAATTTGGCGGAAAGTGGGGAACGGAGTGCCTCAACACTAGGTTCCCTCTGCCTACCCTGCTGTGTGCGGAATATACTGGCCACAAATATATATAAATCCAGAAGTAAATATTTTAACCCTCCGAGTGGGAATCGAACACACTTTGTGTCCACTAGCTTTGAAATCATCTTTTTACTACAAATTTTATTATAATATAAAATATCAAACTAAACGCGACTGGTTGTGGGTTCGATTCCCACTCGAAGATTGGAAATATATTACATTTCTTGGCTCTGTTAAGTTCCACCACTTAACACGCAATGCCTCCGAATTTGGCGGAAAGTTGGGAACGGAGTGTCTTAACACTAGGTTCCCTCTGCCTACCCGAATGTGTGCGGGATACAGCGTGAAGCTAAAAATAAAACTACGGGAAAGTTTAATACTAATAAGCATGTCAAAGACGTTAAGAAAATGTATAAAAATTTGAAAAGCACATTTAGAAAATGTATAAAAAGTTGAACGCAGCGGTTTTCGAACCCGCGTCTCTTGATAACCGTCCAAGCTTTTTAACCACTAATGCGTTCTCCTACCAGCGCAGACGAAATTCTTATACGCTTATTAAAAGTTACACATAGCTTAGCAGTCAGAGCGACTGGGCGGTTTTCAGGAGGTGCGGGTTCGAATCCCGCTGCGTTCAAATTTTTATACGTTTCCGATATGTCTTTTTCAATGTTCCAAGTGTGTAAATAACACTTTAAAAATGTTAAAATTATTTATAAACATGCCTTTTTGGCCTTACGAATTTAGTATTAAACCTTACTTTTAACTTTCTTCCCAAGGTACTGTACCAGAATCTCCAAAACGAATCGACCGGAACATCAACCATGACGTTAGAGGATTTAGACGAAATCCAAGTTTACGACGAACCCGACAAAACTCTGACTTTGGACGACGACTGTACGTCGTACGACGCGAATTCATTGCAATTCGACGAACCGTCGATAGCTACCAGCGAGGATATATCCATGTACTGTGCCATGATGAAGAAACCGAAGAAGAGCAGGTCGAAAGAACAGCAACTGACCGATTTTGATATGTGGCAGGCGAGTGATGTGCAGGTTATGCAGGTTAGTTTAGTTTTTTTGACGTTTCACGCGTTTTCCCGCTTTTTCACGCAGCAGGTTTGTTAGGAGGATCCAAAAGACTACGTTATAAGTGAAGAAGACCAAGAAGAAAAGGTCGAAAGAATCACAATTGACTGTGGTTATGCAGGTTAGTTGCTTTTTTGGAGTTTCACGCGTTTTCCCGCAGCAGGTTAGGGAAAGAAGTCAAAAAAATGGTTAGGAATTGGTTATCAGCAAAGAAGAGCGAGAAGACTTGGTCGAAAGAGCAGCAATTGACTGATTTTGATACATGTCAGGCACATCACTTGATGTGCAGGTTCTACAGGTTAGTTGATTTTTTTGCCGTTACACGCGTTTTCCCGCTTTTTCACGCAGCAGGTTAGTCAAAGAAGGCAAAAGAAGTATTCGGACTTAGTTGTCAGCGATGAAGACTAAGAATTTTCTAATGTGGCAGGCGAGTGATGTGCAGGTTATACAGGTTAGTTGAGATTTTTTAAAGTTTCACGCGTTTTCCCGCAGCAGGTTAGTCAGAAAATATTACTTCATCTTCATCTTAAGACTTGAAATTGTAAATCAGTGTGTAGAAATGAAAATGGAAGGGACCAGTCGTGGCGCAGAGACACAAAGTGTGAATGTAACCCCTGGTTGTGGGTTCGATTCCCACTCGAGGAGTGGAAATATTTAATATTTCTATTTTCTTCGCTCTGGTGTCGAGGCAAGCGTGCTGTTAAGATCCACCACTTAACACGCAATGCCTCCGAATTCGGCGGTGCGTGGGGAACGGAGTGTCTTAACACTAGGTTCCCTCTGCCTACCCGAATGTGTGCGGGATGCAGCGTAAAGCTGAAAAAAAAAATAGAAATTGGTAACCAATTTCGATATATCATTATGAATGATTTAAAATGAACAGTATCTCACTATGATCGCATTTAGTTGTGGGTTTGGTTCCCACTCGAAGAAATGAGCCAAACAAAGGCGTTAAGTACCGCCACTGAACATTCAATGTCTCTAATTCGTACACAAAATGAACATAGTGTCTTAACACTAAGTTCTCTCTAACTACCCTGTTGTGCGGGAAAACGCGTGAAACTGAAATACGTCTTAAAAGTATGCATTAACATTTCCCAAGCAAACTTTTATAAGAGTTTAGTCAATTTTCTACATCGTTAGTCAAAGTCGTGAGTCTTTGAGTCTTGAAGTAAGAAAAACTTTTTAATTATAATGTGTTTCTCAAACTTTAATGTGTTTAATATGCTTATTACATATAAGTAGTTGTTAAGGCCGTTGCGGTGCGGTGGAATAGTGTCTGATTGTAAACGCTGGTTGTGGGTTCGATTCCTACTCGAGGAATTGTTTATATTTGAGTTTTTTGTTATTTTCGATTTGGTAATTAGTGTGGCTTTAGATTTTGCCACTAAAACACGAAGTTTTGAAAGGGCAAAGAGTGGAGAACCTGCTATGTGGGAAAAAGACACAATTATTTCAATATTTTCACTTCCACCATCTGTTCTTAAATATCCATGAAAATAATACTAAATGATGGGCGGAGTAATTTTCACTGCCTAACAAATGGTCCTGAACCATCATACAGTTAATAATGCGTTTAAATAGATGGAGAAATTATATAAATAGTTTAAAATTATCGAGAAGATCGTAAAAAGGTAAGTTTAAGCGATCGCGTCGGTGATTGATATTGAACAAATAGTTAAGTAGTCAGAGCCCTTACAAGGTTACAAATATACACGGGTTCGAATCCCGCTGCATACAAATTTAATTTCTCGTGAAGATAATGTAAAGAGGCAGTGAGACAGTGTCTTACTTTAAACATAATGGTCGTGCGTTCGATTCTCACTCGGGGAAATAATTATATTAAAGTTTTATTACTTCTATTTGGCTGCCTTATTTTTTATCAAAGCGTGATGTTGGGTTCCTCCACTGAACATCTCTCGATTTTGGCATATCTTAACACTAGGTTCCTCTTCAACAGAATCTGCTAAGTCGCTCGGGGACTTTGGACGAGCAAATAAAATGGGAGGCAATAGCCACTTCCCGGGGTCTCTGCACACTGACTGACAGTTGTACCTGCGACGATTGTACCGGGGCGAAGTACCTCGCGGGTATCGGGGAAGGGGACGCGGGGTTAGGCGCCGCGCCCCTCTTCAGCGCCATAAACGTGGGCTGTCAGGTCCAGTGAATGTGTATATAGGTCCAAAAAAGTTGGGGCTGTTCCCAGTTCTTTTGGGTCAATGGTTTTTTGGGTCTAGCTTCGGATTGTTAAGGCTTTTTGAGATTTTGATACTTGGAAGATTGTCGGTTTTGTGGAAGTTTTTGGATGGTGGATTTTCTTTCGTTTTTTTTTTTTTTATAAAAATGACATTAACAACTTCCCTGTCCCAGTACAATGTATTTGTGTACCGCCTGAAGTCCAAAATTGTTCATAGATACAAATGCACTTGAAGTAGTATGGAGAAATGAGTCACATATGATTCATGAGCTTTTCAGAAAACTCATGGGACAGGGAAGTCGTTAAGAATATTTTGTTCTTAATTAAATGTTGTTTTTTTTTTGTTTTGTTATCTGTATTTTTAACTTGTGGAATAAATGTCACCTATATATAAAGCACAATTTTGACATTTCATGCCATATTGGAAAAAATATTGGCAATTTTATATAAAAAAAAAAACACTTTTCTACCTAAATCCCATGAATCTATGTGCATTTGTAAAAAAAGCCAAAAAATAACACTGTTTTTTGAGAATCTGTGGTGTATTGTATTTAAAAAAAAACTATTTTTGGCACACTTTTTGACTATTACCTATATTATACTGGACTTTTAGATATTATCTATGTATATGTATATAGAAGAAATATTGAATGTTTTTTGTGTACGTGTTACCTATCGGGTCCTTCCATTGTTTAGTTTTTTAATACGTTTGGCCGAAATTTTGAACTTTTGAACTATGAACCTGTCACGATACTTATATCATGTCATTTGAAATAGCATCTGATTTTAAGAATGATGTTTGTGGGTTCGATTTCGACTCACGGGGAGGGAATTTTATTAACAGAAGTAAAAAATTATTTTCAATTCTCTGCTCTGACAGCGAGACTTGAATTGGTCGAGTTCTACTCCTAATCATACAATGTCTCCCATATCGACATCTCTGTCTATTTATTTATTTATTAGTGTTAAAACACTCCGTTCCCCACTTTCCGCCGAATCCGGAGGCATTGCGTGTTAAGTGGCGGAACTTAACGCCGCGCTTTGCCTCGACACCAGAGCGAAGAAAATGGAAATATTAAATATTTCCACTCCTCGAGTGGGAATCGAACCCACAACCAGTGGTTTCAGTTACATGTCTGTGCCACTGCGCCACGACTGGCCTCTAAATTACTACATTAGGTTCCATCCTTTAAATGTCGCAGTGGAATTGCAAGTCATTGTAAAAGTGATGGTTGTCGGTTCCATCTTCTCTTAATTGAAAAATTAGAAATTATTTCATTCTAAATTAAAATTAAAATTAAATAGCTTCACGCTGTATCCCGCACACAGCAGGGTAGGCAGAGGGAACCAGTGTTGAGACACTGAAGTGTTAAGACACTCCGTTCCCCACTTTCATTCCATAACTATGATAAGACAGAACGTAGCGTTGAGATCCGCTGCTCCACACAATGATCGAATTTTAGTGGAAAGTAAAGAACGGAATGTCCAGGCACTATATTCTTTGTGTATGTTAAAAACTTAAAGTTGTTTTATTCTACATGCTTTGATTTGTGCTCTTTTTTCTTAACACACAACTTATCCAATGCCGGTTAGCTACCATTCTATCAAATAATAAAAATTGATTTTATATATTTGAAAAGAGCAACTGTTGAGTTTCTGGCCGGCTCTTCTCAGCAGAACTGCCTTCCGAGTCGGTGGCAGCGCCATGTACATTTGGCGATTCAAAAGTGCTTACAAAAGTCTATTTGAATAAAAATATATTAAATTTGAATTTGAATTTATTGATGTTTCATAAAATTTCAAAAAAGTTCTTTTGTGGACTTTGCCTTTTAAATAAAAAATAAGAGAATTTCGGTCAAACGTTCATTTATATTATTGTTATATATAATATTTGTAGTTCTAGATATAATGTAATACATTTATTTATAGTGACTAGATTTCAAAAAAATATCAATTTAAATATGCGGCCTAATGTACTTAATACACATATAGTTTGTACAGTCGTAGAAAAAAAACAATTATTTAAATTATTAACTTTTCATTAGGCATAATAGTTATAAGTCATTGTCTTTCTTTTACATAAAAAGAAGTATTTGTCTATGGTAGTACTTAACATCTGTGTTCACAAAATCTATAAAAATATATAACAAAAATAGTTTCTTTTCAAATTATTAGAAAATATATTTGAATTTTTTTTGTAGTTTTAAAAATTAACTTTACATCGCGTTACAAAGAACACTCGCTTTATGCAAATTTTAACAGTTTCTTAACACGCAAAGTATTATTTTAATTATGTATGTACATTTTTTGTCCATTTCACACAAAAAACGTTGTTTCTAACCTTTTTTATTTCCATTGTCTTCTTTTTCTTAATATTTATAGCACCTAAATTATATTCTAATCGATTCTAGGGATGTCCCCAAAATTTCCTCTATCGATATCGATATATCGCATCTTAATTATATGAAATCATTTATACTAGGAATCGCCTCTTCGCTCTGCATGGCGGAAAGAGCTGAGCGACGTACATATTTAAAATTATTACATATTAAAAAACATTTAGTACCCTAAATAGGACCCTAACGTAAACTAAATGACATTTATTATTAAGGATTCGATAAAATATAATGAAAATGACAAGTGGAGGCCTCGGAGTTGTTTGTAAGACTGATTCGGAAAGTCATTTATTCGGCTAAAGTATGCAAATATGTCGATTACGATGTATTATGTATTATAATATTATTATATGACTATGGACTATGGAGAGAATTAGTTGTTAGTGTGATATAAAAAAAAATCACTTTGTCTTTACGTGTCTTAATTAGTCGTGGTGGAATTACTTTAAAAGTCTTGGTGGTGGTGGTTGATATCGATTTTGAGTTTTCAAAGACATACTATATGTGTGAAGGTGGTATGTCTCGTTTTTGGATTTTTACATCGATGCGTATGCGTAAATGAAATTCATTTTTTGACATTTTGTTAAGAATTTTTTCAAAAAAAACGATTTATTATTTCTTTTCGAAAAAGGAAGTTATCGTCTGATTCTTTTGTATAATGTCATACTGAAAATATGTAATATTAAAATATAACCATAATATTTTATTAAAAACATTTTACAGTTAACGTCGTTTAATACTGATTTTTTTTTATTTTTGATGCGAATATTTGTACTTGTGATATATTACCTTCATCCATGTATATCTAATAGTTTTAAATGTGTACACTTTCGTATATTATAATATCTTTAATATAGGATAAATCAAATATCAATGTCATAAATGTTAAGATAATTCTAACATTTATTTAAAGAACCATAGATAATTTATTTTCTTTTTTTATCACTTGACAGCTGTCATTATATATTGTCACTTTATTTATCTTTTCTAGTCATTCGTAATTATTATTTGTCCTTTTTTGAGGAACCTCATAATTTTTTAATAAATGCATTTACAAGCTTAATATTACTGTATATTAAGTATAAATTAGACTATAACATTTAGACGTTTAGCGATTATACCTTCTAGCAATTATAGATATTTAAATATACCTTCTTATACGGTGTATAATTTCGTATTGCATTTTATACTACTTGACGAACACGAACTGAAACCTCTAGCGTAAAGTTCCTATATATTTTCTATAAGCACAATCGTTCATTGTTTTTCTTTTTTTTTTGTATAATTCAAATATTTTACACATTACACATTGATAACACACTTTCTGACAGCTCTGTACAAAATGCTCTGATATTTTTGTAAGACTTACTCAAAAACACATTTTTGGTGAATATTTTCATATGAGCTTTATTTTAATTGTTATTTTTACTCGAAATTTCTTTATCAATTTACAAAAAATGTTCTGACGTTATTTTATACCTATTTATTATATATTACATATATTAAAATGTCCGTATGTACCTAATGTTAGAATTGGATGAAACTTTGTTTTTGGTTAGGTAGAGAGGAGCCAGATTTTAAATGGCTCCTTAAGTCTACACGTAGTGTCCCGACACTCCTTTCTCCTCTTCTTAGACACCAACACGGTGGAATGGAATACTAAGGAGTTTCTTCTGATATATCTTTAAAAAACAGGGGATATTTCAAATGTAGATTGACCGATTCAGTGTCATGTTAAAATATATAAACTTTTTGAAAAGCTCTTAATATAAATGACTAAAAGGTTTACAACGTCTGGTTTTTATACATACAAAATCGATGACCATGTTCAATAATCAATGTAAAATTCAATTTATAATTAAAAAAATGTTATTTTTTTATTTTGGATTTTGGATGTCTTTTATAATATATATTTTGTTAAAACTTTAACAATCGGCACTGAATTGGTTAAAGAAAATCTTTAAAGGTAGTTTATTTATTCATATTTACAAGGATATTTTGTAGATTAGACACTCTTAAAGATGTCGATTAACCTTTAACTTACATTAAATCGGCACACAGAAATGAAAATATTTCTTAATACAAATTAAATGGTAATGGACATCTCTGAGTGTGGCTATTTATGTGTCGTGTCTGTATTTTGTAGTTAATTTTGTGATAGTTTGTGTCTTCGATGTGTAGTTGGACTTATTGTTAAGATGACATTAATCATTCGTGGTGTATTCAATACATATATAAAAGTATTTTATTGTTTTATTTGGTACTTGTTCCCCAATAGTCTGTAATAAGAAATTAGAAAAAAAAACAAGCTTGTTTTAGACCACCAGACTGGAGTAAAATCCATACTTATATTATAAATGCGAAAGTCTGTCTGTTTGTCTGTCACGCTTTCACGGGTAAACTACCGGTCCCATTTGAATGAAATTTAGAATAAAATTAGCAAATAATCTCTTATTTTTCGCTTATTTTTTCAAAAATTTAGAGGATTCTAAAGGGTTAAAATAGGTGATGAAAGTTACATGAAAAATTAAGCTTCTTGACCGATTGTAATGAATTTTGCGATATATATAGTTGAATATCCAAGGTTAAACATAGGCTACTTTATTTTTCAAAAAACCACTCCAGAGGGCTGCAATATAACGAAACATTTATGTAGTTCACACGACAAAAATGTGTTCGCACATATCCTTGCTGCCTCTACTCTAATACGAAATGTGACATTCTTTAATAATAATAATATTGCACTTTATTGCACACCAAAAAAAATACTTTTTTTTTTTTTTTTTATAGAATAAAGGAGGCAAACGAGCTGAAGGCCCACCTGGTGTTAAGTGGTTACCTTCGCCCATAGACATCCACAACATTAAAGTTATGGATGCGTTGCCAGCCTTGGGAATGTAGGACAGAAGGAGGGAGGAAGGATGGGAATGGTGGGAATAGGGAGTGCTGGCTTACATGCCATCGAACCGGAACACATCATAAGATATTTGGCGGTTCGTCTTTGACATGATAGTGGTCGCGAGCCAGTCGGAGAACGAATCTCCTACCACCAAACTACTGGGTTACGCCTTTTACGGGACGCTACCCAGCGGCGGGGGGGAATTGTATTCTTAACCCGTCCCCCCACGGGAAAAAAAATACATTTTACATTAGTATACACATAGAAGATAGAAGCAATTTCTTCCAGGCAACCAATAACGAATGGATTACAGAAAAAAGACCGCATAAAGGTGCATAAAGTATTAAATTACATATGACATTAAATTACCATAAACCAACATATATTCAAAATTAATGATACACAAATAAATATAAATGTATACATTAACATACATAAATAAATACATACATATATACGTACATACATAAATTCTTACAGTACTTATATACATACACACATAAAAAACATATACAAGATATACAGTAAGAGTCAGATTACAACTCTATATTAATCTCTTCACTTCTACCAACTAATATCTCCTCTCAACTTTCATTGGCTTCACCCTGTTACGTTGTTCGTAAAGCTCATGTTACTTATTCATCAGTTTGTTCCCCAAATGAAGCTGCGAAAGCTATGCCAAAAAGAAAAATAGTATGCAGATATATTTGAGATAATCAGTCCACTTATTGTTTGGCTCTATCAGTTTAATAAAAAATAAGGTTAATTTTATAACGTGCGGTGAAATTAAATCCTTTCTTTTTTTTAGTTTCACGCTGTATCTCGCACACAACAGGGTAGGCAGAAGGAACCTTGTGTTAAGATACTCCGTTTCCCAGTTGCCGCCGAATTTGAAGGTATTGCGTGTTAAGTGGCGGAACATAACGCCGCGCTTTACCTCTGATACCAGAGTGAAGGAAATGGAAATATTAAACATTTTCTTTTCTCGAGTGGGAATCAAACCCACAACCATTCGTTTACAACAAGTCGTTCACGTTTGGGCCACTGCGCCACGACTTAACCCAATTTTATTTATATATAATAATATAAAATAATTTAGTACATTAAATTACCAATGGAAAATAAGCAAAAACTAAAGCATCTGTGTCACAAAAAAAGGATTTTGTCTATGGTACAAACAATTACGTTTCTTTACACGACGTTAACCTTAATATATACACATAACCTTAATATTACTTTTAACATTTCAATAATTACAATATCAAATATTAATATATTATTTTTGAAAAAGGTTATTTATTTGAAATAAGTAATTTGTTAAACTAATTATTTACGTAAAGGCCACATTCAATTATTGAAAAGTTGAACACGTTCCGTTCCCCACTATCTGAACTCAAAGTGTCAATATCAAAAATGCGCTTAAAATAACACAAGTAACGCGTCGGTAATTGATAAATGACAATAATTATTTAACTTTACATGTTTTAATTAATTTTTTGCACAAAATGAGCGGGCCTAATGGCATGTTATACGGTGGTGACGAAATAGGAGCTCTAGTGTTTGATCCTGGCCACCATTCGTTAAGAGTAGGATATGCACAAGAAGATACTCCAAAAGCTGATATCCCAGCAGTTATTGGTGTTGGACCGGCCACACATATTCCTGACGCTGAAGAGAAGGTTCCAGATGGAAATATTACACAGACCGGTATGTAGAATGTGTTATTTATGCTATTTTGATGTTGAAACTTAGAAACATTGTTAGCTGTGTGCTATTTTTATTTACAGTAATAAGTGCTTTATACGTATGATATACTGTCTTTTTATTTTTGCTTAGATTTCGTAATAACTTAATTTGTTAAAACTAACATAACACAACACATCTTTGAAACTTAATGTATATCAATACTTAAAATAAGCTTATAATCTAACACCAATTTTTAATTAATAGCTATACAATTATACATAATTTACAAAAGATGTTGTGTATTAGTTATATTGTTGTTAATATTTCAGCCACAAAGAAAGATGAACTCCGCTATTACATAGATGTGACAGAACTGCATGTGCCGAGACCCAACATGGAAGTACAAACATACATGAAAGATGGACAAGTTGACAACTGGGATCTGTTTGAAAAAATGTTGGATTATTGTTATTCTAAGGTTAGTTGATTTTTCATTATTTGTAAAAGTTGTAATTTTTTATTGAGTGTGAAATAGGCTTTTTTTAAAAAAATTTAACACAATATGGGGCATTGAGTTTTATTAGTCAACATGCATTGTTTTAAATTTAGTTCAAAAGTGGACAATGGAGTGTCTCAACACTAGGTTCTCTCTGGCTACCCTCACTATGTGGATAAAGTGTGTAAATTCACATGGCTAATGCTGAAGTAATTCAAATTTTACAAATCTGTAATGTGCAACATTCAATGAAGTCCACTGTTGTATATAAAACTTAAAATCTGATCAAATGAAATTTGAATTTCATTTAAATTATATTATGTGCAAACACATAGTTAGTTGTCGACAATAACTTTTAAGGAATTCAATGACAAGTATTATATTTATCTAGGGTAGATTAATATACTGAGGATAATTTTATTATAAAAATGAAGTAAGCTCATTTAAAATATAATAGATCATATTATGTTTAAATAATACTTTAAACTGGAATCCTTTATTGAACTTGATCATTAGAAATTAGGTGTCATACTTATATTATTACTAGTGGCCTGCTCACGGCTTTGCCGCATGAACATATCTATTTCATTATGATGCAACCCTGAGGGGTGATTTTTGAAAAATAAAGTTGCCTATGTTTAACATTGGATAGTCAACTATATTTATGCCAAAATTCATTACAATCGGTCAAGCAGTTTTGATTTTTCATACAAACCTTTATCCCCTATTTTAATCTTTTGTGGCGGATTTTGGAAAAAATAAGTAACCCATGTTTGACCCCGGGTATTTTACTACTTTCATTCTAAATTTCATCCAAATCGAACTGGTTAGCCTTGATAGCTTGACAGACAAACAGAAAGACATTCACATTTATAATATAAGTACCCACTTGATAAAAATTCTCATACAAAAAATGTAAACGAATGATTAAATCATATATATAACAACCATATGACAAAATTAAAAAAAAAAGCAACATAAATCAGTAAATCAACTGTGGTGTAAAATTAACTTACCTTTTATTACTAACTAAATAAAGGAAAAGGATGAATCCAGTCGTCAAAAAAGGTTATGATCAAAGCCATCATAGTCGGCTAAGTACCAATTTTAGTATGAACATGATAATGATTATTAATATATGAAGATATGAGAAACTTGCATCAATATTTAATTATCATTTTATTGGGGCTAGAAGTTAGGGAGTACATGATGTTTTAACATTTTTAAAGTGTTATTTACAAACTTGGGAAATTGAAAAAGACTTTAGATGACATATAAAAAATTTAACGCAGCGGGATTCGAATCCGCGCCTCCTGAACGGTTTTCGAGAGGCGCGGATTTCTAAATGTCATTTCAATATATGATGTTACTGAAATCCAGAGTAACGGAGTGAAGTTGTGTTAAGACCACAAGCTTTTTAGGTTGCACATGCGAGGAGTGCCCACAATGGTGGATCCATGCTTTTTATTTTTTTTTTTTTACATCCCTCACATAGCAGAGTAGGCCGACAGAACCTAGTGTTAAGACACTCCGTTCCCCACTTTCCACCAAATTCGGAGACATTGCGTGATAATTGGCGAAGCTTAACGCCGCGCTTTGCCTCGACACCAATGGAATTATTAAATATAAAAACCCTCGAGTGTGAATCGAACCCACAACCAGTCGCTTTACAGGCACACTCTGTACCTCTGCGCCACGACTGGCTTCAATTTATACAATTTATATTTATTATAAGAATGCATTTAAATAACATATTTCAGGTAATAAGATCACCATCAGAACACCATCCAGCGTTATTCACAGAAGCAGTATGGACAACCAGGCCGGCCAGAGAGAAGCTGGCCGAGCTACTATTTGAGAAATATCAGGCTCCAGCTTTCTTCTTAGTAAAGAATGCAGTTTTAGCTGCGTTTGCTAACGGCAAGTCTACTGCTTTAGTGGTAGACGCTGGTGCCAGTCAGACTTCAGCCGTCCCAGTTGTTGATGGGTAAATTATTTATATTATATTGTTTATTTTTCTATTTTTTTAGAATAGGCAGAGGGAACCTAGTGTTAAGACACTCCGTTCCCCACGCACCGTCGAATTCGGAGGCATTGCGTTTTAAGTGGCGGAACTTAACGCCACGCTTTGCCTCAATACCAGAGCAAAGAAATGAAAATATTAAATATTTCCACTCCTGGAGTGGGAATCGTACCCACAACCAGTCGTTTACAGTCACACGTTCGTGCCACTGCGCCACGACTAACCATTTTTTTTATTATAAAATAATATATAAATATTGATATATTTTACAGGTATGCATTAGTGAGTGCAGCGGTTCGTTCTCCAATAGGCGGAGACCATTTGGTAGCTCAAGCGAAACATATGCTGAACAACCTTCACATTCAAATGCTGCCTATATACAGTATACAGGTAAGATTAATTGTTAATTATAACTTAAACACGCACTTTCACGCTTTTTCCCGCAGAGCATGGTGGTAAGAGCTAAGAGAATCAAAATGATATGTAATAACCCCTGAATGGGAATCGAACCCACATCTGCAAGTTTTGGTTATATTGCAACCCTCGGGGGTGGATTTTTGGCAAATAAAGTAGCCTATGTTTAACCTTGGATTATCAACTATATTTATGCCAAAATTTATAACAATCGGTCAAGCAGTGTAGATTTTTATATAAACTTTCGTCCCCTATTTCAACCGTTTAGAGGTTGATTTTTGAAAAAATTGAACTGAATTTTCAACTACTTTAATTCTGAATTTATCCAAATCGGACCAGTAGATTAGCCGTGAAAGCGTGACAGACAAACAGACAGACTTTCGCATTTATAAGTATGGATGGCTTGTTATTTGTAGTTAGTTACTTATATAATGTTAATATTTAAACTTGGAGAAAGTCGTGGCGCAGTGGCACAAATATGTGACTATAAATGACTGGTTGTGGGTTCGATTCCCTCTCGAGAAATGGAAATATTTAATATTTCCATTTTCTTCGCTCTGGTGTCAAGGCAAAGCGCGATGTTAAACTCCGCCACTTAACACGCAATGCCTCCGAATTCTGTGGTGAGTGGGGAACGGAGTGTTTTAACACTAGGTTCCGTCTGCCTACCCTGCTGTATGCGAGATACAGCATGAAGCTAAAAAAAAAATATAAACGTTCATTATGCTTTATTATTTTTATTTAATGAAAGGCTTAAAATATGCTTTGCTAAGCGATAAGCACTTTAGCTTCGATATAGACGTTGCATTTTTTTGATGTGTCTCACATTATTCTAAAAAACTTATTATTATTGAAATGTGATTATTGATACAAACGTTTTTGGAGTCGATGATAAACCTTATGTCAAGCAAGTCATTTGAAACTGGTGCTGGCTTGGTTTTGATGATAATTTAGGCTCAGGAATAGGCGATGCTGTTCTGCATTCGCAACGTGGAAGTATGCTTGGCTTGAATGTAATTTGACCAGGCAATCTTCAATCGCTACAGAAAGCTTGTTGCGCTTCGAAATTGTTGAATAGTTTTTTTTTTTTTATAGGGAAACTGTTCATGGGCTCACAGGTGCCCATGGCATTTGTTAGTACTAATTTGTATTGTGACAATTTTAAAAGCACTAAGACATATTTAATGTAATCTAATGGTGATGTCCATCACTGACCAATTGTAAGCGAAGCGTTTTTTTGTTTTGTGGTAAATATATAATTGTAATAAAAATCCACCCAGCTCACGCTTTGTTCCCTCTTTGGTGTTGTAGTTTTGCGAGTACTGCCTCGGTGACAGAGACGTCACGCTCGTGAATAGCTGTTTTGAGGTTGTGCTCCATGATTTGTTTTGGTGAGGCCGTCATCGCTCGGCTGATGAAAGTGGCGATCGCATCACTACAGTCGTCGGAGTAATAGACACAGGAGTTGGTATGTCTTGTTACTGCGACGACCGCGTGAGGGATGCTGTCGTGGATAAGGTACCTCTTGCGTCTGGTACGGACGATGATGACGTCGCCATACGTCTGTCCTTGTGCCTCATGAATAGTCATGATCCGCGACCTGTTTCCGGATCCATATCCCTGATCCATCAGGATTTTCTTTTCCTCCTGCGTATGGATCAGATATAGGGTTCCTTCGTTGTCCTTTGGTATATGTGTGCCAGTATATTTTTCCATTTTAAAAGAGTGGATGATGGGGTTTGAAGAGTATATACTGTTGTACACTCCGGCGATGGCATAGGCAACATCCATGGGGTTTCGGTGGGTGCAAGACAACTCACATGTGATGTTTGTTGTCAGGTTCGGACGGCAGTACCTTAAGTCGAATAGATTTCCTCTATCGATGTAGGGTAGCTGGTTTACGTCTCCGATCAGTGTGACTATCTCCGCACCAGACAACGTGGCAGCCATTACTATGGCTCCAAAATGGTTCATGAGGGCTTCATCCACCGTCAGTCGGTTTATAATGTTTCCCTCATGAAACCCGTTGACTAGGATGGATGCCGTAGTGCGCACCTTTCTTTTGGCCTTCGTGCCAAAGCGGTGCGCGAGCTTCTCCTTCAGATCTTTTGCTGCTTCGACCGTGGTGGTAATCACTATTTCACTTTCCTCATCGAAGTTCCCGATGATGTAAGTTGTTTTGCCGCAACCGGGTACTCCGTTTATCCAAGCCAGTTTTGGTAGTGTCCAATCTTTAAGAGCCGCCGGGCTCGGGATCGCTTGAGATAGTATTTGCCATTTCAAGTATCCGGTCGTCCAGCATTACTCTCGTGCAATTGGCCACTAAAACAATTGGGTCATTCCCAGGTGTTTTAAACTTGAGAGGTTTGTCCCTCGATTCCTCGAAATCTTCGACCACGCCCACAAAGCCATTGGTGCTGTTGTACGCGGCCATGTAGTGTCCCGACATATTTCCCTGTATTATTTGGGATCTGTCGTTATCGTAGATCGCCGCTTCGGCTTCGTCGTCGTCGTCTTCGCTGCAAAGAAGGTTTTTATCGCCTGTTCTTGGTCTTTGATTTGACTCGCTGGGGGGGTGCCACCATGAGCTGAACGGATAACCCTTCTTGGAGTCAATGCTTTTATTATACTTGCTGCCAGTGCCATCGACTGAGTGCCCACTCGGACGTGACTTCCTCTATGCTTCGGTAGTTGGGCTCTTTCATCTCTTTGGGCATCCATCTTTTTCTGGAGCCGCTCGGAACCGCTAGGACGGGGTTCAACGGAGGTGGAGCCTACAGCGGAGGGAGATAGATGGACCTTCGCTTTCAGGAAGCTCAGGTTCTCCCCCCTGTCTTCGTAGACTATTACGTCGTGGATTTTGGAAGCCTTAAGGCAGCCGTAGAGGTCAACTACGTCGCCCCTGTCAGGACCTAGTCTCATCGCATCTACGCTCAGGATCTTTGGAGTGCCTAAACTTTCGCTGACTTTAAGGAGCAACGAGTTTGCCTGCGCAAAAGGAGACTCTTGATAATAAGTTTTTACTTCGATGTTCAGGTAGGTTTGAAATTTCAACCTGTCACACAACGCCATGGATTTTGATTTTGGATTCGAGATCTCGAAGATCTCGACAGGTAATTTTTTTAAAACACTTAACAGATGTATTGGTACCAAGTTCTAAAGTTTTACGTGTGTGTTAAAATCATCTAGGTCATCCGTAGAAAAGTTCGTTGTTTTTTCAATATCGTTTAAGCTATTGTTTATACTAAAAAAATATTTGATTTTCTCACTTCGCTTTTACATTCGAAGATTTGTAAGACCTCAAACTGCGTGAATGGACTTCATAGATTCTTCAAAAGATGTTAGTTCTCTTTTGAATATTTCAAATTCCTCGGTTATTGCTTTGCGAATTGACAAGCGTATTTCGTTTTAATTTAACTGAGTGATTTATGGGTCAAGACTATTTGATGTCATTGATGGACTTTATACAGATGTCGAAGGTTTAACGTCTCTGAGTAACACTACCACTGTCCTTGTTATTTTTTAATTTTGTTTTGATGAAAAATGATGACAAAAGAACTTAAAGGTGGACTCATACACCACAAAGTTATTAATAATCCAGTAAACGTAAATTACTTACTTTGTTTAAACTGTCAACTAATAATAATATAGTTTCAACACTACAGGAGTTTTTTTATCTATGTATATTGATTTATTTATTAATTACACTTATAATTGACTTGTCCACCGTCTCTCGTGGTACTCAAACGTATTGAATGTATTTTTTGGCAAATCAATGCATTAACTATACTTGCAAATTTCCTTTCCAGTAAATATGAATGTGTATCCTCTCTAAGCATTGAATTTTCAAAACTTATTAAATGGAGAAAATCGGAGGTAGTTAAATATTCTTTTGTCGACGAAATCGAACGGAATAGAAAAAAGCAATCATCACTTTCAAATCGTTCCAATTCTTCTATTTTTTTTTAAGAAACATTTCACTCATTTTCGTATAAAGTAGATCTTTCACCGATCTACTAGTTTCTGACAAAAAATGATATTTATTATTTCTACTTATATGTTTCGTTTGTAGATTAATTAAATTATACTGGTACTTTCACCCCATCGTTATTTTTTTATATACGAGGGTAGTTACAAATGAGACTCAAAATGTAATATAATGGAATACGACACGAAAATTCACCAATTGAGAGTCCTCTTTCGTTCTTTGTCCTGTCGGACTGGAGTCACTGCATAAAGAAGAATACCTTTCACCATCTTGTGAACAAGATGTCGGAGCGCAATCCTACTTATAAAATATTGTGGTGTCTAAATTTTTCGACATCAAGTCTACATTGTGCTTTATTATAAAAATGGAGACGAAAATATATTATTAATAAAAAAGGAGAATTCAAAAGCGAAATTTTGAAAATACCCTCCATGGTAATCAGACAAATTATATGGAAACACAAGGGGTGTTTTCTGATATATGTTATGGTGACAACTTATCAGGGTGCAATGCTGTAAATATATATTTGTGTAAAGCAAAAAAAAATATTCAGATTTCGATGCTTTTTTAATGGTTTTGTTTTCAATAATGTGTTTATGGTTCGTTATCGAGGAGGTTTAAATAGATGTTACGTAGTACTCACTAGGTGGAGCTGCAGTAATAACTAGTACAATTTTGATGAGTAATAACTAGTACAATTTTGATGAGTTATTCAGTAAAGAATTTGCGGTTGATTAGTGAATGTTCTTAAACTAGCATTACGGTTGCCACAGTAAACATTTGTTTGTACAGAACCAAAAATACTGTTCTGATTTGAATGCGGCTTTCAATAATGAGCTTGTGATCGATTACTGATAATTCTTATATAGTTGATATGTAATGTTAACTCCTTACGTAGCTATGCAGTACTAGCTAATTCGATTTTGATGCGGTTTTAAGTATATGCTTTATGATTGATTAGTATAGGTTCCTAACTTGCGTTACGGGAGGTAAATAATAGAAAAGTTTTGCCTTAATATATTTTATTTTAGTTACATATATTATAAAATATACTCGATAGGTAACTACTGTAGTCATAAGTTTTACAAAAATGTATAATACAAATTATAACATGCATATCATCGTCGACGTAATCGCAAAATATGAATAAGAAGCTAAAATCGAAGGCAATTTCATGGCCATTTTCTGTTTCTCCAATTTGACGTTAATTGCTTGTCAATTGCTATAATGCTTTCAATGCTAAGTTATTATGTGGATTGTTTTCTTTGATCAAGAACAGTTATTACTACTCCGCCTAAAGATCGTACTTTACTGAGCGTGACATAAGCTTGCCGTTTAGCGAATATTCTGGGTCTCAGATATATAACAATATGGACTTAACTCAAACTTAATGTCAGTGGAATCATCGCTCTTCCCCTTTTGCAATTTACTCCTCTGAAAAGATACACTCGCTGGAGCTATGTCTCCTGCTTCTTCCATCCTGTCGACATCTGCCTACGATTATCAAATTAAACTACGTTTTCCTTTAGCTCTCTATTTTTCAACTGATTTCTTCTTAGACCTTCTCATGCAAAACAGCAAAACTCCCATGTGCCATTGACTAATCCTTCGCTGACCCTAACATTCATTCTTAACATCACTTGTATACCAAAGCTGAGGTTTACGTGAGATACTGTGTCTCATGTGTGTTATTCAGATTCATTCGCAGCAGGTGGAAGTTTTAGAGCGTAGTTATTGGGTTCCCTAGACTCATCTCGTGTATTAATTTGGAATAAATATATTCGGACAGCTTCTCCGTTAGCAAAGGTCCCTTCCAATGGGACACGGAGTTCTCTTCAAAAGCGGGTGATATTGCTTCATAGTTAGCTGACCCACTCATAAATTGTTGAGCGAGTCTATAAAATCCGTATCGATTTGTTGACGCATGTTGCCAAACCCAAAGTATCTCAATAAAAATGGGCTGGTAACTTAAAACAATAACTCCCTTTTACAGGTAACTGTTTCAAATCACTTAAGGCTATTTATTTTTTTACTCCTGAGGCCTTAAATGAATGCACCGCAAAATTTTAGTTGCACCAGCATCCAGCTGACTTTTTCACGATTGTGTGTCAGATCTAATCACCGAACTGTTAATTGTCAATAAAATGTACACTGAACCTTTTACGATACCCGTTGATACTTATCAACGGGCACACACTTGTGTGCCTTGTGAATTGTTAATCCATTGACTAGCCGAGTTGCAACTCCAACAAAACATGGCTGAGTAAAGCAGGTACAGTTGTTTTTAGGGTGAATGTTTTACCAGATCTTGCTCCTCTTGTTACAACTAATTTCATGGTATCAATTACACTATAATCAATGTCACTTAAATTATCATATTGATTTCAACTATGGCACCAACTTAATCATTATTTACCGGCACATCTAAATTTAAATTATATTTATTATAGTTCCTCTGAGCTAAAACTTGAGCAATAAATTTTTGAAGTTCAGTTTGTATTGCTTGAACAAGTTTAACCGCTGTAAAAGTAACATTCTCTGTCAGCAGTTTGAGCATAACACTTTGTCCTCAAAATGACGGTGCTTCATGTATGTTCCATTCAAGAGCCGGATTCTTACCTCTTGTTGATATCCTTTATGGTCCTCGTACGCAGCTTTATTGCATTCATCCTCTGTCAGCCGCTGTTTATTGGATATATAATCGTATTGTCCAGCAAACTCAGCCAAACTCAAATGCTCTAGATTTCTTCTTATTTTTCTTCTTTGTTTGTGTCAGTGTATCAATGTAATTTGTTACTATCTAAACGAAACATTCAATAGCGTTCTTTTTGCGGACTATTAAGAAATTACATCTTCTAGTACTGACTCGAAATTTCAATGACAGAGTCTATATGAAGCTCCGCACGCACAGACGCGCTTGTGATTAAGTATGGTCATTGATATTGCCACATAATTAACGTGACCCATTCGAAAATAGTGCGAGAGAGAGAGAGCATGTCTATAAATCGTTGCGTGTCAGTTCACAAAATGGGTTGGTAACTTAAAATAGTAACCCCCATTTACAGGTGGTAAACTGCTTTAAATCACCAAAAGCTGGAATAATTACACGACCACAAAGAGTATTTGTATCTCTTCAAGCCTTAAGTGAATGAATGCACTGCAACATTTCATATGCCGCCAGCATCTAGTGGATTGTTTTCCTTTTGTGTCTCATATCTTGTAACCGTAGACCTGTTAATTGTCGATGGACAGTCACTGAAAATTTTTCGATAACCACTGATAATGCATTGTGAAGTGTTTGTCCGTTCACTAGCCGAGTTGCAAGTCCAGCAAGGACGGAGATTTCAATAAAACATGGCTGAAGTACAACAGATACAGTTGGTCTGTAATATCTTTTAATCACCTTTACTATCCGGCCTTCGATAATCCTTCGCTGACCTTAATATTCATTCTTAACATCAGTTATATACCTAAGCTGAGGCTTACGTGAGATACTGTGTCTCCTGTGTTATTGATTCATTCGCAGCAGGTGGAAGTTTTAGAGCGTAGTTATTGGGTTCCCTAGACTCATCTCGTGTATTTCTTTTAGATCTTTCAAGGTGAAAGTTTTACCAAATCCCGCAAATTTGCAAATGTACTCGCATAATTTCATGGTATCTATTGGTGGCTCTTAGTGTCGTATTTCTGTATTGATCTTTATTGTAATAATAATATTAATCTATTTTCTTTGATCCACAATTATATTTGACACCGTCGTTGAAAATATCACCGGATTGTCGATGTCACCTAAATCATCATTTGAATTTCTATTTTGGCTATGTGGGGATGAAACCCTTAAAACATTGTACATAATTGACCATTATTTGGTTGCACAGCTAAATTTAAATTGTATTTGTTCGGGTTTCCCAGAGCTAAAACTTGAGCAATGACTCGTTGAAGAGAATGAAGTTCAGTCTGTATTATTTGAAAACGTTGAACATCTCCGTCTGGCTATAGAGGTCGTAGTAAATATTTTGGCATCTTGTAATTATTCTGCATTCTTAAAGGGAGCCTGAGATAAGAGATTGCTCTAAAATTAGTCTCTGTCAGCAATTTGGGCATAATATTTTGTCCTCAAAGTCGCGTTTCTGTGACGGCGCTTCATGTATGTTTCATTCAAAAGCCGGATTTTTCCCTCTTGTGGATATTCTTTATGGTCCTCGTATGCATCTTCATCGACTTCATCCATGTTGTTAGTAGGATATGTAATCGCACGTGTACAGCAAACTCAAATGCTCTAGATTTCTTGGTCTTTGTTCGCAACCATCATCATATATTTGTATGTACTTCGTGACTGTCTAAACAAAGCATTCGATAGCGTATTTCTTTACGACAAGTATTACACGACTTTCCTATTACTGTCTCGAAATTTCAAATTACAGTGTTTATGCAATTTCATATGTAGACACGCCTGTGAACAATTAAGGCCAAAAATCATCCAAACGACCAAAATTTCCAGTGATAATTACACTGCAAAAATTTGATGCCCATATCTCCATTTTGCTGTTGGACTCGGCTTGTGATATCAAGCACTAGTTGACTATGTAGATCTTATAAATATATATGTCCATATGTCAGGTCCGTAATATCAGTAATTTAGAATTATAATTATTTATATTAGTTTCACTTTAATTTCTTTTTAAAATGAAAATCGTTGTTCTTTAATTAAATATAGTGATCAGGACTGAGAACTGCAATTTGATCACTCGCATTGCGTAGAAAACCGAAACGGCAGATTTACAAGGTATTGACGATTTTGACGGTTCTTGTACCAAGTTTCAGAATGATGATGAATTTGAACTCGCTTTACCAAGTTCAACCCTATTCAGTATCACTCGTATCTAAAAAAACAAAATAGGAGTTTACTTATTAAAACTCCCCCCTCAATTTTGATTATCTAAGCTTTCATGAATTCTTCTAGCTACCATCAAAAGAGCTTTAAGAATATTTGCCCAGTAAAGGTCTTTAACTCCCAGTTAACTCTTCTTCTGTCTGGAAATCCTACCAGCTATAACCACAGTCTGCCATACATTGAAGAAACTTATTGTCCTTCCAGCGAGTTTCCTAAAAGAATGCACACTGGACCCGAAATCTTATGAGTACATGTGCGAGGTCTCTGCATCGTCCGGTTAGAGATCCAAGTTTCACGTTGCAAAGCGGAGTTTCCGTCTAGGTGTTACGTCTTTAGCCGTGCCAGTGCATGACCCGGTAACCCTTACCCACTTGTCGCATGTGTAGTGCGTGCCTGGAAACAGTTTAACGGTGGCTTCCTAATCGTACCCAGTGATCACTTTGTTTCTACCACTTGAGTTGTGCGAAGTAGTTTTATTGGAGCGATTGTCATCTGACCCCCAAAACCCCATATTCATGGGTAAACCAAGTAAAGGAGGGTGGTAGGGGAGACTAAGAAATGGAGAACAAGGACACCACTTCATCGGATTGAGGATAGAAGTATGAAAGTGGTGGCTCGAGGATCCGGGGTCGCGTACCCGTATGCCCTCGACCAAGTATAGGTCAGATACTTAGTAGGACACCCTCTGAATGAATTTTAATCATATTAAGTTCATTACCGCTAAATCTCTTAAAATTACTCATATTCGAGTGTAAATTGTGACTCGTTGGTAAAGGCTGCGTAACGTTTAGTTTCAAATTGCACAGCAATTGTATATTGTTAGGGTTGCTTTCTATAACTGTACTAACTTGAGGAATGGGTTTACAACAGCCTTCAAAATGATGTTGATACGATAATATAATTTTCACATGTTTTTGTTCTGCAATCGGTATTAGAATTAGCAAGCATATTCGTAACTGGTGGGTTTTACTACTGATCATATTTGGCAAGATCCAAATTCCTGTCAATGACTACTGGTTTTTTAAAAATATTAGTTGATTTAGGTTCCACGCCTTTTACCAAAGCGTAGCGTGTCTTTGCAAGTAATTCAATAGCATAACTTGCATCAGTTTGGCTTTCAGACCATATTCGGCTGTGTTATTCAAGAAAGATGTATGTATATTTTTTATTTCAAGACCAGTAGCTTTAGATTTACGCTCCAGGAGTTCAACCCCTCAAGTTGAGTAATTAATTTCTTATCTTATCTTCTCTTCTTTCCAGCTCTAGAGTTTTAATTTGTTGCATTATTTCTATATATTATTTATTTGTATTTATTAGACATCATTTCAACGCTAGCTTTCAGCTCGGAATTTTGTTCGTTAAAGTTTTCTATCACAGCTTTTAAATGAAGGAAATTTTGTTCTTGCTCTTTCGAGAAGGCCATGAACATCTGTTTAAGAACAGAAGAAATATTAGTCTCCGTCTCTTTTCCGTTTTTTTCTCTCCGTTACATTGAGGTCAGCAGCAAGAGAAGGAGTATCGGGCTCCGACGAGTGCTGCCGCAACGACGGCAGTGCTTTATTTTCATTGTCGGTTTCCATTCCGGAGCGTGAGGGCGGCGTGCGGTCCAAAGGCATTCTGCACTACGACGTAAAGTACCAGGCTACTATTAAAAGACGAGCTCAAAGCAATAGTTAACCATAAACGCAACTTGGGGTCAAGTAACTGGTCAACCGATTTATGACTTCATACATTTTAGCTTTCCGCTCACTTTACCTAGACCTCTCCAATATCATTAGTCTAAGCAAGGCAAGGCATTTACAGATTAAGTGGCTTTAATCTGTATAGAACTAAAGTGATACTTCTTTATAACTTATGCTTTCGTATTTTTAATATATATATTTTTTGTAAACGTTTAATTTAAATAAAATGACTACTAACAGAACACACGTCTGAACCACTCAGGGATCCATGGGGAAGGGCAAGTGATGCCATAGGATCCATTTTTGCATTAAAGTCACCTGTGACTGTTGTCAAAGAATTTTCGGGTTTTCAGTAGGTTTTTTTTTATAGCTTCACGCTGTATCCCGCACACATTCGGGTAGGCAGAGGTAACCTAGTGTTAAGACACTCCGTTCCTCACGCACCGCCGAATTCGGAGGATTCGCTTCAGTAGGTTTTAGTCTGATTTATTGAAATAACGAATTCTGCTATATTTATGTTGTAGCAACAATCCCTAATCCCTCAAAAGCATCGATTCAGCTTTTTTTATACGAAATACCACTTCAGATCAAAAGGTCTTCATATTTTATTTTTCTACAAGCGGCCCGCACTCGGCTTCGCCGTGAACTATTTCGTTATATTGCAACCCTCGGGGGCGCTTTCTTAAAAAATAAAGTAGCCTATGTTTAGGCTTAGATTATCAACTATATTTATACCAAAATTCATTACAATTGGTCAAGCGGCTTAGATTTTTCATATAAACTTTCATCCTCTATTTCAACCCTTTAGAGGTTGATTTTTGGAAAAATAAGTAGCCTATGTTAGATCCAGTCACTTTTACTACTTTCATTCTAAATTTCATCCAAATCGGACCGGTAGATTAGTCGTGAAAGCGTGACAGACAAACACACAGACTTTCGCATTTATAATATAAGTATGGATCATCATAATCTTCTGTTACTCGTTTTTCTAATTTCGCTTAGTTCTATTACGTCGTGCTTTATGTTTTGCAGAGCATGTGTTAGTTCTACTTTTTTGGAAAGAAATATTTTATAATATTTAAGCTTATGTTACTTTTGCCTGTTACTACTTCGTTTTCTTTTTCCTTCTTTTTATTTTGGTTTTATGTTTATTTATTAGTTGTTGTTCTTGCTTGGTTTTCAATACCAGTTTTAAAGGAGGATGAGGACATGGCGTATTGATTGAAAGGTGATGGTTATATTTCTCGTTTGTCAGCTTAGGGAAGGAAATTTATCGGTGGCTTTGCTTTTGTTGCTATTGAAATAGTTTTAACAAAATTACATGTCCTTAAATATGTCTAAACATAATTTATTCTTCATACCCACTAACAATCAATTATCCCACAACCAAAACAGAGCAAAGAAGTGATACGCGAACGCGAACGAGCTAGATACACACTAAAAACCCTCCCAGCCGGTTTAACCCAATCCTGGCAACAATACATGTTAAAACGCCAATACGAAGAGTTCGTCCACTGCGTCGCCCAAGTTTCCGAGCAGGCGTACGACGAGCGTGTGGCCGCGTCCGCGCCGGGGGTCCACTACGAGTTTCCCGGCGGCTACCACCAGGAGTTCGGTCCGGAGCGCTTCAAGCTGGCGGAGTGCCTGTTCGAGGGTGGTGGTGGTGTGGTGGGGGTGGGGGGGGCGGCGCAGTGCGCGTGCGCGGCGGCGGGCGGCGTGGACGCGGAGGCGCGCGCGGCGCTGTGGGGCGGCGTGGCGGCGTGCGGCGGCGGCGCGTGCGCGGGCGGCTGGCTGGAGCGCCTCGGCCGCGAGCTGGCCGCGCGCGCGCCCTCCGCGCACCGCCTCAAGCTGAGCGCGCCGCCGCAGCCGCAGGAGAGGCGGTTCGCGGCATGGATAGGTATGACGCGCGTTGCGGGAGACGGACACCTTTGCGCACGGACAGATCATCCGTTGTCAATGTACAAGCGCGCACCAAGTTGGATATTGAAGTGCTATGTGTGGAAAAGCGTGGAGCTGTCTTCGTCTTCAATATGATAAAATTATTGTCAAATTTAATTGCAATTTGGACCAAATTTGACAATAGTTGAATTATTAAAAAATGACGCTTCAAACGATATATAGTGAAGTGTTGCATACAAAACATCATTTTTTGGTTAGAAACTTAGAAAAGAACCTAATTTCGAGACACCCCGTCTTCCATTTTTCACTTGCAACCAAGACGTCGATCACTTAGTCTTAGATACCAAAGCGAAAAAATAAAAAAATTAATATGATCATTCCATCAACTAGGAATAGAACTTACGACCATCTATCTCATTTACAATATCACTACGACACGATTTTTCTATAAGAATTTCTAAAACTCCAAATATTTTAACGTTTTAATCTACTTACTTAAAAACGCTAGCTTGATCATAATGATCAAAACACCTATACAGTTTTCAACGGAGGCGGGTTCAAATCCTACTACGTTCAAATTTTAATACGTTTTATAAAAAAATATATTCCGCAAGTTCCTAAGTGTGTAAATTACATTTAAAAAAGCATTCTCTCTTACCAAACCATTTTCCGTACGATTATTTTTGTGTAACAGAAATCAGTAAAATTCTCTTCAGTGAAACTGGCAACATAAACAAGTTTTAAAAAGCGTATAAAAATTTCCATATAGCTGCAAAGAACGTATTGGCTCAGTGGTTGAAACGTTTCGACGCTTTTCAAGAAACGCAGATTCAAATTTTCTTACCTCTTTTTCAATTTCCAGGCGGATCCATATTGGCGTCGATCGGCTCCTTCCAGCAGATGTGGATTTCCTCACAGGAATACGATGAGGGAGGGAAAGGGCAGCTCGAAAGGAAATGCCCTTAACTATTTATATATTGAAATAAACTTAATTATTATGCATTCAATGTATTTTCTTTTAAAACCCTTTTTATAAATTATTATAAAATTCGAATATATTTTATTAAAATGAAGAGTAAAATAAAACCAATTACTAACTTTTCAAATATCTATATTTACACAAAAATAGTCAGTCAGTTAATCAGTCAGTCAGCGAATCAATCACTCACCCGTTTAATCAATCAGTCAGCTACTGAATCAATGAGTTATATACTGAATCAATCAGTGAGTTACTCAATCAATCAGTCAGTTACTGAATCAATTAGCAAGTTACTGAATCAATCAGTCACCTATCGATTCAATCAGTAAGTTAGCATACTCGTCTAATTGAAAAGTAAAATAAAACGAAGTGTTCACTTTTTAAATATCTTTATTTCTACAAGAAGAGACGGTCAGGCAGTCAGTCAATCAATCAATCAGTCTGTGAGTCAGTTACTGAATCAATCAGTGAATCAACAGTAATTGAGTGGATCAGTCAATGAGTCAGTAAGTCAGTCAATCAGTCATTCAACCAGTCAGTCACTCACCAGTCAGACATTCACCAGTCAGTCAGCGTGATCAGTAAGCACGTGCGTGCGGAACGCTTCCCGCTCGCGCGCCTCGAACCCGCACGCGCCGCACACGAGCACGTCCGCCTGCGCCGCCTCCGCGCTCTCTAGGAACACCTTAGCTGCGGGGGGGACGGCATTGGGTTACGTGGGTAATTGCGGGGTTAAACGCCGCACAGGTATAAATAATAGTTCCCAAGAGGAACGAGCACATAATCATTACGTGCATAAATAAAGACAGATAGATGTAGGTAAGCTTTGCACATGCTTTGCGGAGTTGTTGTGGGTTCGATTTCCACTCGAGGAATCTAAATAATTTAATTTCTTCGCTCCATTTTCTTCGCTCTGGTGTCGAGGTAAAACTTGGCGTTAAGTTCCGCCACTTAACACGCAATGCCTCCGAATTGGGCGGTGCTTGGAGAACGGAGTGTCTTAACACTAGGTTCCCTCTGCCTATCCCGCTGTGTGCGGGATACAGCGTGAAGCTAAAAAAAAAGCTATCTATCATATTTAAAAGTTATTATAAATATAAAAACTTACTGGTATTCGCTGTGCTGTCCACATGTTTTTCCTTTACATGTTTCATTAACTGAAACAAAATTATTAAATTAAATTAAATTAAATTAATTAATTAAATTTAATAATATACTTTTATTGATTACCAGCGGCCCGCTCGCGGCTTCGCCGCGTGTACTATTTCGTTATATTGTAACCTTCGGGGGCGCTTTTTTTAAATATAAAGTAACCTATGCTTAAGCTTAGATTATCAACTATTTTTATGCCAAAGTTTAGTACAATTGGTGAAGCGGTTTAGATTTTTCATATAAACTTTCATCCCCTATTTCAACATAATAGAGGTAGATTTATGAAAAAAATAAGTAGTCTATGTTAGACCCAGTCACTTTTACTACTTTCATTCTAAATTTCATCCAAATCGGACCGGTAGATTAGCCGTGAAAGCGTGACAGACAAACACACAGACTTTCGCATTTATAATATAAGTATAGATGTTTTCATTTGGGGGGAGAAAATGAAAATAATTAAAATATAATCGTTAACCCACATAGCAATTCGTTAGCTAAACAAAAAGATTTCTTTTTTTTTATTTTATTTATATATTCGTACAAGATCATGTTGTTATATCCGTTGCTGGTTTGAGATTCAAGGTTTTTGATTTTTCTTTCTTATGACAACCACTCCCTCTTCGGGACCAATTGGTTTCGCATATCCACCAGCAGGTCAATATGGCTTAACTAAGGAACTATTCTCCCATTCTTGGGTGACGTAGATCTCATCGATCGATCCATTGGTTTATCACAAGTAGTATAGTTACAGTATTACAAATAAAATTGATACATAAAAGATGATATGATATAGATTTCCCCTCTTCCCCGCGGGGTGTAAAGAGAGGATCAATTGGACTAGGACTTGATATATCTAGGTAGTATACCTCCACAATCATTCTGGGCGTACACCCTCAATATAATATCCCCCACTTCCCATACCCGTGGGGGGAGGGGTTAGAATTCAATTCCTCTCCGTCGCTGGGTAGCGTCCCGTAAAAGGCGAGTAACCCAGTAGCGTGGTGGTAGGAGATTCGTTCTCCGACTGGCTCGCGACCACTATCGTGTCAAAGACGAACCACCAAACATCAGATGATCTGTTCCGGTTCGATGGCATGTAAGCCAGCTCTCACTTTTCCCACCATCCCCATCCTTCTTCCCTCCTTTCCTACTTACCATCAGGTAGTCCTTCAGCTAGTTTGCAAGAAAGGGGAACCCCCTTTCTTCAACAATATAAAAAAATGTTGATTATGTGTAGCACCTGATTATGTGTAGCACCCCGGTAGGGGCAGCGCGCGCACTGCAGCGTGATGGCGGCGCCGCGCCCCGCGCCCCGCCACCGCCCCGCGCCGCCCGCGCCCCCCGCGCCGCCGCCCGCGTGCTCCGCCGCCTGCACGCACCGACACGCACAGCGGGTTAGTGTGGGGGTATTGTGTGCACACACCAACACGCATAGGCGGTTAGCCGAATGCGAGTGTGTGGGTGTGTGAGTAGCTAGTTAGGGAATGTGCGTGTGTGTGCGTTAAATGGGTAGGTGTGTGTATAGTTGGAAACGTCTGTGTTGCATGTGTGTTTATAATTTAAATACAGTTAGTTAACACGTTCAACGCCAAGCAAAATTATGCGTCTTTCCGTTCGGACCACGTCGGTCAATGTTGGTCGACAATGAGACTGCGTTCGGGCGGTGTCGGTCAATGATGACCGCGGCATCGGATACTTTCGATTCATTAATACAGGCTATAGGACACTGCTATCTTATTAAAACCCATATGTTCTGACCCGCGTGGCTCACTAATTACTCTAAAATAAGTTAGTTTTTCAAAAATGTAAAATACTTGGAAGTCAGACGACAATTTCAAGTGCTGTCCGACGTTAAATGACGTCACAAATAGTGACATTTGGATAGAATGTAATTTTTGCTTGGCCTGGAGGAATAGCTTGCTGTCGGTCAGCATTGACCGCGTTGGCAGTCAACGTGTTAATAAAATGTATGCGCGTGTGACTGTTAGTGTTATAATACACTAGTTAATTATAAACATATAAATATACAACGTTTTTAACAGCTGGATATACACAAAGAATATAGTGGACATTCCGTTCTTTACTTTCCACTAAAATTCGATCATTGTGTGGAGCAGCGGAACTCAACGCTATGTTCTGTCTTATCACAGTGATAGAATGAAAGTGGGGAACGGAGTGTCTTAACACTAGGTTCCCTCTGCCTACCCTGCTGTGTGCGGAATATAGCGTGAAGCTATTTAATTTTAATTTAGAATGAAATAATTTCTAATTCTTCAATTAAGAGAAGATGTCGTGGCGCAGTGGCACAGACGTGTAACTGAAACGACTGGTTGTGGGTTCGATTCCCACTCGAGGAGTGGAAATATTTAATGTTTCCATTTTCTTCGCTCTGGTATCGAGGCAAAGCGCGGCGTTAAGTTCCGCCACTTAACACGCAATGCCTCCGAATTCGACGGTACGTGGGGAACGGAGTGTCTTAACATTAGGTTCCCTCTGCCTAACCTGCTGTGTGCGGGATACAGCGTGAAGATGAAAAAAAAAATGTGTATTTATATGTAAGTGTGTATGCGTATTGTTAGAAAACACCAAGAAATTACAATTTCTTTTTTTTTTCAATAGCAAATTCTAAAAATCAGCACACATTATATACTAGTAGAGTAATATAAAAAATGTTTAAATAAAAAAAACGGTGTCTGACCATAATCACGATGGTTGTGAATTCGATAGACGCTTGTGGGAAATGATTATATTTAAAATATTTTCATTTATCCACTCTACCACTTTAGACAAAACGCGGCGTTAAACTCCTCACCACTGATTTACCCTTTGTGAATTATTTTTTTTATCGCCACGCTGTATTCCTATGGTTGTGTGTTCGATTTCTACACGAGGAACCGAAATAATTAACATTTCATTTCTCCACTCTCATAACTACGATAAAACGCAAAATTTAGTTCCGCCACTTCCTGAATTCACCTAATAAAATACGAAAATATTATTTTTTAATTATTTTTTTTTTTAGCTTCACGCTGTATCCCACACACAGCAGGTTAGGCAGAGGGAACCTAGTGTTAAGACACTCCGTTCCCCACGAATAATATAACATAAATCTAAAAAAAAGGTAAATCGTGGCTGAAAACGTGACTGTAAACGCGACTGGTTGTGAGTTCGATTCCCACTCGGGGAAATGACTAAATTTAAATTTTAATTTCTTCACTCTAGTCACTAAGACAGAACGCGAAATTGAGTACCGCCACTTATGGTAACTTACTTAAACCTCCAAAAATCATCAAAAAGTAGGAAACAGAGTGTCTTAACACTAAGTTCCCTCTGCCTACCCTGCTTTGTGCGGTATACAGCGTGAAGCTAAAAAAAAATAATAGTAATATACATAATAAATCTAATTCATCACATTTTAAATCCAAAAAAATGTCCCACCATATCCCACTAACCTTATGGGCGGTCAACTCTTTAATAGCATTACATTTGAAAGAGCACAACTTGCAAGAGTACAGGAACAACTTGAACTGCGGCGACGCGAGCAGCTCGTGCGGTGGTGGTAGAGCGCTGCGTCGCTTACGACTACCACCACTGGTGGTAGAACGTGGTGATAATAACGCTCTGGTGGTGGGAGACGAGAAATTGATACAAAGAAGTTACGTTATATCGAATATATCGACACATTTCTACGATATATTAACAAATTTGCGCCATATATATATCGAATATATCGAAAATATTGACAAATTTGTACAATATATTGTAAAATATCAATATATGTGTGACATTTAAAAGTGTTGTTCACACACTTATGGAACGTATAGGTTACTGGTCAGAGCGTTTAGACAGTTTCCGAGAAGCATGGGTTCAAATTTCACTGTGTTCCAATTTTTATATGTTTTCTAAGTTATACTTCATAATCGAGTGATTCGAATCCGCGTCCAATTAGAATAATTTAGCAGAAATTTGTTAAAAAACTCTTTTTCGAACTTTTTTTAGAGAAAGTGATTCTAAAATGTTATTCACACACTTAAACGTAAAAAAACAGTTGTAAGAACAACTTAAACTGCGGCGACGAGAGCAGCTCGTGCGGTGGTGGTAGCGCGCTGCGTCGCTTACGACTACCACTACTTGTGGTAGAACGTGGTGATAGTAACGCTCTGGTGGTGGGAGACGAGAAAGTGACACTTAAAGTGTTGTTTACACACTTGAGTTATATGTGTAATATTTCTTATATTCGAAGTATAGTGATTCGAACCCGCACCTCTTGGCTACTCCAATTAGAACAATGTAGCAGAAATTTGTACAAATCTCTTTATCTAAAGTCTTTCTTCAAAAAAGTAATTTTAAAGTGTCATCAATACTCTTAGGATATGAAAAAACAGTTATAGGAACAACTTGAAGTGCAGCGACGCGAGCAGCTCGTGCGGTGGTGGTAGACCGCTGCGTCGCTTGTGACTACCACCACTGGTGGTAGAACGTGGTGATAATAACGCTCTGGTGGTGGGAGACGAGAAATTGATACAAAGAAGTTACGTTATATCGAATATATCGACACATTTGCATAACATATCGAAAATATTGACAAATTTGTACAATATATTGTAAAATATCAATATATGTGTGACATTTAAAAGTGTTGTTCACACACAAAATTGTCAAAGAAATTTGTTTAATCTAATATCTAGAGTGTATATGTATCTTGTTACTTTTGGTCAATAAATATTTTATTTATGTATTTATTTACTTATGGAACGATAGGTTGGCGGTCAGAGCGTTTAGATAGTTTCGATGAAGTTTAAGTTCAAATTTTACTGCATTTATATATTTATACGTTTTCAAAGTTATACTTCATAATCGAGTGACTCGAATCCGCGTCCAATTAGAATAATTTAGCAGAAATTTGTTAAAAAACTCTTTTTCGAACTTTTTTTAGAGAAAGTGATTCTAAAATGTTATTCACACACTTAAACATGAAAAAACAGTTATAAGAACAATTTGAACTGCAGCGACGAGAGCAGCTCGTGCGGTGGTAGTAGAGCGCTGCGTCTCTTGCGATTACCACCACATGTGGTAGAACGTGGTCATAATAATATAACGCTCTGGCGATGGAAAACGAGAAAGTGACACTTAAAGTGTTGTTTATACACTTGAGATATAAAATAACATTTTAGTGATACGAGTAACTACCTAAGATCAATAACATACGCGTACCTATGTAAATAAGGCGGTTTGACATTGACTTGACCGTATACACACTTATGCTAGAGGAATAAACAAAACGATAAGAATATAACGTAAATATTTGATTTTTTAAAATATTTTTCCTTGATTCATTGTCCTTATCTATAAATTACTCCTAAGATGTAATTTATATATTGTGGCCAGTCGTGGCGCAGTGGCACAAGCGTGTGACTGTAAACGACTGGTTGTGGGTTCGATTCCCACTCGAGGAGTGGAAATTATATTCCATTTTCTTTCCCTCTGGTGTCGAGGTAAAGAACGGCGTTAAGTTTCCAAATTCGGCGGTGCGTGGGGAACGGAGTGTCTTAACACAAGGTTCCCTCTGCCTACCCTGCTGTGTGCGTGATACAGTGTGAAGTTAAAAAAAATGTAATTTATACCTAGGAAATTATTTTTTCTTTACTGAAAATCGCTTTCATTTACAAGAATCGATTCTGAAGATTGATTAAACGATTTCGACATTTTTAAGAATGGAATAGGAATCGATTTTTGATCTTATGTTTCCATTTTTACTCGTACCTTTTTAAAATAAACAAAATTATTCACAGTATGTGGAAAATATGGACACATTTGCACAATATATCGAAAATATCGACACATTTAACAAGATAACAAACGCCTAGGTAAATAAGGCGGTTCGGCACACGCTACAAAAATTAAGTTTAGAATTGGTCAGGTCGTACATGGTAAGTCTATGGTGCTACTTATGTATATATCCTACCTAACTACTGACCTTAACCTATCCTAACTACATGTGCGTGACAAAGACTAGCGAATATACAGCCTTATGTTACAGGAATAAGCTAAACTATGACGATATTACGGAAATATTTCTTTTTTTTTATTTAGAAATCATTTTCCGAAGATTTATGGTGCGCGCTTTAAAATGCTTCTGAAATTTTAATTATGTTAACTTTTTTTTACTAGAATCTATTCTTAAGATTGAATAACCGATTTCGATATTTTAAAAGAACAGAGTAGGAATCGATTTTTGATTATATCGTTCGATTTTTACTCGTACCTTTTGAAAATTGAACAAAACTATTTACAATATATGGAAAATATCGACTTATTTGTCCGAAATATCGAAAATATCGACCCATTTGTGCTATATATCGAAACGTATCACCATAATATCGAGAAAAAAACTATCCAGAAGCATAACAAACGCGTGCCTAGGTAAATAAGGCGGTTCGGCACGCGCTACAAAAATTAAGTTTAGAATTGGTCAGGTCGTACATGGTAAGTCTATGGTGCTACTTATTTATATATCCTACCTAACTACTGACCTTAACCTATCCTAACTACATGTGCGTGACAAAGACTAGCGAATATACAGCCTTATGTTACAGGAATAAGCTAAACTATGACGATATTACGGAAATATTTCTTTTTTTTTATTTAGAAATCATTTTCCGAAGATTTATGGTGCGCGCTTTAAAATGCTTCTGAAATTTTAATTATGTTAACTTTTTTTTACATAGAATCTATTTTTAAGATTGAATAACCGATTTCGATGTTTTAAAAGAACAGAGTAGGAATCGATTTTTGATCACATCATTCGATTCTTACTCGTACCTTTTGAAAATTGAAGAAAACTATTTACAATATATGAAAAATATCCACTTATTTGCCCGAAATATCGAAAATATCGACACATTTGTACGATATATCGAAACGTATCACCATAATATCGAGAAAATCTACTCAAATGCATAACAAACGCGTGCCTAGGTAAATAAGGCGGTTCGGCACGCGCTACAAAAATTAAGTTTAGAATTGGTCAGGTCGTACATGGTAAGTCTATGGTGCTACTTATTTATATACCCTACCTAACTACTGACCTTAACCTATCCTAACTATATGTGCGTGACAAAGACTTGCAAGTATACAGCCTTATGTTAGAGGAACTAACTAAACGATAGCGCGATTCAGGATGGTACAACGCCATCTGTTTTTGAATTGTTAAATCCATTTTCAGGGCTTTTTTTTTCAGGAGTATATGATATCTACTTCAGGAATATATGATATTTGTATTAAAATTAAAATAACAACAAAGATATTGTAAGCTTTTGGCACTTGAGTTATTCTTTGTAATGGATAAATTGGCAACGACAATTTAAATGTTATAATATTAAGAACTAGCGGCCCGCTCGCGGCTTCGCCGCGTGAACTATTTCCTTATATTGCAACGCTCGGTAGCGTATTTTAAAAAAAATAAAGTAGCCTATGTTTAAGCTTAGATTATCAACTATATTTATGCCAAAATTCATTACAATTGGTCAAGCGGTTTAGATTTTTCATATAAACTTTTATCCCCTATTTCGACCCTTTAGAGGTTCATGTTTGAGAAATTAAGTAGCCTATGTTAGACCCAGTCACTTTTACTACTTTCATTCTAAATTTCATCCAAATCGGACCGGTAGATAAGCCGTGAAAGCATGACAGACAAACAGACATTCGCATTTATAATATAAGTATGAATTATTCTTAAGTAAGTGGCTTAGGTCTTGAGAAATAAATGTCTACCTATTTTTTGATATTTTTGGGTGGATAGACTTTAGTTCTTTGACATTCCCTTGTGTGCATTTTTGTGACCATTTTCTAACATTATGTCAAAAAACAATATACTATTATAATCGGTTTTTGAGTCATAATATTAATTTTCTGGGGTTCTTTAGGAAAATTCTTAAGGAATATATGATATTTTCTTATACTTTGTTATTATTATAAAGACGAATGTAAAATATTAGTGAAAAATAAATATAATACGCGTAGAGTAACTAACAAAAAATTATACCAGCCGAAGGTAAAAAAATACTATGGGGAAAGAACGTCTAAATATACCTATGGTACCAAAATTATTTATAGTACCCGACAACTAATAATGCAAATCGATGCGTAGAATGAAGCAGTCGGATAGCTTCGACTTAGTAGAGCGTTGTGTCTCTCGCTTAAAACAATAATAGTGAGGTATCTATTAAAAGCTGTTAAAACGACAATATAGTTGTCAACTTCAACGATGTCGATTCCTTTTTATTTAATAATTAAATTTGACGCCTGAAAATATAAATAATTGAAAAAGATGTGCGAGCCTAACTGCCAGAAGTCCCAATTTCTTCCATTTCACAATCTGTGCTCTAGCGGTAAGCGGTAGAAAATATTTATAAACATTATATATAATATATATAATATATAATATATTATAAATGCGAAAGTCTGTGTGTTTGTCTGTCACGCTTTCACGGCTAATCTACCGGTCCGATTTGGATGAAATTTAGAATGAAAGTAGTAAAAGTGACTGGGTCTAACATAGGCTACTTAGTTTTCCAAAAATCAACCTCTAAAGGGTTGAAATAGGGGATGAAAGTTTATATGAAAAATCTACACCGCTTGACCGATTGTAATGAATTTTGGCATATATATAGTTGATAATTTAAGGTTAAACATAGGCTACTTTATTTTTCAAAAATTGACCACCGAGGGTTGCAATATACCGAAACAGCCACGTAAACCACGCGGCGAAGCCGCGAGCGGGCCGCTAGTTATATATAATTTCACGTGACTGACCGTGCAAGGGTTTTCCTCTTTTTATTAAAGATGCCATTGTAAAAATAATAGTTTGGGGATAGTAACAACTCTATATATATATTTGAAACTGAAAGCGACCGTACTCTACCGTATCTGTACAAAGACTGACGTCACATACCATCTGAGTAACAGAGACAGCGCTCTACGAAACAGAAACTGGCTGGCTGTTTCGTTTTAAGCATCGATGTGCATTATTAGTTGCCGAGTACTATAATAGAATTGCTATGCTAAGAAAGAGACAGTTGTTAAAGGGAAGGCTGAGGGATTTGTTTCTCGATGATGACAAAATGTCTACATCGAGAATCAAACCTGCAACAGAGTGAGATGTTATTTGTATATTAGTTAAGTTTAATATTTATTTTAAGTGAATGATGTTATTTTTGTTGTTTTTGCAAAATATTTATCTTTTTATTTTGTAATAACGAGCGCGTCTCGCCGTTAAGCTTAACAGCTTGACGAGCACAAATATATTTGTATTAATTGTAAAAAAAAAAAGGTAGATATATTTAGTTTTTACATTCCAAAAACCATATACTATTATAATCTGTTTTTAAGTTATGATATTAATATTCAGGACGTTTTTTCAAGAATATATGATGTATTTATTTTTTTTTAATTATAGTGGGCAGATAAATTTTTGTGTTTCGACATTTAGAGACCATTTTGAAACATTATGTCAAAGACATTACATTATAACTATAGTCCGTTCCAAATCCTTATGCACAAAACCAAAACACAAAGTTCATTCACCTCAAGACTGACAGTTTAGTTATGTGCAGGTACAGTTCAAATTCGAATCAACCTGAACAGTATCGAATTTACCGATTATTTCTTTTTCTTTTTGTTATTACATTCTTACGATTTATAAAACACCTCTTCATAAACACTATATAAATTAAATAAAACATTTTTAATTATTAAACGTTTATTAATTAAAAGTAACAATCAAACGTGTAATACACCAGTGTAATCAACATTTATTGATCGTGATATATTTTTATATATTTATTGTTGTATTAAATTATATATCTTACAATTTGTATATGGGATAAACCTGATTAGGAAACAAATGTTTATTTTAATATTTATGTTTTACCGATTATATAAATCGATTACTAAACTTCATAACTCGTCAGCATTCGCACGTCTCTAATTTTAACAATAGAACTGTCAGTTGTCATTTGACAGGTTTCGTCGATTTTGAGTCGAAGATTTTTTAAATAAGATTTTTTAATATTAATCTTCGTAAAAATGGCATAATAAGTGTTAATATACCAAGTTAAAATATGTGAAATATCTGTGAAAGTGTTACTTGCGACGTATAATGAGTGATCATGTGGTAATTTTAGACCGAAAAGTTTGTTATTATTGTGTGCATTAAGATTTGGAACGGACTATATACATCTATAATTAAATGTCACTTCTCTTGTTTTTTACAGAATTAGTGCCACAAATGGTATTTTTTTTTAAAATGTCTTTTTCAATTTTATAAGTGTGTGTGAACGTAAGACTTTAAAATTGTATAAAAGTATAAAAGAATAATGTCGTTATAAAACGTATAAAACTATTAATAAAGCGGGTTTTGAACCCGCACCTAATTGACCATTCAAGGGAACTTATTACTATTTATATAATAGAAAAAAAGATAGAAAATATAATAAGAAAACATATACAAAATTGAAACTTAGCGGGGATTCAAACCCACGCCTCTTGGAAACCGTCCAACCGCTTAAACCACAAAGCCATACGTTCTGTTCCGCTATGTCAAAATTCTTATATCTCTGTAGAGAGATTATTACAAATTTCTGCTACACAAAGATTTTTCTGCGAACAATCGCTTGGCAAGAGAGAATGATATTTATTAAAACTTAATTTTAGTGACTCGACACTCCGTTCTCCATTTTTAAAGAAATTTCTATATGGTTAGTGATCAATAGATCATCAATACATTATTAAATGTCATTTAGTCATTTGTCGTAAAAATAAGCTATTTTTATATGACACTACGTCCAACTGTAATAACGATTGGTTGTGGGTTCGATTCCCACTCGAGGAAATGGTTATACATATTTAAAATTATTGTCATTTCTCCGCATTGGTAAATAGACAAAAAGCAGATCTTATAAATCAGTTCTTATCAATATTGAACATAATTTAATTGCAATTAAAAATTAAATATTAACAATTGTTAATTTGTTTGTGCGAAAATTACAATTAACAATTAATTCAATGTTAATTGTAATTTAAACATTAAGAACTAATAAATTTTTAGCTTCAAATTATGGCCAATCGTGGTGCAGTGACACAAAGTATGACTGTAAAGAGACTGGTTGTGGGTTCGATTCCCACTCGAGGAGTGGAAATATTTAATTTATTTCGCTCTGGTGTCGAGGCAAAGCGCGGCGTTAAGTTCCGCCACTTAACACGCAATGCCTCCGAATTCGGCGGTGCGTGGGGAACGGAGTGTCTTAACACTAGGTTCCCTCTGCCTACCCGAATGTGTGCGGGATACAACATGAAGCTAATTTTCAGCTAATAGTGATTTTTATATAATTTACTCACAAACATATAATTATTATTATATAATTGTTAATTGCAATTAAATTTTACCCAACTCTGGCTTCCATTCAAGTTCTCAATTTGCCACGCAACCACGCAATGTCTCAATTTTGGACCAAAGTGGAAAACGGAGTGTCTTGACACTAGGTTCTCTCCGACTACTTTATTAAACGCGATTTTATTAAAAAAAAATGACAACTCACTTCGCCTTCTGCAACGCTTTCGCCTTTTCTAATATCTCTGACGGCGTCATTGCTTGTTTTTCCTGAAAATTAATACAAAATAATCTACATCATACATATACATACAAATAAATCAATAAACATATATTATATGTTAATATAAAATAGTAAAAATCTTTAAATAATAATATATCGGGCCAGTCGTGGCGCAGTGGCACAGACGTGTGAATACAAAACGACTAGTGGTGTGTTCGATTCCCACTCGAGGAGTGGAAATATTTAATATTTCCATTTTCTTCGCTCTGGTGTCGAGGCAAAGCGCGGCGTTAAATTCTGCAGAAAATGGGTAACGGAGTGTCTTAACACTAAATTACCACCTACGCGGGATTCCCTCCTGTACGCGGGATACAGCGTGAAGCTATAAAAAACAAACAAAGGAAAGAAAAAGATATAATATTATAATTAAACTAATGGCCCACTCGCGGTTTCACCTGCGTGAACTACACAACTATTTCACTATAGGCACATAGACATCACATTAGAAACCTCGAAAATTAACATAGTTTCTCTACTATATTATGCATGTATTATACACATAAACCTTCCTTTAGAATCAATCTATCTATTAAAAGAAACCGCATCAAAATCCGTCGCATAGTTTTGAAGATATAAGCATACATACATACATACAAACAGACGCCATACTTTATGCTATGTAAATATTTAATACAAACCTTGAAAAAGACATTTAAAGAAAACGTATAAAAATTTGAACCCGCGCCTCCTGAATACCGTTCAGGCGCTCTCACCACTGAGCCATGCGTTCTACTAGCCGCTGCGTCGAAATTCTTATACGCTTTATTACAACTTATTTTTGTTGTTAGCATCTCTGTAGAGAGATTTTTACAAATTTCTGCTACACAAAGATTATTCTACGAACAATCATTTGGCAAGAGAATGCTATTTATTTAAAAAAATTATACGTTTTCTTTAAATGTCTTTTTCAATTTTCCTAAATGTGGAATAACACTTTAAAAACGTTTAAAAGTAATACAAACCTCTTTCAATTCAATCTTGGCATGACTCGTCTGTTGCAAAGCCGACTGAAGGAACACAACCGGCTCCCCTTGGTCGCCCTCTATAACTACGTATGACTCTTGACTCTCCTGACCGTCTTGTTCTGAAAAATGGGGAACGGAGTGATTTGACACTAAGTTCTTTATGTCTGCGAAAGACTAAACTTAGGAAATGGACTAAATTTAGAAATATTTTCATACATTTAAAGAAAACGTTAAAAAATTTGAACATAGAGAGAAAGAGAAATTTGTAAAAATCTCTCTACAGATGCTAACAACAAAAATATCGTTGTAATAAAGCGTATAAGAATTTCGACGCAGCGGATAGTAGAACGCATGGCTCAGTGGTGAGAGTGCCTGAACGGTATTCAGGGGGCGCGGGTTCGAATACCGCTGCGTTCAAATTTTTATACGTTTTCTAAATACCTTTTTCAATTTTCCTAAGTGAGGAATAACACTTTAAAAAATGTTTTTTTTTCATACGTTTTCTAAATGAATGAAAAATGTATAAAGCCTCATTTCAGAAAAAAAGCATTGCATTTTAGAAAATTGTATATAAAAAAGCAGCTACACGCTTTAACCCGCATAAGCTTTTCATTTTAGATACCAAGTAAGAATAAACAGAGTAAAAGAAATAGAAAAAATACATAAAAAATAGAAAAAAATCTCACCGTCTCCATCATCATTGGCCAACACACAAGTAACAGTCGTATCATCACCTTCTTCACCCACTAGCCTATACGTCTCTTGACCGTCTTCACATCTGGAAATGAATAACCATAAATCATAATCTTTTCCCGTGGGGGGACGGGTTAAGAATACAATTCCCCCCCGCTGCTGGATAGCGTCTCGTAAAAGGCGGGTAACCCAGTAGTTTGGTGGTAGGAGATTCGTTCTCCGACTGGCTCGCGACCACTATCATGTCAAAGACGAACCGCCAAATATCTTATGATGTGTTCCGGTTCGATGGCGTGTAAGCCAGCTCACCCTATTCCCACCATTCCCATCTTTCCTCCCTCCTTCTATCCTACATTCCCAAGGCTGGCAACGCATCCAAAACTCTATTGTTGTGGATGTCTATGGGCGAAGGTAACCACTTAACACCAGGTGGGCCTTCTGCTCGTTTGCCCCCTTTATTACATAAAAAAAAAAAGAAATCTTAATGTAAGACAAAGCTCGGCGTTGAGTTCCGCCACTTAACACGTGATATCTCGAATTCGGACGGAAAGTGGTGAACAGAGTATCTGGACACTAAGTTATCTGTGACTACTGCATACATATATATGTACGCAGTTACCTGTAAAAAAAATTATCTTTACGCTGTATCCCGCACACAGCACGGTCGGAAGAGGGGGACCTAATGTTAAGACACTTCGTTCCCCACACACCGCCGAATTCTGGAGGCATTGCGTGTTCAGTGGCGGAGCTCAACGCCACACAATGCCTCGACACCAGAGCGAAGAGAACGAAAATATTTAAATTCCTAGAAAGGGAATCGAACCCAAAGCCATTCGAGTTTACAGTCACACATTGTGCCCATAAGCCACGGTTTGCCTCATCTAATATGGATCAAAAAATATAAAACTTGAAACACTTTCTATGAAATCACATCTAACCCACTTTATTAATAAGCATGCTTTAATAATGGCAATTAATATGTAAGTACCAAAAAAACATCAAATTATATAGATATTTTAGAAAACATATAAAAGCTTGATTGCAACAGTATTCGAACCCACACCACTTGGAAACTGCCATGCGTTTAAACATTTATAAAAATGTTCTTTTCAATTTACTAAATGTGTAAATAACACTTTAAAATGATAAAAAAAAACAAATTATACTCACTTGACTAATGTCAGATTGAGTAAATCAACAACAACATTCTTGCCGTCCAACACTTGCATGTATTTAACACCGCTGTGTCCCTCACCATCATCTATTATGTGCCCTTGTAAATTTTGTATCTATAATTAGAATAATTATACTATGAAATTTCTTTTCATAAAGTATATAAGGATAAGATGGCATTTTTTGTAATAATACATAAAAAAAATAATATTTAATTAATATATGTTGAAATACATTTTTGTACAAAATTACATGTGTTATTATTATTTATTTTTTTTAGACATTTCATGTTGAATAACAGAACTCAACACTACACTTTGTCTCCTCACCAGACTAGTGAAATGAAAACTTAAATATAAACCTTTCCAAAACAGAAATCAAACCCGCAACCATTACTTGAGAGTCATGATAGCCTCTTTATATAAATAAAAGATTATATTCTAAATTACCTTATCATGTTTATCGTAAGGAGTTACTTCAACTATTTCCAATTGACCTGAAATATTAAATATTATAATATTACATATCAACTATATGTGCCTGTGATTTAGTATGTGTGTAAAAAACTGGTAGCTTATATATATATACTCCTTATTTCATTAGCTATCAGCTTGTGAAAGTACGGTGAAAATCGATCCAGCCATTCTAAACTAGCCATAACGAACAGACAGACAAAAATTGTAAAACATCCTATTGGTACTGGTATTTGGTATACTACAGCATTAAGTAACAAAATTTTTTAATAAATGTAATGAACATAGGATGAAGGTAATATTATGCTAAATTAAAAGTTAACTTAAACCATTTCATCTGTTAAATATTTTTATTATAGAAGAAAAATAGAAAATAATTAATTGTATACTTTTGATATCTTATTAGAAAAAACTAAATATAACTTCGTTTAATTAAAAAAGTGAATTACATTGTTTATAATAATTTTTAGAAACTAAATCCTCATCTAAAGCAATAATTTGTGTATCCAGTTAATTTTTTCAATAAATATAATATTTAAAAAGCACTCTACCATCTTTGTATTCCGCTGTTAGCATGCGTGTGGTAGATTCTGCTGAACTTGTAGCTTGTTCCTCATCAGACATGATTTATATATCTAAAAATATAAAATTGTAATAATTAAATATTTTAATCACTTATTATTGTTTGTAAACAATATGGCTAGATCATTTTGTATTACCTAAACTAATGTATAAATGTTTAAAATAAGATAGAGAAATATTTATAAAATATGAATATTATTCAATATATTATAGAAAAGCAATGTGTGCAATGTTTTGAGTATTTTTTGGATTAAGTATTAGTAATGGAATATAACCTCAATTTCTAAATTTCATGAAGTATTGGTAAAAGTCATAATTGTGTAGAATAATATTAGCAAAATAGGTATTATGAAGGCTTGAAAATATCATTCTTGCATTAAATTTAACAGGCAAAGTAAACATTTTGAATTGCTATACAATATAAAAATGTCATTAAAATCGAACATTTCTTGCAACACCATAGTTGTCGGTGTTTCTACTTATTATATATACAATTTTATGATTATTGCAACAATCACCAACTTACTTTGATGGCAACAATCGATCGTATTTAAAACAAACTAACAACACTGAAAGTTAAAGTTTATAATATCACTGATAATGCATATGTTTATTATAAAAGAACCACGTAATATGTTTCACATTTCGCCATTTTACTTTGTTTCATGTTTCTTTACAAGTTCCCCTAATTTCCTTAGGCAAAGATAATCATAACAACATCCAGTGCTGCCATATAACAATATAAATAAATTAAATTCTCACAACAATTGACTAATGTTATTTAAACAACAATTTAATGATAAAAAATATTTATTATATTTGTTATTCTAAGAAAAACTGCTTATAAAAATTATATTTTTACTTTTTGAGTTTCCCTTACTAACAAAGCAACTTTGAATATCGATTTAAGTATATCACGTTCATGCCATTGATCGTTTTGAATAAAAAAATATTACTTATATATATTCTGTTGCAATAATGTCAAAATGTCAATATATTAATAAAAATATCAATAAAATATTTATTTTCACTTAAAATGAATAAAATATGTAAGTCAATACAAATTTGAATTTATACAAAAACTATAAATAATATTAATATTAGTATAATAATATGTTCAATATTTAATAACTTCTCGCTTAAAGCTCAGTCGCTTTTAACAAATCAATGACGAATCACAAAGCCTATCTAGAACCAAAACCCAAATAAATTGAAAGCAGCACGAACGAGACGCGCTAGACTATCTCTTTTATACACACACAATCTCCCATAAGACAATTACAAAAACTTAAAACTCAAAATAACCCTTAAACATAACAACAAAACAAAAATGTAGTCTCAACAAAAAATCTATCAAAACTTTATTAACTTAATAAACAATCAAATTTCTTATTACAGGTGTGTATTTAATAGTTATTTGCAAGTTAAAATCCAGTTCTGCATCACGCTATCGAAATTTCTAAGGAGAATGAGTATATAAGGTTATATTTTCATATTTTTATCGGGAGGTCCGTAGCTACTAAGTATACCGGTGATGGCTAGGAGCCGGCCTGCTTCCTTGCCAACAGATATGTTGAAGCGTTATAAAGCAATCATATGTGGTAAACAAAATGTCAAATATGTCAAGAAAATGATAAAGAGAGGCGAATGTCTCATCCATACTTTAGTAGCTGATTTGACCTTCTTTTGGTGCTTTTTTTGGCAATGATTGGAGTGATTCAGCTTATGTTTGTTAGAGGAATAAGGTTTATTTATTTTTTTTATTTTTTTAGCTTCACGCTGTATCCCGCACTCAGCTGGGTAGGCAGAGGGAACCTAGTGATAAGACACTCCGTTCCCCACGCACCGCCGAATTCGGAGGCTTGCGTGTTAAGTGGCGGAACTTAACGCCGCGCTTTACCTCGACACCAGAGATAAATATACATATAAGGTTTTATATGTATATTTATTTTTATTTATAGCTTTGCTTTTTTCGTATATTGAGTTATTTAAAGATAATGTGATGTCCAGACACACCGTCCGCTTTCTGAAAATTTGTTTGATAAATAAGGTTTTATATATGAATGTTTATATTTTTTTTGGTTTATAGTTTCCTTTTTCTCGCATAGAAGGGTAGTCAGGGAGAGCCCAGTGTAAAGACACTCCGCCCACTTTCCGCCTGAAAATCGAAACATTGTGTGTTAAATAGCGGAACTTAACGCCACGCTTGGTCGCAGGTACCAGAAGTGAGAAATGTAAATGATGTATAATCATTCCCCCAAATACAAATTGAACCATACAACCATCGCATTTACAGTCCTACGCTCGTAACTGTGCCACGACGGCTTTTTTTATATATTTTCTTTATTCGAAATTTTGTTTAGTAGTTTTTTGTTAGTAGAGTTAATTAGAACTTCCCATAAATACTTGTGGCGTAGTGACAGCTTTTACAAGCGCGATTGCTTATAGGTTATAGGTTCGATTCCCATTCAAGGAAATTATTTCTAAATAAGTTTAATTTCAGCATTCTGGTAATAAAGACAAAGTTTGTTGTTTTTTTTTTTTTTTTTTTTTTTATTATTCTATTTATCGCTCTACGGACACAAGGTCTGTACCTTTTTTAACATTATTCTTGTTTTATGATTTACAATTTTTTTTTTTTTACGATTTTAGTACTTAAAACTAAGACGTTCTCGCTAATACCTGCCATTCTGTGTATCTCTTAACTTGTGTATCTCTTAGCGAGAACGTCATAGTAAGAATGAAGAAGGGCGTGCTCAGGTGGTTTGGGCACGTCGAGAGGATGAGTGATGGAAGAATGGTAAGAAAGATTTATGAAGCAAAAGTGAGTGGTAAGCGAGGCAGGGGGAGACCTCGGTTGACCTTCGAAAACACAGTATCGATGATACTGGAGGAAGGTCACGTAAAAAGCATGAGGACCCCCCGGAGGGCGTGTATGAAGAGGTTGATGACTGTGGACGAGGCGAAAGAAGTATGCAGGGACCGTAGCGTTTGGCGCTCCGTTCTCTCTGACTACCCCAAGGGATACAGCGTGAAGCTAAAAAAAAAAAAAAAAAAAAAAATAAGACTTAATACTCTAAGAGAGTCCAGTTACAAATTTAAGTTGCCTGTTCATTGTTCATTTTATATAATTTATGATATGAACATTAATTGTTACCTAACTTAATATATTATAATTGTATAACTTATTATATTTTTGACATCTATTACATATATTTCTTACTAGTAGTAAGATACATACATACATACATGCATATTTTTGTTTTTTTTTCGTGTTGTTAAGTTCTAATGTTTGACAAGCATTGTTTCAAATTTGGACGATTATTTCAAGAAAATGATAGAGGTGAAAGTTTCATCCATACTTTAGTGAATTGACCTTCTATTAATATTTTTTTTGTTGGAATTCACTTTTTTTGGTAATGATGAATGGTATTCCAAATATTTTATTTGAAGACTAAAATAGTATTATAATTAATTAAAATATTAAGTAATTGGGGCCAGTCGTGGCGCAGTGGCAAGAACGTGTGACTGTAAACGGCTGGTTGTGGGTTCTATTCCCACTCGAGGAGTGGAAATATTTAATATTTCCATTTCCTTCGCTCTGGTGTCGGGGCAAAGCGCGGCGTTAAGTTCCGCCACTTAACACGCAATGCCTCCGAATTCGGCAGTGCGTGGGGAACAGAGTGTCTTAACACTTGGGTCCCTCTGCCTACCCGAATGTGTGCGGGATATAGGGTGAAGCTATATATATTTCAATGAACAAATAAGCTTTTATTTCTCTCTAAGTTCCGCCAATTAACATGTAGAGATTCGATTTCAGGCGGAAAGTAGAGGATGCAGTGTCTTGACTCTTAGTTCTCTCTGACTTTGCTGTGCGAGAAATTTTAAGCGGGTAAGAAATATTACGTATATAAAATAAGTAATATTTTTAAGGACAATTGTTAATATTGTTTTTTATTTATGTTTAACTAATGTCATTGTGGCTTGCTGTTTTTTTTAATATTTTCTTTCTGCCGCATATCAGGGTAACCAGAGAAGACATAGAGTCAAGACACTAGATCCTATGCATTCCGCCCCAAATCGAGACATTGCGTGTTATATGGTGGAACTTAACGCTGCGCTTTGTTTTTGGTAATAGAGCTAAAAAATGAATATTTTAAATATAATCATTCCCCCAAGTGGGAATCGAACTCACTACCATATCGTGAACAGTCAAGCGCTGTTCCATTGCGCCACGACGGCGTGTGCTTCCTTTAACTATCTATACTAATATAATAAAGAGGTAAAGTTTGTAACTTTGTTTGTAAGGGGTAATCTTCGGGAATATTGAAGTTATCATGAAGCTTCTTTCACAATTAGAAAGCTACACTATTCAGGAGTGCTATAGGATATATTTTATTATGATTGAATAGAAATTTCAGAAAATCCCAAAGAGGCTCGAATATGGGGGATAAAAGCTGCAGATGCGCGATGCGATGAAGCCGCGAGCGAGTCGATAGTAGTAAATAATTTGAATAATATAAATTTAATTGCTACTTCGCAATGACAACGTAAAGTCTTGTTGTAATATTTTTTTATTGCTTTTTTTATCGAGGCGACGGTGTTAGTTTTTTTATACTTTTGAGTACAACTTATAATTCTTATTAGAATAAGTACGTAGGCTAAAGATACACTTCGAGCGATATATGAGGGGGTATTAAACAAAAACGACTTTTCCCTTGATTAACTCTCCTGTAAAAAACAAAATTCTGACTCTACTATAAGTCAAATATTCTGATAATTTTGAATTAGGAGGGCGCGATATGTTAACTAGCTATTAGAAAATGGGCAAAAATTAATTTGGTTTTAACAAAAAGGAAGTCAATTCAGCTACTGTGGTGCCTGTGAGAAGTGAATCTCAAATTTCCGTTTTACAGAAATTGATATATAGTACCAAATGATGCTTTTTTTGTTATTAAATGACTTAAAACAACTGTTAAAAATACACAGCTAAATAAAAAATAGTTTTAACTTCGATTAGGTCTCCTATAAGAAACATTTTTTTTCGAATGTGTAGTATACTGTTGCCCAGATCGGCCTTGACAGCTTCACCAGGTTTTGGGGGAGGCCGAGCTATATGAGCTCTGACCTTGGCTTGGAATCCTTGCTTGTGAGGAAGCCATCAAATGACGACGACGGCATGGCAAGGGCGTCTCAGTTGAGACTCGAACCTCGACTTGCGACACCGTTTTTGTGGGTGACTTTACTTCGCTCTGTCCGAGCTAGGCCTACCTAGGGGCGCTGGTGCCCGGGGCGGTATCGGACCGTGTAAGAAACATTATGTTGACTCTACCATATGTCTAAAATACTGATACTGTCGAATTAGAAAAGTGATATAATAACTATTAGAAAATTAGAAAAAAAATAATTTGATTTTGACATAAAGGAAGAACTTTCCCCTCCCCTCTTTTATCATTTCGTATGTGTTATTTATAGTAAATTTCGTGTAATACTCGCAAAATATGAACTAAAAGCTGCTTTTTTATTATTCAACAACATAAAACGCTTAATATTCCTAAAAAAAAACACAGGCAAAAAAAGTCCTATCTTTGATTAGGTCTCCTATAAAAAAGTTAATTTTGACTCTACCATAAGTCAAAATTACTGATAATTTTGAATTAGAGGACCGATATGCAATCTATAATTTAGGCCCGAAAGATTCATTAAGAACAAAATTTAAAGAAATTAATATATTGACTGTTGCTTCTCAATACATATTTGCTAATGTTATGTATGTTAAGAAAAATATTAAGGATTTTATAAAAATTGGCGACACACATAATATTAATACTAGAAATAAGCATAAACTGATTACACCTGTGACTCGATTGCATCGAGTCAATAATTCATTTATGGGACAGTGTATACGCTTTTACAATAGGATCCCAGAAAACGTCCAAGATTTTTCTATATCACATTTTAAAAAAGTTGTGAAGAGACGTTTGTGTGTTAAAGGTTATTACCAAATTCAAGATTTTATAAACGATAACACGCCTTGGGAATGAAATGCTCGCTCCAGGCTACTTCAAAAGTATCATTGTCTGCAATAAATCTGTATATCACTTTAAAAAAAAAAAAAAGAAGTCCCGCTGAGTTTCTTGCGCCGGTTCTTCTCAGGTCTGAGGCATTAAATTTAGTGAACCGGTGGTAAACTATTTGACGTTCAAAAAATGAAGCTTGTAACTTCTTATTTTGAATAAAATTATTTGACTTTGACTTTGACTTTGATATGTTAACTGGTATTAAAAAAATTGCCAAAAAAAAAACATTTTGACTTTGACATAAAGGAAAAACTTTGACATTGACCGCAAAAACACAAAAAGGAAGTCAAATCAGCTACTGCGGTGTCTGTGAGAAGTGATTCTCAAATTTTCCTTTAACAGAAATTGTTTGACTTTTTTTATAAGTATTTTTATATTATTGATTGTAATCCATACATGACGGTCATATTAGATAGAGCGACATATTTAGACGGCGGTAAGTTACACCGGCGTACCGCCAACACCGGCTGCCCGAGTAGCGTGGGACCTCCCCACTTTTGTCATATCGTATGTCTTATTTATACTGAATGTTTAAAGTAACTTCTATAGCGTGATTCAGGCGAGCATTCCTTATTGGTTGGTGTTGTATGACGTTGTATTACGTAGAATAGTTGTATGGAATAGAAGTGATGTAGAGTCGTTTTTGTGTTTTTGTTTTTGGTCTAAGTGTGATTTTTTGGGTCTGTATCTAAAAAAATATAGTGTTAAGACACTCCGTTTTCTATGTTTAATTCAAAATGGAGACATTGTGAGGTGAGTGATGGAACTCTATGCCGTGATTTGTCTTTTCTTTGTCTTAGGTACGAGCGAGGAAGTGAAAATCATGTTAATATAATTATTCTCTCGAGTGGGAATCGAACCCACACCCATTCTTGTTTAAAGTCAGACACTACCACTGTGATAAGATGGCTTATTATGTCTAAAAATAACTTTAATGTCATTTAATATATATTAACAACCTTTAGTTGTTCTGCTCTACATTTTTTACATTTAAAAGACATTATATGTTTATTTCAATTTTGGTGAAAAAGTAGAGAACATGGCCAGTCGTGGCGCAGAGGTACAAATTGTGACTGTAAAGTGACTGGTTGTGGGTTCGATTCCCACTCGAGGAGTGGAAATATTCAATATTATCATTTTCTTCGCTCTGGTGTCGAGGCAAAGCACGGCGTTAAGTTGTGCCACTTAACACGCAATGCCTCCGAATTCGGTGGTGCGTGGGGAACGGAGTGTCTGAACACTAGGTTCCCTCTGCCTACCCTGTTGTGTGCATGATACACCGTGAAGCTAAAACAAAAAAGTAAAGAACGGAGTGTCTTGACACTAGGTTCCCTCTGCCTACCCTGCTGTGTGCGGGATACGGCGTGAAGCATTGCATTACTAAATTGGACTATAATATTCTTGTTAGGTTGCCTACGTTAGATTATAATTGGAAAATTACATCATGACTATCTTGTATGGAAAATTCTACTTTATCTGTATAATATATAAGAGTTATATTTAAATGTACAGTTGTTGGTAGCGATGATGCTATAAAAACGCAGTTAGCTTGCGTCAAGTGTTCTGATTACAAACATTAGAAAAAATGCAATATATGTTTTATTTTTTTTATTTTTTTTTAGCTTCACACTGTATCCCGCACACAGCAGGGTAGGCAGAGAGAACCTAGTGTTAAGACACTCCGTTTACAAGTTTCCGCCGAATTCGGAGGCATTGCGTGTTAAGTGGTGGAACTTAACGCCGCGCTTTGCATCGACACCAGTGTTTTCACTCCTCGAGTGGGAATCGAACCCACAACCAGCCGTTTACAGTCACACGCTTGTGCAACTGCACCACGACTGGCCCCTGGCAATACTGGCAATGTATGTACCCATATACATATATTATATTACGGGAAGATGTGACGCAGTGCGACAGTAAACGCGTTTGATCGCGGGTTCAATTCTGGTTCGGGGGACATTTTCGTCTATTTAACAAAAGCGTGAGATAAAGCGCAGCGTTTAGTTCCGTTTTTCAATATGAAATATTGCAAATTTCGGTAGAAGATGGATAACGGAGTATCTTACTAAGTTCTCTAATTATCTTGCTATGGTAATAATAGATTAATAGCGTTAGTTTTAGTGTTCGAAAGTACGGTACGGCCAGTCGTGGCGCAGTGGCACAAACGAGTGACTGTAAACTGGTTGTGAGTTCGATTCCCACTCGAGGAGTGGAAATAGCAGGGTAGGCAGAGGGAACCTATTATTAAGACACTCCGTTCCCCACTTTCCGCCGAATTTGGAGGCATTGCGTGTCAAGTGGCGGAACTTAACGCCGCACCTTACCTTGATACTACAGCGAAGGAAATGGAAATAATAAATATTTCCATCCCTCTAGTGGGAATTGAACCCACAACCAGTCGCTTTACAGGCACACTCTGTGCCTCTGCGCCACGACTGGCCGCAGTAATTATTTTAATCGTAATATAATTTCAAGCTATATTTAGAAATGTAGAGCATAATAAATTTAATATATGGGAAATAGAATCTTAACTCTTGAGAATAAGATGCATTTTCTAATGTAAAGACTTTTTGCAATGCACTCTAAGACGCTGTGAAGTATGAAGCAACCTGCTTTCACCCCTCCACCTTAAGTTACACAGAGTAATGTGTTTATAGATAGTTTTTTTATTATATACTAGCTGTACCTGCGACTTGGTTTGCAGGGAATTTAATAAAAAAGTTTTAATCCATACTTATATTATAAATGCGAATGTCTGTGTGTTTGTCTGTCACGCTTTCACGGCTAATCTACTGACCCGATTTGGATGTAATTTAACATGAAAGTAGTTAAAATGACTGGGTCTAACATAGGCTACTTAGTTTTTCAATAATCAACCTCTAAAGGGTTGAAGTAGGGGATGAAAGTTTGTATGAAAAATCTACACCGCTTGACCGATTGTAATAAATTTTGGCAAATATATAGTTGATAATCAAAGGATAAACATAGGCTACTTTATTTTTCAAAAATCCACAACCGATGGTTGCAATATACCGAAAGTGCCACGTAGATCAGGCGGCGAAACCGCGAGCGGGCCACTAATTCTAAAATAGAAGTCTAAGCCTAAGTTACTCATTATTGTATAAGCTATCTGCACGTGAAAGTCCCGTCAAAAACGGCCCAGCTGATCCAGAGGTTATTTATAAGAAAGAGAGACAAAAAATTGTAAAGAATGTTAGTGTATTGTATGCATATGTATTTAGTAAGCGTTTATTTTAATATTATAAACACTTTAATTGTTCTTTTTTGTGTAGGTAAAACGTATAGAGACATCTCTATATTTACTTGTAAGAAACTGTTCGAAGGAAATCTAATAAGATGTTTAAATGGGATATTTAAGAATAGGTTTCTAATTTTTATCATTATCAAAGAATATATTTAATTTAAAGTATATATTATATAAATAAAAAACATAATTGTTTTGAAGTGCTATGAATAATACTATGGACAAAAATTTAACAAGATTATATACAAATTGGATTACAACAATTTGAACTACAGATAATAACATAGATTAATAACTTTTATTTAAATATTTATGTTATTTTATACATTTTGTGTACTGGACGGAGTGTTAAGACACTAAGTTATCTCTAGCTATACTAAACATGCAAAAGCGTGAAACTGCGAATTATACAAAGAGTTTATTCTTATATAAAGGAAACAAAACAAGCATTAATAATGTAAATTTTGGCAGAAAACATTAATTTACGAAAGTTATTCAAATGTAGTATCTTTAAGTCGTAAAAAAACCTAACGAATAATTATTCCTATTATATAATATTAAATTAATAATCAATTTAAATGACAACTATACGAAAATCTATAGATTTAATAAAACAAAAAGCTCGGCAGCTAAAAGCCCTCAATCACTAGTAATCATTATTGCATATTAAGTTATTAATAAATCAAAAAAACAATACGTAAATCTATCCAGAACTTAGAACAAAAAGCTTCACAGCTAAAAGCTCTGTAATAAAATACAAACAAACTTTATCCACCCTTGCAGCCTCTGAATCAAAATTACTCTCGATGCCTGAAACGCGCTATCAAAGTTTTCCATACAACTGCTATAAAAGCAACTTATTTGAACATAAAAGTAGGGAGTCCGTTGCCACGAGGTAAGGTGGTGTTCGCACCCACCACACCAAGTGCGGCGCACACAAGAACACAAAACAAGTCACCCACAAGAGCAAAAATATTTCAACATTTGCCATTCTGTCACTAGAATAAAACGCTAGAAGTACTGTGTACAGACGCCGAAGAATGACGAATGATTGGACTCAAACTGAATTTACAGATCCGACGTGGTAGATTTGACTCCTCTTTTGCCCTTGTTTTTATTTTTTTATTAAAAAAGTAATTAAAAATTAAAAAAAAAACAGTAGCAGTCGTGGGACTGCCGATAGAAGTGAAAACGGAACTATTAAGTTGAGTGTAATTAAAACTATATGATTTTTTTTATGTTTTATTTATTAGTTACATATGATGGGTTAAACAAATCATGAACAAAATATAAATACAAAGTGGTTGAAAAAATAATTAATATACAATTATCTTTTTTATACGCGCGTAATATGCGCGTGCGCTAGTCTGCCTCTCCATAGCTATAGATATACTATTATCATGTCGCATGTCGGTGACGCGAACCGAGGATTTTACCCTCTACCAAAACGCTCAACGCGCCTAAACAAGTTTTCACTTCAAAAAATAAGGCATTAAGTTCCGCCACTTAACACGCAAGCCTCTGAATTCGGCGGAAAGTGGACAACGGAGTGTCTTAACATTAGGTTCCCTCTGCCTACCCTTCTGTGTGCGTGCGTAAAGCTAAAAAAGAATATTTGTAATTGTTTTTGTTATCTGTGATTCTGTTTTGTGGGTATGTATGGATTATTATTAATCTGTAATTAAAAATTGTGCCTCTCATAGGCAAGGCCTTTTTAATATTTTTTTTTAATTTTAAAATAATTGAATTATTTTAAATTAAAAAAGTTATTATTTTTGTAATCTATGATTACATTTGATTTGTTTTGTGGGTAAAAAAAACAATGAAATTACATACGAGTACATAACAGTACGTAATTCAATAATGTATTTTACAAGGCTAAAGTAACTCATGAGTTATGCCGAATGCATTAAGGACACTTATTCTGTTTAAGTTATTTTAAGAATTTTTAAAGTGTTATATCACACACTTAAGAAATTACTATTTTTAGAAAACGTATAAAAAATTGAACGTAGCGAGATTTGAACCCGCACCTCTGGGAAACCGTCTAAGTATAACATTTATGCTTATTATTTTAGGTTTAAATGATATTGCAAATAATTGGTAATACTAATTTAGCGCTCAAAAAATCAAATGTAGAGAATGGTGCGAATATTGTAGTCGGCTATAAATAAGTGATATTGTAGGAGGAAAGTATACCAACATTGATATCTTATCAGCTTTTCCCCGCACAGCAGATTACACCTAGAGTCACTACACTCTCCATTCTCCGCCCGAATTCGGGAGATTGTTAAGTGGCGGAACTCTACGTCGCGCTTTATCTCGGTACTAGAGCAAAGACATAAAAACAATATATACGATCATTCTCCCAAGTCCCCGAAATCACAACTATCGCTTTTATATTAAGTTATTTAAATGTGATTTTTCAAATATAGGCGCCATCTTGTAGAGCTCTGTTAAAACCCCACTATTATGTTTTCTCTAGTTAGTTTCATTTCCAATTAAATTCTAAAATGAAATTTAAACAATTACTATACCAGATAAATTGGGGCCAGTCGTGGCGTAGTGGCACAAACGTGTGACTAAACGACTGGTTGTGGGTTCGATTCCCACTCGAGGAGTGGATATGTTTTATATTTCCATTTCCTTCCCTTTGGCATCAGAGGCAAAACGCGGTGTTAAGTTCTGCTACTTAACAAGCAATGGCTCCGAATTCCGGGGAAAGTGGGGAACGGAGTGTCTTAACACAAGGTTCCCTCTGCCTACCATGCTGTGTGCGGGATACAGCGTGAAGCTAAAAAAAAATGTTTCAACTTCACGCTTTTTCCCGCATTGCAAGGTGGGCAGAGAGAGCTTAGTAACGAGGCACTGTCTGTAGAACAGCTACACACTTTACGTACAAATCCTAGACATTACATATTTAATTATGAAATGTCGCCCTTTTTTACATACCGGAGCAAAGAAATTAAAATAATATATAAACGAGTGGGAATCGAACCCACAAACATTGCTTTTATATTATTAAGTCATTTAAGAACAAATATTTAGTTCAAACGCCATCTTGTAGAGTTACTTTAAAACTTTACTATTAGGTTCTTATTAGTTGAACCCAACTAAATTCTAAAAAATATTTTTTTACAATTATTATACCAGATGGGGCCAGTCGTGGCGCAGTGGCACAAGCGTGTGACTGTAAACGACTGGTTGTGAGTTGATTTCCCACTCGAGGAGTGGAGATATTTAATATTTCCATTTTCTTCGCTCTGATGTCGAGGCAAAGCGCGGCGTTCCGAATTTAACGGAAAATCGGGGAACGGAGTGTCTTAACACTAGGTTGCCTCTGCCTACCCTGCTGTGTGCGGGATACAGCGTGAAGCGAAGAAAAAAAAAGAAAATTGTACCAGATATTCTAATAATTAAAATTTAACATGGTTAAAATGTACGTGAAATCTATAAAAAAATATATAAGAAGTTACAGCATTAAAAGGTATTATTTAATGCAATAATGAGCTACCTATTATTAAAAAGCAACGCGTGTGTTATGCGTTAACGGCTCCGCTAGTAACTTTGATTATTATAGTTTAATTATATTTGCAAGTTAATACTAAAAATATCTGATGACCGAGATGCGCTCGGTATTCCTTTCGAGAAAAAATATAATAAATAAAAAAAAGAATATATCTGGATGTCAGAAATGAACTGTGGCCTTCTGGTTTGCAGATTGATGAAGCTGAGCTAAAAAAACTGCGCCATTATAACGTTGTCAAATATTGCGAAAGTGACAGTCGTATATTAATGATATTTTGGCCATTATTTTATTCATTTTAATTATATTTCCATTTTCTTCGCTCTGGTGTCGAGGTAAAGCGCGGCGTTAAGTTCCGCCACTTAACACGCAAGCCTCCGAATTCGGCGGAAAGTGGGGAACGGAGTGTCTTAACACTAGGTTCCCTCTGCCTACCCTGCTGTGTGCGGGATATAGCGTGAAGCTAAAGAAAGAAAAATTTTATTCATTAAAAATATGAAGAAAACAACATTTTTTGAAAGTGAAACCTAGCTGTGTTAATTTTTCCCCTCTGAAACCTACATACCAAATTTTATGAAAATCGTTGAAGGCGTTTCCGAGATCCGGATTATATTTACTCGTACATATATACACGTTGTCAATTGTGGACAAATAGTAGAGCAACTGATTTTTCAGCTTAACGCACTATCCCGCATAGCAGGATAGGCAGAGAGAGCTTAGTGTCGAAACATTCTGTTCTGCACCTTCTCTCCGAATACAAGACATTACGTGTTGCGTCGTGAATCTCAAAGCCGCGTTTTCTCTAAGTACCAGAGCAAACACACGAAAATGATACCTATAATCATTCCCCCCAATGGAAATCGAATTCACAACCACTACTTTTATATTATTAAGTTATTCAAATATTTAAAATAAAGACGCCATCTTGTAGAGTAAGCCAAAACTGTACCATTACGTACTAATTAGTTTCATTTTCAACTAAATTCTAAAATGAAATTTACACAATTATTACACAAGATATTCTAATAAATAAATTATTACTTATTTTATTGATAAATAAATGTAAATAACAGATAACAATTATTAAAAATGTGTATATTTATTGACATATCAATGTTCACCCCTGTGTAGCAACCCTTGTTACACTGCGCAAGGTCAAAATACGTCAGTCCAAACGAACCAAACATAAGAAACACACGTAATATGAACAAAATATATATTTAAAATTAAATTTAAATATATTTAAAGGTATGTCTAGCACAATAAGTTTAATCTAATGCTTAAAAAATGGGTGAAATTAAAAAAGTTAAAATGTCATTTTTAATCTGTTTATTTTTTATTGTGAAATGTCACGGAGTTAAATAGGTTAGTTTATTTATATCTTTTAAAATAATCAATTGTTGAATGTTTTTTGTTTATTTGGTTATATTAATAATTTAAATTATTTCGAGAGAGATTTCCAAAATTTGAGACATTGTGTTTTGATTGGCGGAACTTAACGCTGCGATTTCTCTTGTCAACTCGACGAAGATATGATAATAATTAAATTATAATAATTACACCGAGTGGGATTCGAACTCATAACCAATCGCGATTAAAGTCAGACGGCTCACTGCACTACGATGGTCTCATGATTATTTTATTTAATTAAAATAATAAGAAACATTTTAATTTAATATAATATTTAAAGTCCATTGTAGTGCAGTAGTATAGTGTCTGTTTGTAAAAGAATTTTGTTACGAGTTCTATTTTCATTTAGGGGAATTATTGTTTCGTTGTGGTTTAACTCTTCCTGGGCTATTTGTAGTAGACCTCTGACATTTGTCACAGTGAGGGATATCGAGCACTGTGTCTTGTGTGCTGTGAAGTTTTTTAGTGACAATTGTAATTGCAGTTTTTGAATAAATGGTAATTAAAAGGTCAAAAAGTGCCCCTAGACTTAGGCTGTGGAACGTTAAGTGTTATGTTAGTGTTAAGTGTTTGCTTTTCAAACGTTTTTTAACATGTAATAACATTAAATATGTACTTCGCTCAGCTCTTCCCGCCATGCAGAGCAAAGAGGCGGTTCCTAGTTATATTTCTTTTATTTTCATTTGTCCGCAATAGTAAGATAAAGCGTGGCTTAGAATTCCACCACTGAACTCGTAATGCAGTGACCTAGTTATAGTATGACCAGGCAGTGCAGTGCACCAGGGCCCAGAGCACAAGGGGCCCTCTGAACCTTAGCTATGAATAGAGATGAGCATAAAAACCAAGAAAATACTATGACGTATGGATTTACCCTAGTACCGATCAGTTTATATAATATCCTATTATTTTTTCTATCTATCTATTATTTTTTCTATCTATACCATTGAAGGCCAACGTTTGTTCAAGCTCCGCGAAAAGAGGAGATGAGGGCTCGATTCTTTCCCTGTGCATCGGGACCCTTGTAAACTTAGCTACGCCACTGACGCAATGTCTCGAATTCAGATTGACAATGGAGAACAGAGTGTCTCGACACTAGGATCCCTTACTCTACTGTGCGAAAAAAAAACGTGAAGCAAAAAAAACTAATGTTTGAAGAGATTACCACATCCAAACAAAGAAACTCTTTAAGTCTTCAGCCATATATAACAGTTTACATAAAAATCTAGAATGGACAAATACAGCTTATCGCACCGTTTTGCCATTATTATTTTTTAATGAAATATTATTTACCATTAATTTTGTTCTTTTTTTGATAAATTCCATTTGAAAGAAGTAGCGGGCACAGCAAGTTTTATTTAAAAAAGTATTTAAAGAACATAAAACGAAATTTACAAAACTTAAACAAAACTTAAACCTAAACTTAAAGATTCCATCGCTAAAAAGTATTCAGTTTTGATTTATAAAGTGGTTCCCACATGATACAGAATGATTGAAAAAAATAACCATGAATCCATACTTATATTATAAATGCGAAAGTCTGTGTGTTTGTCTGTCACGCTTTCACGGCTAATCTACCGCTCCGATTTGAATGAAATTTAAAACCTTACCGGGTCTAACATAGGCTACTTATATACTTGGCTTACTTATATTGAAATAGGGGATGAAAGTTTATATGAAAAATCTAAACCGCTTGACCGATTGTATTGAATTTTAGAATAGATATAGTTGATAATCGAAGGATGTTTAACCTTCGGTTACTTTATTTTTTAAAAATCCACCCCCGAGGGTTGCAATATAACGCAACAATCAGGCAGTCCGCGCGAAGCCGCGAGCGGGCCACTGGTATACTTTATATGTCTTTCACCAGATCCTCGTATATGACATGTTCCTTGTAAATTACATAAGGCCTTGTCTTTCCACACAGCAGGGTAGTCAGAGAGAGCCTATTGTTAAGAGTCTCCGTTCTTTACTTTCTCTCTGAATGTACTCTAAATGTCTTAATTTAAGACATTTCGAGTACATTCGTGAAAGTCAACGCCGCGTCTTCTTCACTAGAGTGAATATTTGAAAATAAATAAATTATGGAGGATAATGTGGCCAGTCGTAGCCCAGTGGCACAAGCGTGTGACTGTAAACGACTGGTTGTGGGTTCGATTCTCTCTCGAAGAGTGGCAATTATATTTCCATTTTCTTCGTTCTGGTGTCGAGGTAAAGCGCGGTGTTATGTTTCGCCACTTAATACGCAATACCTCCGAATTCGGCGGAAAGTGAGGAACGGAGTATCTTAATACTAGGTTCCCTCTGCCTACCCTGCTGTGTGCGGGATACAGCGTGAAGTTAAAAAAAAGTGGAGGAGAATTCAAACACACAAATAATCATATAATGGTGGAATTATAATAAAAAATAATAATTTTAGGTGTAATGGCGGCAAGTGGAACTGGTGCAGTATTCTTTTTGGGCAGCAGAGCGCATTATCAGGTGAGTTATAATATCCTATACTCGTACATCGCTACAAAGCAGCATATACAGAGAGAGCTTAGTGTCTCGACACTTCGCTCTCTGGAATTCAAGATATTACGTGTTAAGAAATGGAACTTAACGCCGCGCTTCGTTTTTCAAGAGCAGTTATTATAAAAATCTCTTTTTTTAAAAAATAACCTAAAAGGTGCTGAAATAGTAAAGGTATAAAAGTAGTAGTTTCCCAGCGAGAGTTTTTTTTATAAAAGGGGTACCCTTCCCAAAGAGGCAAGCAAGGCCGCGAGCGAGTCGCTAGTATGTAATAAGATCTTTAATTTTTGCAATTTTTACACATTTTGAAATTAAACTATTTTAAAAGAACTAAGATGATTGAATTTTTTTTAAAATGTCTTTTAAATGTTCGTTTAAATGTCTTTTATACAATTTTCAAAAATTTGAAATATGATACAAGGTAACAAAGATCTCTGATGACGTCAGAGTGATATTGATAAAGACAAACAAACAAACAAACAACCTCTCACCTCAAAAACATAAATAATAATAAAGTCTCCGTGCCGTCGCGGATAAAAAAAAGAATCCTATTCTTACATTTAGAAAGGGCCAAAACCATCCCACCAGAGGGCATGATACAGTCAGCTCATTCTGCAAGAGTCCAGGGCAGTACGCGAGGCAACTAAGAAATCGTTGGCGGTAGTTTGATATAATAATGTAGCAACTGACAGACGAATGTCACCTCAGTCTACCCGCGAGTGACCGCGGACTACTGTAAAGTTTTCGAAACGGAAAGTTTTTTAAAATGTGTTTCTGAATACCAAAAAATACGCGATTTATCTGGTTAAAATAGTTTTATTTGAAAATAATAATAATTTTTCGGAGTGCGCATCGAACCCACAACCGTAGCTTTTACAAAGTCAAAGTCAAATAATTTTATTGAAAATAAGAAGTTACATGCTTCATTTTTTGAACGTCAAACAATTTACCACCGGACACAGGTACACTAAAGTTAATGCCTCACACCTGAGAAGAACCGGCGTAAGAATCGAAAGCGGGACTTCTTTTACAGTCAACTACTTCCACAATAAACCTTAGGGGTTAAATAAGTTTGTTGTGTCGCGGAAAAGCAGATTAAAATATCGCGTGTTTTTTTTTTTAGATTTTTTCAAGAAGGAGGAAGCAAGGTAAACAATAATATGAAACAAATAATGTTCACTTGTATTGTTTTAATTGAAATAAGCCCTCTTATATGTAGGAACGGAATGTTAATTTTTCAACTCTTTGCTGTTACCTTGCGCAGTATTCTCTTAGACGATATTGCACGCACAACGACGATGTAGCTTCACGTATTTGCCCGCATAGCGAGGTAGTCAGAGGTAACCTAGTGTTAAGACACTGGGTCCTCCGCTTTCCGACCGAAATGTAATATGTGGTGGGACTCAACTATACCATGCATGTATCTATACCAGAGCGAAGAAATGTAAATTTAAATATATCATTTATGAAATGAAAACTTGTTTAGGCGCGTTGAGCGTTTTGGTAGAGGGTAAAATCCTCGGTTCGCGTCACCGACATGCGACATGATAATAGTATATCTATAGCTATGGAGAGCCAGACTAGCGCACGCGCAGTAGCCTGTGTACACGTATACAATTCGTGTAAATATAAATACTATGTATAATTAAGATAATTGTATATTAATTATTTTTTCAACCACTTTGTATTTATATTTTGTTCATGATTTGTTTAACCCATCATATGTAACTAATAAATAAAACATAAAAAAATTCATATAATTTTTGCATATAGTTTTAATTACACGCAACTTAATAGTTCCGTTTTCACTTCTATCGGCAGTCCCACGACTGCTATTTTGTTTTTTTTACCTTCACGCTGTATCTCCCACACAGCAGGGTAGGCAGAGGGAACCTAGTGTTAAAACACTCCGTTCCCCACTTCCCGACTTTGCCTCGATACCAGAGCGAAGAAAATGGAAATATGTAAAATTTCCACTCCTCGAGTGGGAATCGAACCCACAACCAGTCGCTTTATAATATAATTTAAAATAATTAAACATAATCAGAATCTTTCCCCCGATTAGATTCGAACCCACAACCAACCTTTTACAGTCATACGTTGTCAAATTATACAGTTTTTTCAATAATAATATTTTCCAGGTTTTAGAACAACCAAATAATTATGATACAGAGAATGGGAATACGTCAACGGAAACTATATACCAGAACCCGTCAGTTGAGGAACTATGGCCGGAGGAGAAGAGAAATAAGGAATATGTGGACACTAATTATAATGCGGATGTGAAATGGCGGTCCGCTGAATTAAATAATAGTGGTAATTAATGTATATTTTAAAATATATTTTCTTTTTTTTTTAGAGGGAACCTAGTGTTAAGACACTCCGTTCCCTACTTTCCGCCGAATTTGGAGGCATTGCGTATCAAGTGTCTGAGTTTAACGCCGCACTTTGCCTCAATACCAGAACGAAGGAAATGGGAATATTAAATATTTCCACTCCTCGAGTGGGAATCGAACCCACAACCAGTCGCTTTATAGTCGTACTTCGTGCTTCTGAGCCACGACTGGCCCCTTCTTTTTTTAATGAGCATATATAACTTTGACTATAACGGTAATAATACTGTAGCTTCATGCTGTATCCCGCACACAGCAGGGTAGGCAGAGGGAACCTAGTGTTAAGACACTCCGTTCCCCACGCACCGCCGAATTCGGAGGCTTGCGTGTTAAGTGGCGGAACTTAACGCCGCGCTTTACCTCGACACCAGAGCGAAGAAAATGGAAATATAATTTCCACTCCTCGAGTGGTAATCGAACCCACGACCAGTCGTTTACAGTCACACGCTTGTGCCACTGCGCCACGACGGGCCAATTACACAGCAATACTGTAAATTGGAATAAGTAGTGTTAAGTCACTTAATCTCTTTCTTTCTCTCTCTAAATTAGAAAACGCTCTAATTTAGCAAATAACGCGTGAAAATAAATACTTGTATATATTTTTCAACAGTTTGCGAAAATGGCAATATAAACGTGAAACATCGCGTGAAACGGCGGTCGAGTGAAGCGCCTTTATGTGATATGAAACCCGCTGTGCTGAACCACGCTGAGGGCAAAGTGTAAGTGTGTTTTTTTTTTATTTTTTTGTGTTATGATTAATATTTGATTATAATTCGGCATTATTCGGCCATTTTTTGTTATTGTATGTAGGATAGCTTCACGCACTTTCCCGCAAAGCGGGGTAGTCAGAGAGAACCTAATGTCAAGAGATTGTTAACTTTCAGCCCGAATTCAAGATATAACACTGAGTGGCGGAACTGAACGCCGCGCTTAGCGTTACTGTAGCGGAGAAATGAAAATAATAATATGATCATTTCCGCGAGTGGGAATCGAACCTACTATAATTGTTTGTTAATATTTTTTCGTTAAAACAAATATATATTTATATATTTGTTATACTTTAATAAATAAACTAAACAACTCTTCATGCTCTTTCCCGCATAGCATCGTAGCCATAGAGAACCTAGTGTCTAGACACTCCGTACTCCAATTACTGTTTGAATTCATGATATTATTGAGTGGCGAAACTCAACGCCGTGCTTCGCGTTACCAGAGCGGAATATTGAAAATTATGTATAATTATACCCCATTGTATATATCTATTTTTTTACTATTATTATTTTTTTAACTTCACGCTGTATCCCGCACACAGCAGGGTAGGCAGAGGGAACCTAGTGTTAAGACACTCCGTTCCCCACGCACCGCCGAATACGGAGGCTTTGCGTGTTAATTGGCGGAACTTAACGCCGCGCTTTACCTCGACACCAGAGCGAAGAAAATGGAAATATTAAATATTTCCACTCCTCGAGTGGGAATAGAACCCACAACCAGTCGTTTACAGCCACACGCTTGTGCCACTGGGCCACGACTGGCCACAATTGTATATATGTATGTATAATTATACCCCACAGAGTGCATCGACCCACAACCATCACTTTTACAGTTAGACACTGTCTCACTGGGTTAGTGTGTTCTTTTGTTCTGCCATTTTAATGTGAAAGTATAATTTTCTTTCAAGTTTTTGAACAATATGTCTAAATATCTACTATATAGGTCTTCTGCTTAAAGCATTTTTCCCGCATAGTATGGTCAGAGAGAACCTAGTGTCAAGATATTCCTTTCTCCACTTCTCCCCTGAAACCGAGATATTGAATGTTAATTAGCGGAACTTAACCCCGCCGCTTGTCTTAGGTACCAGAGCAGGGAAATTAATATATTAAGGACATCCACACTTATATTATAAATGCGAAAGTCTGTGTGTTTGTCTGTCACGCTTTCACGGCTAATCTACCGGTCCGATTTGGATGAAATTTAGAATGAAAGTAGTAACAATGACTGGGTCTAACATAGGTTACTTATTTTTTCAAAAATCAACCTCTAAAGGGTTGAAATAGTGGATGAAAGCTTAATTGAAAAATCTAAGCCGCTTGAGCTATTGTACGTAATTTTGAAATATATATAGTTGATAATCCAAGGTTAAATATAGGCAACTTTATTTTTCAAAAATACTCCCGAGGGTTGCAATATAACGAAACAGTTATGTAATTCACGCGGCGAGGCCGCGAGCGGGCCGCTAGTATATACCTAATATTTTTTCTGTGTGTGTATCGAACCTATAACCATCGGGTTTACAGTCATAGGCTGTCTGAGTCACGACGGCGGACTGTAAAGGGAATTCCTTAAAACAGTTCAAAAAAGCTATCGTGTATTTCTTTAGCTTAAGATTTGATCACTTTAAAAGATTTTAATATGATGCCTTTTCGATTTTTTGCACCATCCTGGCACAATAGACGTGAACACGACTAAACGTGGGTTCAATCCCCCCTCGAAGGAATTATATGTTTTTTTTTTTTTTTTTTTTTTTTTTTTTTTTTTTTTTTTTTTTTTTTTTTTTTTTTTTTTTTTTTTTTTTTTTTTTTTTTTTTTTTTTTTTTTTTTTTTTTTTTTTTTAGCTTCACGCTGTATCCCTTGGCGGGGTAGTCAGAGAGAACGGCGCGCCAAACGCTACGTCCCTGCCCCTTCTTTCGCCTCGTCCACATCATCAAACCTCTTAATCACGCCTCCGGGGGGGGTCCTCTTCTTTTTAACTTTACGTGACCTTCCTCCAGTATCATCGATTACGTGTTTTCGAAGGTCACCCAACCGAGGTCTCCCCCTGCCTTCTCTTACCACTCACCTTTGCTTGCATAATCTTCTTTCTTACCATTTCTTTCGTCACTCATCCTCTCGACGTGCCCAACCCACCTGAGGCACGCCCTTCTTCATTCTTACTATGACGTTCTCGGCCTAATACCTGCCATTCTGTGTATCTCTTCAGTGATTGCAGATTCGGTCAGCTAAGCTACTCCGCACATCTTTCGAAGAAAGATCTCATCTCCACAGCTTCAATCTTTCTTTCATTCTTCTTCTGCAAATAACCCACGTTTCGCTGCGTATATCAAAAGAGGGCAGCTTTAATTAACTTCTTAATGGTTCCAACGGAGTTGGGAAGTTCGCAATCGAAATATGTGGAAATTATACACTTTTGAAGATTGTAAATTACTATTATGAACCGGTTATGACAGCCGTTTGGTTGTGGGTTCGATTCCCGTTAAGGGGATTGAGTATATTTTTTATTTTTTTAGCTTCACGCTATATCCCGCATACAGCAGGGTAGGCAGAGGGAACCTAGTATAAAGATAATCCGTTCCCCACTTTCCGCCGAATTCGGAGGCATTGCGTGTTAAGTGGCGGAACTTAACGTCGCGCTTTACCTCGACACCAGAGCGAAGAAAATGGAAATTTAATATTTCCACCTCTCGAGTGGGAATCGAACCCACAACCAGTCGTTTACAGTCACACGCTTGTGTCACTGCGCCACGACTGGCCACGACTGAGTATGTTTAAATTATTTCTCCTGTTCTAATAAGACAAAGTCGGGCGTTGAATTTTGAAATGTAAATGTATCTATTTTCAAGAGGAAAATGAAAAACGGAGTGTCTTGACACTAGATCGTCTCTGACTACGTTGTTAAGGAGAGAAAAAAAAGAGAATAAAATTATATAGGTACTTAGGAAACTTATATTTTTTTTTTAGCTTCACGCTGTATCCCGCACACAGCAGGGTAGGCAGAGGGAATCTAGTATAAAGATAATCCGTTCCCCACTTTCCGCCAAATTCGAAGGCATTGCGTGTTAAGTGGCGGAACTTAACGCCGCGCTTTACCTCGACACCAGAGCGAAGAAAATGGAAATATTAAATATTTCCACTCTTCGAGTGGAAATAGTTAGATTATTAAATAATTGTTATTTCCCTGCACTAGTTAAAATGGGGTCTTGAGTTTCGCAGCACGCAGTATTCATTTTAAGCAGAAAGTGGGAAATAGAGTGCATTTATGCAGGAAAAAGCATTAATTGTGGCCAGTCGTGGCCCAGTGGCACAAGCGTGTGACTGTAAACGACTGGTTGTGGGTTCGATTCCCACTCGAGGAGTGGAAATATTTAATATTTCCATTTTCTTCGCTCTGGTGTCGAGGTAAAGCGCGGCGTTAAGTACCGCCACTTAACACGCAATGCCTTCGAATTCGACGGAAAGTGGGGAACGGAGTGTCTTAACTAAGTTCCCTCTGCCTACCCTGCTGTGTGCGGGATACAGCGGAAGCTAAAAAAAAAAGCATTAATAAATCATATAGTTTGGAATATTTTAAATTACTATTATAATAAGCGTAGTGGTGCATTGAAGGTGTTTGGTGGTAAATATGATGATCGTGGGATCGATTCCTGTTTAAGGGACTAATAAAATAAAGTTCCGCGTTGAATTTGTTATGTTTTGTTTTGAAATCAAGCGGAACTGGAAGATGGAGTATCTTCACCTCTTTCTTTCATCTGTCAAAACGCAAGGGTTGTGGGTTCGATTTCCATTCACCGGATTTTTCTTTCTTTTTATTTTATTTTATTATTTTTTTTTTAATATCATTACATTTTACTTGTTTTTCAGAAGAATGTTTTTAAAGTTATTAATATATAACATATTATGTACATATATTTCCTATCTTTAGGATAGAGTTTTATGTATGTTTATAATAATTGTGTACTGTACTTTACCTGAATTTCTATAATTTATAAAAAAAAATTAAAAAAAAGGAAAAAAAAAGGAAAAAATAAAATATAAAGGAAAAACTTCACCTTTTTTTATTTTTATTTCACTGCTGTCGAAGTCAAAGTCAAATAATTTTATTCAAAATAAGAAGTTATAAGCTTCATTCTTTGTACGTCAAATAGTTTACCACCGGACACAGGTACACTAAAGTTAACGCCTCAGACCTGAGAAGAACCGGCGCAAGAAACTCCGCTAATACACCGCTTGACCGATTGTAATGAATTTTGGCGTATATATAGTTGATAATCCAAGGTTAAACATAGGCTACTTTATTTTTCAAAAATTCACCACCGAGGTTTGCAATATACCGATATAGCCACGAAGATTACGCGGCGAACCCGCGAGCGGGCCGCTAGTCTTTGAATATATGTAGGAATATAAGAATATATGCTTGTCATTTATTCAAAATAACGGGCTGTCAGAAATAAGAAATAGATAAGCTATTTCGTTTAACCAGACGTGTCGCTAGTCATTCACAGAATCTTTTTTTAAGCTAATTTAAGCACACTTTAAAATATTTTCTCGTTATTCTAGTCATCCTGTGTATGTTAAGAAAATACCATATTGTATCCGAACACCAAATATTCTAATCATTTCAACCTTCATAAAAAAGGATATTTTGTTTGTATATATGAATATATGCTCTTTACCGCGTTTTATCGTAAATAAGTAAAAGGAGAAGATTAAATATCCCCTTGTTAATTCATTTCTAAATCGGAGAGACAAAATATTTATATTAAATTTGGGGCCAGTCTTGGCGCAGAGGCTAAGTGTGACTGTAAAGCGACTGGTTGTGGGTTCGAGTCTCACTCGAGGGATGGAAATATTTAATATTTTCATTTTCTTCGCTCTGGTGTCGAGATAAAGCGCGGCGTTAAGGAACTTAACACGCAATGTCACCGAATTCTGTGGTGCGTGTAGGTTCCCTCTGCCTACCCTACTGTGTGCGGGATAGGTACAGCGTGAAGCTAAAAAGAAAAGAAAAAAAGACCCTAATACCCTAAATACAGTTTCAACTTATAACCATTTAATTTGTTTAAATAAATCTTAAATATATTACGCTGACATAATTATCCATACCAACATATATAGAAATTTTAATTTTACAGGTATTTTGAAAAGTAAAATCTCAGGAGTCAAATGTTAGCAAAGATTGTTAATTAACCTTTTCGTCTTATTAAATGAGTTAATGCAAAAAATGCATGACTTATAATATAATTTATAAAATACAGTTAAAGTTTATAAAATGTAGTAAACAGGGTACTCAGAGAGAGCCTAGTGTCAAGACACTCTGTTCTCCACTTTCCGTCCGAAATCGAGATATTGCAAGTGGAGTTAGTAGCAAAAATTAGTAGAGTTCGTCCAACTCTACTAATTTTTTGACAGCTATATTATTCTATTTATATTATTTTTAAGTGTATCTATATTTTTATTTGTTTATACTGAATAAAATAATATGTTAATACTTCTTTACTATAAAATCTTTAAAAATATATATATTTTGGCTTAAATTTATTATTAAAAAGTTAGAATTCTAATACATTAAGTTTAATTATTTGTTTTCATTAGATTACGATATATATAAAAGAAAATTCAGCCTAAATTTGACATAAAAATATGATATTTCCCCTTTATTGTAAATAAATTTACATAAAACAAAGAGTATATATTTTTAATATATCCCGGCTTCACGCTTTTTCCCGCATTTTCAGAGAACCTAGTGTCAAGACACTCCGTTCTCCACAAGTAATATTTAATTAATATTTCAAGTAATATTTCTTTAATTTATGATTTTTATAATTTTGATATCTTTATTATTTTAATAAAATGAAAATCAACATTTTAAATTTGTAACTAATTTTTTTTTTTTAAATTATCTAAAAAAAGACACATAAATGTCATTTTTAATCTGTGTCTTTGATAAAATTAATATAAATAATCTATATTAACAATTGCAATATTGTCAAAATTTCAAAATTATAACAAATTTTTTTAATTATTAAAAATAAATATTTTTATATTCCTATTATAAAAGGAAAATTCAAAAATCCTCTTTTTTTAATAAATCACAAATTATAAGTCAAAAAAGATGCATTTTTTTTAAACAAAACGTTTTAAAAAACTAACATACATAATCTATATTCTCACTTGCAATATTAATTCAAATATATAAATTTAAATATAAAATTTTAAATAACCACTTACCTGTATAGTAACGGTGTATCGTAGTTAGCAGCCGGTAGCGAAATGGCGCGGTGAGACGAAGTCGGGCCTTTTATTACTGCATATGAGGGCAGAAGTGGACGAGTTTACAGGTGGGCGGAGAGATTTGGGAAATATATGGAGAATATTGTGCGGAGAAGATTTTATATAGTGTTTTTTTTGAGTTTAGGCTGTATAAGTAGTTGCTTTTGCCTTTTCTTAGGTTATGTTTTGAAAAAAAGAGCGTGTATTTTTCAAATAAATTAAGTATTATAGTCATTGTATTTCCATAATTTTTAATAGAAATTGAGAAAATACGTAGAGAATTATATATTATACGGAGAACTTTTTTTATAGTGAGTTTATTGAGTATAGACTGTATTAGTGGTTGTTTTTGCCTTTTTCTAGGTGTTTCTTATGTCAAAAGGATCCGTTTTAGTTATTTCATAAATATTTTTTTATTACTGCATATGAGGGCAGAAGTGGACGAGTTTACAGGTGGGCGGAGAGATAAGGGAAATATATAGAGAATATTGTGCGGAGAAGATTTTATATAGTGTTTTTTTTGAGTTTAGGCTGTATAAGTAGTTGCTTTTGCCTTTTTGTAGGTTCCGTTTGAAAGAATAGAGTGCCTATTTTAGTTGTGTTTCGAATAAAGTCATTGTATTATTAAATTCTTTATTACTTCATATGTAGAGAATATTACGCGGAGAAGATTTTATATAGTGAGTTTGTTGAGTATAGGCTGTATTAGTAGATACTTTTGCCTTTTTCTAGGTTTTTCTTATAGGAAAAGAGTGTTTATTTGCAATATATACTTGTATTTTTTTGTATTACTGCATATGAGGGCAGAAGTGGACGAGTTTACAGGTGGGCGGAGAGATAAGGGAAATATATAGAGAATATTGTGCGGAGAAGATTTTATATAGTGTTTTTTTGAGTTTAGGCTGTATAAGTAGTTGCTTTTGCCTTTTTTAGGTTTGCTAAAAAGAAAATGGACGCTCGTTTAATTTTGTTTGTTTCATATAAAATAAATAAAATATTTCTACTTAGTTATTGTATACTTATATTTTGAGTGTAAAAAGTAATATATTTTAAACTAATATATTTGTTTTTTTTTTAAATATTGTTTTTATTTTTTTTATTTCAATGTCTGTCTTGCATAAACAGTTTATTTTGTGTAAGCTGAATGAGTAGTTGCTTTTGCCTTTATTTAGATTTGGCCTAAAAGAAAACAGATTTTATATTAGTTATCTGTTTTAAATAAAGTGAATGATATTTCTATTTTTTATTATAAAATATATGGAGAATATTGTACGGAGAAGATTTTAAATAATGATTTTAGTAGAGTATAGGCTGTATTAGCTGTTGCTTTTGCCTTTTCTTAGATTATGTTTTGAAGAAAAGAGCGTGTATTTTTCAAATAAATTAAGTATTATAGTCATTGTATTTCCATATTTTTAATAGAAATTGAGAAAATACGTAGAGAATTATTATACGGAGAACTTTTTTTATAGTGAGTTTATTGAGTATAGACTGTATTAGTGGTTGTTTTTGCCTTTTTCTAGGTGTTTCTTATGTCAAAAAGGATCCATTTTAGTTATTTCATAAATATTTTTTTATTACTGCATATGAGGGCAGAAGTGGACGACTTTACAGGTGGGCGGAGAGATTTGGGAAATATATAGAGAATATTGTGCGGAGAAGATTTTAAATAGTGATTTTATTTAGATAAGCATGTATAATTAGATTCTTTGAAAAGAGTGTAAACGATATAATCATTGCTTACTTAGGTATATTTTTTTAATGCTGGATATGAGGGAAAAAAGTGGCCAAGTTTACTTTATATTTTGGACAATTCACCAAATATCTTAACAAATTGCACCAAATATCTTAAAACATAGGCTATGTTTTATTCCGATGTATAAGTCCCCCGTAGGGGGACGGGTCAGAATACAATTCCCCTCCGTCGCTGGGTAGCGTCCCGTAAAAGGCGGGTAACCCAGTGGCTTGGTGGTAGGAGATTCGTTCTTCGACTGGCTCGCGATCACTATCATGTCAAAGTCGAACTGCCTAGCATCTGATGATGTTTTCCGATTCGATGGCATGTAAGCCAGGTCTTTCTCCCTGTTCCCACCATTCCCATCCTCCCCTCTTAAGGACGGCAACGCGTCCACAATCTTTCTAATGTTGTGGATGTCCATGGGCGAAGCTACTTACCATCAGGTAGTCCTTCTGCTCTTTCTTAAATAAAAAAAAAAACTATATTATTGTAAAATTTCATTAAAATCCATTCAGTGGTTGCTTTTGCCTTTTCCTAAGATTTTCTTATATCAAAGAGCGTTTGTACAAACGGTACAGACTTATTTATTATTACAGGTTATATAAGTGGTAATTATTGCCTTTTTTTAGGTTTTATATAAAAAAATAATATCTCTCTGCCTAACCTGCTACGCCGAATGAAATGTGGAGCTGATAAATATAACTAATAACGTGTGTATTATTTATTTATATGGAAGTGACAAAACACTCCTCTTTTACACTGCTCCCTATATCTCATGAAAAGCGTCCGGTGACGATGACGTGAGTTTTATGATTTTTGTTCGTCAAAAAAGTGATCAATACGCCTAAAGAAATTTTACCATTTTTTAAAGAGTAATTTACAAATGTTATGAAATTAAAACAGTTTTTTGGAAACCAGTAAAAGTTTGAACGCAGTAGGGTTCGAACCTGCGCCTCTTGGAAAATGTCCGTGCGCTCTTACCGCTAAGCCATACGTTCTAAATCCAGATGTGTCGAAATTCATTGATGCATCATAATAAGTTATAATAAAGCAAAAATTGTGAAAGTGTTATTTAAATACCAAAAAAATTGAAAAACTATTTTAGAAGACATGTATATACAAATGAAAAAGCAGCAGGATTTGAACCTACAATTTTATTAAAATCGAATATATATACCAGTGTGGCCAGTCGTGGCTGAGCGTGTGCTACTGGGCCACGACTGGCCACAAATAACATTATATAATAACTAGCGGCCCGCTCGCGGCTTCGCCGCGTGAACTACATGACTGCTTCGTTATATTGCAACCCTCGGGGGTGGGTTTTTGAAAAATAAAGTAGCCTATGTTTAAGCTTAGATTATCAACTATATTTATGCCAAAATTTATTATAATCGGTCAAGCGGTTTAGATTTTTCATATAAACTTTCATCCCCTATTTCAACCTTTTAGAGGTTGATTTTTGAAAAAAAAGTAGCCTATGTTAGACCCAGTAACTTTTACTACTTTCATTCTAAATTTCATCCAAATCGGACTGGTAGATTAGCCGTGAAAGCGTGACAGACAAACACACAGACTTTCGCATTTATAATATAAATATGGATAATATTTTATTATTTTTTTCAGTACAAAAATAATAGTAATAATCCACTCCATGCATCCCCTGTTCCAGCAGCGTGATATCGCGAGCGCAGCCACGCGTCGATTTTTATAATTAAACCGCCAAAGATCGCTTGAGACTCCGCTTAATGAACTTTAACGTAGTTACGATTCAATTGTATTCACTGGCTTCGGGACGCGGTTTTGCTCGTGCTAATTTCCCTTTTTTAAAGCTTTTTTGGGAGCTTCACGCTTTTTCCCGCATAAGAGGATAGACAGAGAGAACTTAGTGTTAAGACACTCCGTTTCCCATGCACCGCTGAATTCAGAGGTATTGCGTGTTAAGTGGCGGAACTTAACGCCGCGCTTTGCCTCGACACCAGAGCGAAGAAAATGGAAATCCATACTTATATTATAAATGCGAAAGTCTGTGTGTTTGTCTGTCACGCTTTCACGGCTAATCTAGTGGTCAGATTTGGATGAAATTTAGAATGAAAGTAATAAATAACCATGGATCTAACATAGGCTATTCATTTTATCAACAATTAGCCGCTAAAGGGTTGAAATAGGGAATGAAAGTTTATATGAAAAATCTAAACCGCTAATGAATTTTGGCATATAGGTGATAATCCAAGGTTAAATATAGCCTACTTTGTTTTTCAAAATTCCACCCCCGATGGTTGCAATATACCGAATCAGCTACGTAGATAACGCGGCGAAGCCGCGAACGGGCTGCTAGTATATAATGTATATGATACACATTCAGACTTTGCAATTGCATGAATTCGAACGAAAGCATTGCACTTTGCACGAATATTAATAATGATATTAAGGTAGTCTAACGTAGTCTTTAAATATATATTTTTTTATATAAATTAGGTGTCAATAAATATTATTTATTTATACTTTTTGAATTGTATCCTACACAAAATATTGTGGCCAGTCGTGGCGCAGTGGCACAAGTTGTGGGGTCGAATCCCACTCGAGGAGTGGAAATATTGAATATTTCTATTTTCTTCGGTCTGGTGTTGAGGCAAAGCGCGGCGTTAAGTTCCGCCACTTAGCACGGAATGGCTCCGAATTTGGCGGTGCGTGAGGAACGAAGTGTCTTAACACTAGGTTCCCTCTGCCTACCCTGCTGGGTGCGGGATACAGCGTGAAGCTAAAAAAAAGTAAAAAAAACTTAAGAATTGTTGTAATTTGATCTAATTTTCTCATATTACCTAGTTTTAAAGTTAAGACGAAGTTATCTTCATTAGCTAATATAGCTAATATAATATTAGTACATCTCAGAGACAGTCCTTATGGAATTACACTGAGAATGCGTCTTGCATTCCTTTCATATATTATGATATATGTATATATATATATACATATATATATATATACAAGTAAATAAAATTGGAGTGTTTGTTTGTAAGATTAAAATAATCGCATGATACATATACTTCTTTTTTTTATTAGGGGGGGGGGGGGGGGTGCAAACGAGCAGAGAGCAGGGGGGACTACCTGATGGTAAGTAGTTACCTTCGCCCATAGACATCCACAACATTAGAAAGGTTGTGGATGCGTTGTCGACCTTAAGGGGAGAGGAGGAAAGGAGGGAAGAAGAAGAAGAAAAGGAGGATGGGGATGGTGGGAATAGGGAGAGCTGGCTTACATGCCGTCGAACCGGAACAAATCATCAGATGTTTGGCGGTTCGTCTTTGACATGATAGTGGTCGCGAGCCAGTCGGAGAACGAATCTCCTACCACCAAGCTACTGGGTTACCCGCCTTTTACGGGACGCTGCCCAGCGACGGAGGGGAATTGTACTCTAACCCGTCCCCCCACGGGTCAAAATATATGAATATTATTTAAAAATAACCATTCCCCCGAGTGGGAATCGAACCCACAACCAATTGCACTTACAGCAGAAGCTGTCCTACTGCGCCACGATAGGCTGAACTACTAGGTATATTGTTATAAATGGAATATTAAACGTTAAATAGAAACATTTATTTTGCACCATTATTACGTCATGGCAAGATAAATTGGACGATAGTATGACATATAGAACCAAAAGAAATAAGAAAATATATATATTTTTATAGCATCACGCTTTTTTGACATGAAAGGGTAGTCAGGGGCCGCCCAGGTCCGCGGACGATTGGGACAGTACCCGAGACCTGGGCTAGTGGCGGGAGATGAGCACCGTCAGGTTTAGTGGGTAAACGGAGGTGTACCGTCTTGCCAAACCGGAGTCCCAAATAACCGCGTCCCGGGATCCCACCCCGGGTGCGTATCCGTAACGGATTTCCAGACGTAAAAAAAAGGGTAGTCAGGGAGGACCTAGTGTCAAGACACTCTCGTTCTCCAATTTTAGTTCGTTCGTTGTTCTCTAGGCTTACTTACTCCTTACTTTCGATTGTGGCCACGACTGGCCACAATCGAGTGCAATCTTTTTACAAGATAATGCTAATTTTTAAATATTTTTGACATTTTGCCTTCAAAACAGTCTTCTTATTCACACACTGTGATGAATATAGAAAAAAAAGATTAAATTATTGTGAAAACTGAATATGAAACTTAAAAACAACAATTTAATTTATCCAAGAACAATATAAATATAAAAAAAATCTATATCAGCAATATAACATCAACATCTATACTGTTTTCATAAAAGAATATTCTCGAAGCGGAGATTGCAAAGTGTACTCTTGCATAACGCCATCCGAGTATTGAATCAAACATTGTAATATAAACTGATGGTTTCGTTCACGATTTTATTAGATATTTTTTAATATTTACGCTATTTAAATAGGTTAGGAGCCAGTCGTGGCGCAGTGGCACAAGCGTGTGACTGTAAAGCGACTGGTTGTGGGTTCTATTCCCACTTGAGGAGTGGAAATATTTATTATTTACATTTTCCTTCGCTCTGGTGTCGAGGCAAAGCGCGGAGTTAAGTTCCGCCGCTTAACACGCAATGCCTCCGAATTCGGCGGAAAGTGGGGAACGGAGTGTCTTAACACTAGGTTCCCTCTGCCTACCCGAATGTGTGCGGGATACAGCGTGAAGCTGAAGAAAAAATAATAATAGGATATATAAAGAAATAAATAAAATCAGAATGTCGGTTTGTTTTATTAAAATAACCGCCTTTTACTAAATTATGCAATTATATATAAGGTAATATCATATATCAAAATAATATTTTTACAGTTTTTATCTGTCTGTCTGTTTGTTTGTCTGCTTGTACTGGCTAATGTCTGAAATGGCTGGACTTATTTTGACTGTACTTTCATTAGCAGATAGCTGTAGTAATAAAGTGTAACTTAGGCTACTTTTACTTTAGAATATTAACTTTATTATCATATTTGACGAAGTCGCGGGCACAGCTCGTTTATATAAAAGTTTATTTTTTTTAGCTTCACGCTGTATCCTGCACACAGCAGATAGGCAGAGGGTATGGGGAACGAAGGTTAACTCTGCCTACACTGCTGTGTGCGGGATACAGCGTAAAGCTAAAAAAAAATGCTCATTTGTAAATACATAAAATTAATAAAATAAATGTAACACACACTACCACACTTACACTTTGCTTAAGAACGCGATATGCATAATAATCAAAATGGAAATTTTAAATTTAGCAATATCTGGATTATATATTAACGTAACATCATAATTTATATATTTTATGAAAAATTTAAAACGACTTGGTGCAGTGGGACATCCTCTAATTGTAAACGCTATGGTTGTGGGTTCAATTCCCTTTCGGGGTCATATTTCAATTATTTTCAATTCATAGCTTTTGCTAGCTAATAAAAAAAGCGCGGCGTTAAGTTCCACCGGTCAACGCGCAATGTCTGCTACACAAAGCCAGTGCGGGTCCACCGTTATGGTGACTATAGATATGCCCACAACACAAAATAACCAATGACATTTATAATTTTTAGGTCTTTACACTATTTGCCGCCCAGGTCCGCGGACGATTGGGGCAGTGCCCGAGACCTGGGCTAGTGGCGGGTAAGGAGCACCGTCAGGTTTTTAGTGGGTAAACGGAAGAACGATCCGGAGTCCCACATAACCGCGTCCGGGTCCCCACCCCGGGCGGGTATCCGTAACGGATTTTCCTGACGATAAAAAAAAAAAAAAAAAAAAAAAAAAAAGTTCTTTACACTAGTTCATTCAGTTACGAGGCATTTTAGTATCACTGTATCACCTTAAAATAAAAAAATATAAATGCTGCGAAGTTTTTTAATTGCAATTATGTGTGTTCATGCGGTCCGTGTTTTTTAATTCGGTGTTTTTATTTGTTTAAACAAAAAAGATGCAACGACCAGAAGGATGCTGCATGATAGTAAATGGCTACCTTTGCCCATGGACATCCACAACGTCAGAGGAGTTGTGGATGCGTTGCCAGACTTGAGGGTATAGGACAGAAGGAGAGAAGACGGGTGAGGATGGTGGGAATAGGACGGACGATGATGGTGGAGCTGGCTTACATGCCATCGAAACGGAACAATATCAGATGTTTGGCCGTTCGTCTTTGACATGATAGTAGTTGCGAGCCAATTTGAGAACGAATCTCCTACCACCAACCTACCCGCTTTTTAGGGGACGCTACCCAGCAGCGGGGGGAAATATATATTTAACCCATTCCACGTGAGATTAGATATTCCGGTACGTATCCTCGTGATCACAACTTTTTATGGGCTTCTTCCCTTGTATCCGCCCTTGCATCTAGGTTCTCTCTGACTTGCCGTATGAGAAAAAGCATAAGTCTGTAAAAAAATTACCCTTAAAATAACTGTTTACATCAAGTCTTTGCCTTAAATTACTTCTTTAATATTTAAAAACGTGACACGTTTCATAATAATTATGTAAACATTATTAAGCAATTAATTATAACAACTTTTTAACATAACATATGTAGTAGATTGTTATCAGTTGATATTGAAATACTAGCGACCCACTCACGGCTTCGCCGCGTGGACTACACACTTGTTTCGTTCTATTGCAACCCTCGGGGGTGGATTTTTGTAAAATAAAGTAGCCTATGTTTAACCTTGGATTATCAACTAAATTTATGCCAAAATTCGTTACAATTGGTCAAGCGGTTTCGATTTTTATATAAACTTTCATCCCCTATTTCAACACTTTAGCGGTGGATATTTAAAAAATGAGTAGCCTATTTGACTCTGAGTTATTTACTATTTTCATTCCTAATTTCATCCAAATCGGACCGGTAGATTAGCCGTGAAAGCGTGACAGACAAACACACAGCCATTCGCATTTATAATATAAGTATGGATTATCAAGATCTTTCTATGGCGGGATTTTACTTTAAAATTATGACATCAGCAATCGGTACCTTTAATAAATGTTATCTTTAAGATAATCCTCTTCGATTCATAGCTGAAGAATTTTCAGCAAACCAAAAGAACGTGAATTATCGGAAATTCATTTAATTTTTATTTATAAATATTTGTTTGTTTTATAAGCGTAATCGAGAAGTATTAAGATTTCGAATATTCGGTTACTATTTGTGTAGATCGATTGTATGAAAATAAATAGGAACTCATTAAAATATATTTAATTTACAAATTTATAAATAATTGTTAATATCAAAAAGATTAAATGAAATCTATTCCTTCTACCTACATTTTATTTAAGATTTGTAATAGAAATATCGACTTCCGAGCAATGTATCGAATAATAATATCGATATTTGTTATGTCCAAATATATTAAGAACAAATTACACAATTAAATGATGCTCGGTATATATTAACAATTAAATATAAAGTATTCCTTTTTATTTTAAAATAAAAAAAAAACAATTATAATTCAATATAACAGCAATAATAATTTTCTTTTTTTTAATCTTATCTGTTTACAATTTATTCCATAGATTAACTATATTTTAGCTGTCATTTTAAATGTTTTAAGTCGTTGTGTATATTATTTAGTAAGTTTAATAAATGATTTTATTTGTGTTTAAATTTAAATATTGAAATCGAAAATATCTCTTTATATAATGTCATTTGATTCTAATAACATATTTGGTAATGCAAAAGAATTATTGGACAGTTTTACACCGTTTAAATTTCAACCCAGTAAATATTACTCGGAAACCACTCAAGAAATTGATGATTTAATTTTAATATCTGATGATGAAACTAACAAAGCAAATAAACAGATAACAAAACGGCCACGTGCTAAGAGAAATAAACGTGAAAATTCAGATAATTGTGATATAGACTATGTACCTGAGGAACCTTTAAATGTAAGGAGAACTAAGAGTTCAAGAGCTAGTAAGCGTTTGAAGCAGTCAAAGGCATTAAATGATGATTGCTGTATTATAGATATAACTTCACCGCCCGCCGTCTCAAGTAGAGGAGGGAGGGCTAGAGGCAGAGGGGTGGTTAGAGGCAATGCAAATCAAAGAGGTAGAGGCAGGGTAAGGTCCACTAGACGAGGGAGGTCAAGAAGTAATAACTCAATTATAACTTATAATATCGGAAACACAAGTGATTATCCAGATGAATTAGAGGATGTGCCTATGTTTAGTACCCAAAATAATGATGTAATAGAACTTGATGACTGTGCCAATATTGATAATGAAGAACTGTCTGTCAAAGTGGAGTGGCAAAGTGTAGATATATATAGGTTCGCTATAAGAAAACTACAAAATATTAAACAAATATATGAGTTTTTCAGTACAAAATATAATGTTGGACAAGATAACCTGCTGTTTATGTATAATAGTAATATATTACAGCCAGAGGACACGCCTGACTCGATCGGCTACAGAGAAGCAAAGGTTATAGATGGAGGTATTGTATATAAAAACAAAATTAATCCTGAAATTTTCAAGGAACATTATGAAAAAGTTGAATCTGGTATTGAAATCAAATTCCAATATCAAAATTCCAAGCATCCATTCATTTCATATGTACAAAATGATGAAACATTATTATTGGCGATGACAAAATGCTCTGAGAAATTAGAAATACCTTTGAACAAGTTGAAATTTGAATTTGATGGGGATGTTATTTCTGGTAAGAAGCAGTTTATTATAAATCTTTAGATATTTTAACTGTAATGTAACATAACATAATGTAACATAATGTAAACAAGGAGCAGCATTACAAGTATTATTTATGGCTCCTAATATATGTACAAAAGTTCTTGTTTCATTTTTGTGCTATATATATTTTATTATTGGTTTTTATTTTAAATATCCCATAATATGAGTGGCCAGTCGTGGTCCAGTGGCACAAGCGTGTGACTGTAAACAACTGGTTGTGGGTTCAATTCCCACTCGAGGAGTGGAAATTATATTTCCATTTTCTTCGCTCTGGTATCGAGCTAAAGTGCGGCGTTAAGTTCCGCTACTTAACACACAAGCCTCCGAGTTCGGCGGAAAGTGAGGAACAGAGTGTCTTAATAATAGGTACCCTCTGCCTACCCTGCTGTGTGCGGGATACAGTGTGAAGCTAAAAAAACCAAAAATATCTACATAAAATTGAAAAATGGTTTAGCCTATTGATTATAATTTATTACATATAATCATTTTCTGGAGCGGGAACTGAATTCACAACCAACTATGTTTACAGTCAGACAATGTCTCACTGTGCCACGATGGCCTAAAACTTAGAAAAAATTAATCTAACGAAGGTTTACTTGTTTGCAGGTAAACAAACTCCCAACACCTTAGGCCTGGAAGGAGGGGAATGTATAGATGTTAAAATTATCAAATGAATCAATTTTTATGTACTTATTTAAAATATATTATTAATATTATTATTTCTAAAATGGTTTTTTTATTTTCCTTCTTTAGTATCATTTTAAAATCAAGAAGTTTAAAGAAGAATTGTTATATTGTAAAGAAGTATGCTTCTGTTATTTAATTGTTCAAATTTTATTGCACATATTTTTTTAATAGTGTATTAAAAATACAATAAGTCAATATCTATATGTATAATAAAAAAGTAACTGATCGCTGGCTGTACATGAAAGATATATGAGAAACATTATTATTGAGGGTATTTATCTCTGTAATAGAATTCAAAACAATGATATTTTAAATTTCTGTTTGTCTATGCTTTACAAATAATTAATTCAACAATTTAAATCAGCGCATATACAATTAGACGCTCTGACCCTCTATGATGATGTCTCATTATTTTACAGTTTTCTTTCTAAGCTGAGGAAACCTAGTGGTAAGACACTCCGTTCCCCATTTTCTGCAGAATTATAGAGTTATATATATTAACTCCTTCAGAGAGAGAGAGACATAAATACTAGTGAAAGATGAACTTATTTTTAAGTCATTATCAAAACTACTGTTTGCTCACTTTCTGTACAAGTATTATTATCAACCAGGTGCAAATTAATTGAATTATATTGATTGGAGTTGAGCGTAACGAAGCTCTTACTGGTCAAAAGTGTGTTTTGGTGGGGGCTATTTGTGGTCTAGACTCTCTCTCTCTAAAATTTGGCAGACGAGCACAGTGTCTTGTGTACTGTGAAGTTTTTTGGTGACAATTGTAATTGTAGTTTTTGAATAAATGGCAATTAAATGGTCAAAAAGTGCCCATAGACTTAGGCTGTGGAACGTTAAGTGTTATGTTTCCTCGGACGATTGATTCGGTCCCCGTGGCACGGCTAGTGGCGGTCAAGAAGGAGCACCGTCAGGTTTTAGTGAGTAAAGCCTCACCGGAGTCCCACATAACCACTTCCCGAGTCCCCACTCGTCCCCTAGCGGATTTCCTGACGTCAAAAAAAGTATTATATTAGTGTTAAGTGTTTGCTTTTCAAACGTTTTTTAACATGTAATAACATTAAATATGTACTTCGCTCAGCTCTTCCCGCCATGCAGAGCAAAGAGGCGGTTCCAAGTAATATTAATCTCAAGTTTCTATTTAAAAAAACAAATTTAAACAATAATATCACACATAAGAAAAAAACATCCACCATTTTCCCATTTCACAATAAAACAGTGAGTAATTATTTTAATAACATTATAGCTGTTTTCAAAATATAGAAGTCGTAAGTCGTAGAAGTCTTGAATAGGAGCTTTATGTGGGTAAATGAGTCAGTTCCTTGAAGACATCACTATGGGCGGGTTGCGGAGAAAAGTGTATTTTTTATTTTTATTATTTAATTTTAGTATAAGTGAGGGGAGTTATAAAGAACAGTATAGAGGTAATAAATAATCATTTTTTTTTGTTAGCTTCACGCTGTATCCCGCACACAGCGGGGTAGGCAGAGGGAACCTAGTGTTATGACACTCCGTTCCCCACGCACTGGCGAATTCGGAGTTTAGTGGCGGTACTTAACGCCGCGCTTTGTATAGAGGTAGTAATAATTATTTATTTACTAACAACAGGTTTATGGCTGTTTCGTTATGTTATAAACCTTTAAAAGTTTAAAGCCTGAAAAAAATGCCGCGTTAAGCTCCGCCATTCTCACACGTAATGTTTTGATTTCTAGCAGAATGTGGAGTGTTTGGACACTAGATTTTCTTAGACTCCCGCTATGAGAGAAAAAGCGTATAGTTGTATACTAACTAATTTATATAATGTGGGTTCGATTCCCACTCGAGGAATTGAATTGTTTATTGTTCGATTCTTTTCGCTCTAGAGTCGAGGCAAAGCGTGGCGTTGAATTACGCGTGAAGCTAAAAAAGTACATAATAACTACGAATTAGCCATAGGGGCCAGTCGTGGCGCAGTGGCACAAACGTGTGACTGTAAAAACGACTGGTTGTGGGTTCGATTCCCACTCGAGGAGTGGAAATATTTAATATTTCCATTTTCTTCGCTCTGGTGTCGAGGCTAAGCGCGGCGTTAAGTTCCGCAATGCCTCCGAATTGGCGGTGCGTGGGGAACGGAGTGTCTTAACACTAGGTTCCCTCTGCCTACCCTGCTGTGTGCGGGATATAGCGTGAAGCTAAAAAAAATACATATTAACTACGAATCACGGGTAGTAATTAAAATACTGACATCGCTAGAAATGCTTCAGAGTATTCTAGGATTTAGTTTTCAAAAACAAACGTTTCAGGTTACGTGTATGGTAGCTTATAATAATAATTATTAATATTAACTAATTATTATTGTGGCCAGTCGTGGCCCAGTGGCACAAGCGTGTGACTGTAAACGACTGGTTGTGGGTTCGATTCCCACTCGAGGAGTGGAAATTATATTTCCATTTTCTTCGCTCTGGTGTCGAGGTAAAGCGCGGCGATAAGTTCCGCTACTTAACACGCAAGCCTCCGAATTCGGCGGAAAGTGGGGAACGAAGTGTCTTAACACTAGGTTCCCTCTGCCTACCCTGCTGTGTGCGGGATACAGCGAGAAGCTATTTAATTTAATTTTAATTTTAACTAATTATTAATTAGAGACGTCGTGGTTCAGTGGGACAGTATCTGACTGCAAACGTGATGGTTGTGGGTTCGATTCACACTCGGGGAATAGTTATATATAAATGTTTATTTATTCGCTCTGGTATCTAAGAGAAAGCGCAACGTTGAGTTCAGGCACTCAACACGCAATGTCTCGATTTCAGGCGTAAAGTAAAAGACGGAGTGTCTTGACACTAGGATCTCTCTGACTACCCCGCTATGCGGGAAGCGTGAATCTGTATATTAACTAATTTATATAAATACTAGCGGCCCGCTCACGGCTTCGCCGCGTGAACTACATAACTGCTTCGTTATATTGCAACCCCCGGGTGTGGGTTTTTGAAAAATAAAGTAGCCTATGTTTAAGCTTACATTATCAACTATATTTATGCCAAATTTCATTATAATTGGTCAAGCGGTTTAGATTTTTCATATTAACTTTCATCCCCTATTTCAACCCTTTAGCGGTTGATTTTTGAAAAAATAAGTAGCCTATATTAGCCCCAGTAACTTTTACTATTTTCATTGTAAATTTCATCCAAATCGGACCGGTAGATTAGCCGTGAAAGCGTGACAGACAAACACACAGACTTTCGCATTTATAATATAAGTATGGATTAGATGGCTGCCGTGTACCCATTAAAACCTCAGGGTCCTCCTTCTCTGGTGAGTTCATGGGTCTTCGTTCGTTCTTTTTTCTTCTCTCTCTCTCTGATCTTTCTGGCCTGACACTATATGGAAATAAAGCGTAAAACTAAAGTTATTGTTAGCTTAGCTTCACGCTGTATCCCGCACTTAGCAGGGCCGGCAGAGAGAACAAGTGTTGAGATAATCCATGCCTCATTTACCGCCGAATTTTGAAGGCATTGCGTGTTAAGCGTCAGAGATCAACGCCGCGCTTTGCCCCGATACCCGAAGAATGTGGAAAGATTAAATTTCAATACCTCGAGTGGGAATCGAACCTACAACCAGTCACGTTACAGTCACACTTTGTACCCATAAACCACGCCTAGCATCAAAGTCACTCAATAAAGGTTTTATATATTGTTTTGTCAACTTTCAGTTCCACATAACGCATCAGACCGATGGGAGACCTATATTTTTAACGACAAGGAATATCTAATACAAAATTTACCCGTTACTTGGGATAATGCGAAAATACTGTGCGGGTAAATATTTTTTTTTTTAGCTTCACGCTGTATCCCGCACACAGCAGGGTAGACAGAGGGAACCTAGTGCTGAGACACTCCGTTGCCCACTTTCCGCAAAATTCGGAGACATTGTGTTTTTTAAGTGGCGGAACGCCCCCCGCGCTTTGCCCTGACACCAGAGCGAAGAAAATGGAAATATTAAATATTTCCACTCCTCGAGTGGGAACCGAACCCACAACCAGTCGTTTTCAGTCACAACCTTGTGCCACTGCGCCACGACTGGCCCCAATAATAATTATTCTTTATCATATTAAAAAACATTATTTTTTTATTGTTTTCGCTCTCTGACTAGCTGCTGTTTTATTCATGACCATTATTAAACTATTTTTTCGTTTAAGGTATGTATAAATCATAATTTCTTTGTACATCTTGAAACAATGTGGGTTCTATTTACACTCGGGGCTATGATTATATTTAAAAGAAGACACTATGCCTCGACTTCAGGCAGAAAGTCTCCACTTTTTGCCTGAGACCGGACCGGAGCAGTCAGAGAGAACCTTATAATTGACACTAGGTTCTCCCTGACCACCTCGCTATGGGGCAAATGTGTAAAACTGTAAGAAAAAAAAAACAGTAGCAGTCGTGGGACTGCCGATAGAAGTGAAAACGGAACTATTAAGTTGAGTGTAATTAAAACTATATGCAAAAATTATATGAAATTTTTTATGTTTTATTTATTAGTTAATATAAAAAATATAAAAGAAATAGTCGATGTATTAGTGTATACGTGTACACAGGCTACTGCGCGTGCGCTAGTCTGGCTCTCCATAGCTATAGATATAGGTACTATTATCATGTCGCATGTCGGTGACGCGAACCGAGGATTTTACCCTCTACCAAAACGCTCAACGCGCCTAAACAAGTTTTCACTTCAAAAATCCTGGTTCTGGCACTCTTTCTCCGTATAAAATTTAATTATTTTAAATCCACTATCCTCCATTTGCATAGTTTTCGCTAAAAGCAGTCAAAAATTTGTTCTTCATATATTAATTTAATGTCTATTTCAGAGGTCATCACAAGGGTAAATTAGCGGTGTTGGATACTAGAGAAAAAGCTGAATTTATGGCTGAAGCATTATCTGAACTGCAATTTGGTAATTTTTCCTTATATATTATTCTTTTATGGGTTAGGATTGGGTTGAGTTCCATCACTTAATACGTAATATCTTATTTTTGGGAGGCATGTGGAGAATGGAGTGTCTTGACACTAGGTTCCCTCTGCCTACCCTGCTGTGTGCGAGATACAGCGTGAAGCTAAAAAAATAAATAAATAAATAAAATGGAGAACGGAGTGTCTTGACACTAGATTCTCTCTGTATATTCTACTAAAATTTCATTGCTTAAGACGCTAAAGTAGGGCAATTGGAAAGTGTCCATTTCTACAAGGTTTTTTTTTAGCTTCACGCTATATACCACCCACAGCAGTGACACCTTTATTATTTTTTTTTTTTGTTACTGACATTCACGTTATTCACGCTGTATCCCGCACACAGCAGGCTAGGCAGAGGGAACCTAGTGTTAAGACACTCCGTTCCCCACGCATCGCCAAATTTGGAGGTTTTATGCCAAATTTGGACACTTTTATGGTTCCCCTAAAATGGAATTCCAAATTCTGGAGGCATTACGTATTAAGTGGTGGAATACAACGCCGTACTGTGCTTCGACACTAGAGCTAATAAATGAAGTATTATATATTTTAACTCCTCGAATGGGAATCGAACCCACAACCAGTCGCGTTTACAGTCACACTTTGTGTCCACAACCCACGATTGGTCTTGATATTAATGGAAATCTAAAAATAAATGCCATTATATAAGGTATTAATATTTTTTTTTTTTTAGCTTCACGCACGCAGCAGGCTAGGCAGAGGGAACCTAGTGTTAAGACACTCCGTTCCCCACGCACCGCCAAATTCGGAGGCATTGCGTGTTAAGTGGCGGAACTTAACGCCGCGCTTTACCTCGGCGCCAGAGCGAAGAAAATGGAAATAATAAATATTTCTAAAAAATGGAAATAATAATTACTCCTCGAGTGGAAATCGAACCCACAACCAGACGTTTACAGTCACACGCTTGTGCCACTGGACCACGACTGGCCACAAGTAAGGTATTAATGGAATCTATTTTTATCTTTGGAATAAAAGTAAGTAAATGCTTAAAGTTTTTTTTAAGTTAAAAGCTTATTGAAAAAGATATTTAGAAAACGTATAGAAATTTGAACGCTTAGAAGCAACACCAAGCCATGCATTTAAAACGCATGGCGCGGGTTCGAATCCCGCTGCGCTTAAATTTTTATACATTTTCTGTGTCCTTTTACATTTTCTAAATATCTTTTTCAATAAGATTTTAAAAAGTTAAAAGTAAAAGTTGTGGCCAGTCGTGGCCCAGTGGCACAAGCGTGTGACTGTAAACGACTGGTTGTGGGTTCGATTCCCACTCGAGGAGTGGAATTTATATTTCCATTTTCTTCGCTCTGGTGTCGAGGTAAAGCGCGGCGTTAAGTTCCGCCACTTTACACGCAAGCCTCCGAATTCGGCGGAAAGTGGGGAACGGAGTGTCTTAACACTAGGTTCCCTCTGCCTACCCTGCTGTGTGCGGGATACAGCGTGAAGCTATTTAAAAGTAAAAGTTTTTACTTTTAACATTTTTAAAGTGTTATTTACATAGTTAGGAAATTGAAAAAGCATTGAACGCATGGCTTAGCGGTCAGAGCGCCTGGACTGTTTCCAGACGGCGTGGGTTCGAATCCCGCTGCGTTCAGATTTTTATACGTTTTATAAATGTTTTTTTTTTTCAAGTAAAAGTTTGTGTTTTTGTATTTGTTTGTTTTTTTTGTGGCCAGTCGTGGCCTAGTGGCACAAGAGTGTGACTGGAAACGACTGGTTGTGGGTTCGATTCCCACTCGAGGAGTGGAAATTATATTTCCATTTTCTTCGCTCTGGTGTCGAGGTAAAGCGCAGCGTTAAGTTCCGCCACTTAACACGCAAGCCTCCGAATTCGGCGGGAAGTGGGGAACGGAGTGTCTTAACACTAGGTTCCCTCTGCCTACCCTGCTGTGTGCGGAATATAGCGTGAAGCTATTTAAAAGTTTATTGTTTTGACAACTTCCTTATATACTATAATATCAGAAATCGAGTCAGTATGGGTGGGAGCGAGGAGGGACTCAGCAGACGATCCGGAAGGATACAGATGGAGTCACGGCGTGGAACTCAAGAGAACATCAGCTGACGTGCTGCCTAAGGAGGATGACGAGAATACTCATTTTCCTTTGGTAAGTATGTTTTTTTAGCTTCACGCTGTATCCCGCACACAGCAAGGTATGCAGAGGGAACCTAGTGTTAAGACACTCCGTTCCCCATGCATCTCCCAATCCTGGAGGCATTGTTTGTTAAGTGGTGGAACTTTTCGCCGCGCTGTACCGACACCAGAGCAAAGAACGTATATTTAAGTAATTTTAAAGAAAAAATAATCAATACAATATTTTTATTTCAATGTCTACTATATTTTTTACATTTTAAAAGTGTTATTCACACACTTAGAAAACTGAAAAAGACATTTTTAGAATATAAGTGTGAATAAATAACATTCCTTCTTCCAAATGATTGTTCGTAGAATAATCTTCGTGCAGCAGAAATTTGTAAATACTCTCTACAGAAATGCAGTCAGCATTTCTTCATTACAATAAATTTCGACGCAGCTGGTAGTCAAACGTATGGCGTACAAATTTTTATATGTACCTATGTTTTGTGGCCAGTCGTGGCGCAGTGGCACAAGCGTGTGACTGCAATTCATTGGTTGTGGGGGTCGATACCCACTCGAGGAGTGGAAAGAACAGGCAATGCCTTCGAATTCGGCGGAAAATGCGGAACGGAGTGTCTTAACACTAGGTTCCCTCTGCCTACCCTGCTGTGTACGGGATACAGCGTGAAGCTACAAAAAAGGAAATGGTTTTTAAAAATTTTGTTTCTGATACTATATTTTTCATTTATCAGTGGCTAAATCGAACTCACATACCGGTGCCGGAGGGTGGAGCTGACTGCGTGGCACTAGAGAGAGTGAGACACGACAAGCCTGTGTTCTTAGACTTGCCCTGTAACTTGGAAAGGCCATTCGTCTGCGAACGAGGTACATATATATTTGATGTTTTTATGGTTTTTAATGCATGTATTATTTCTATCTCTACTTGAAGATTTCGGGTCAAAAGTGGAGAACGGAATGTTATGACATTAAAAGACATTTTAAAGAAAACGTATAAAAATTTGAACGCAGCGGGATTTGAACCCGTGCCTCCTGAATACCGTTCAGGTGCTCTCACCACTGAGCCATGCGTTCTGCTACACGCTGCGTCGAAATTCTTATACACTTTATTACAACTTATTTTTGTTGTTAGCATCCCGCTGCGTTCATATTTTTATACGTTTTCTTTAAATGTCCTTTTCAATTTTCCTAAGTGTGGAATAACTCTTTAAAAATGTTTAAAAAGTGTTATGACATTATATAAGTTCTCTCTGCTATGGGAAAAAAGCCTGATAAAAAATATAAAATTTGTATTAAATTTTGATAATTTACCAAGTATTTATTTCTTTTAAACCATTTTATTTATATTATATCATTTATACACAAAAAATATACTAAAATAAAAAAAAAGCAAAGAGTAGAAATTCCCCAATAAATTATCTTAGCTTACTTTGTTTGGCTATAAAAATGTCATCCTCACACCATTACCCAGTACCCCGCTAGGGGGCCCTAGGCCTTTGCGCCTGTCGGCTCCCTCTCGAGCAGCCATTAGCGCTTGCATTCCGCAGCGACTGAGTACCTTCTTCCCTCACCCCTCCGGTGTCGCTATAAAGACCGCAGGGTCAACAGCAATTCCACATATAAAAAAAAACGATTATCCAGAATAGTAAGATAGTCAGAGAGAATCTAGTGTCGAATCACTCCGTTCAAACTTTCCGCTCGAAATGGAGACATTGCGTGTTGAATGACAGAACTAAACGCCGTGCTTTGTGTTGTCACTAAAATGGAAAATGAAAATTATATTTTATGACTTTTTTAGCGTCACGCTGTATCTCGCACAGAGCAGGGTAGGCAGAGAAAACCTAGTGTTAAGACACTCCGTTCCCACATTTTGTAAGTCTGTGCTACGACTAGCACTAAATGGCCAATAAATATGTTTTTTTTTTAGTTTCACGCTGTATCCCGCAGACAACAGGGTAGACAGAGGGAATCTAGTGTTAAGATACTTCGTTCCCCACGCACCGCCGAATTCGAAGGCATTGCGTGTTAAGGCAGACTTAACGCCGCGCTTTGCCTCTGAAACCAGAGCGAAGGAAATGGAAATAATAAATATTTCTACTCCTCGAGAGGGAATCGAACCCACAACCAGTCACTTACACGTTGTGCCACTGCGCCTGTACTGGCCCCAAACATGTTATTGATCATAAATACGATCATTCCCTCCATTAGAAATCGAATTCAAACCATCGCCGATATAGTAGGTAAGACGCAGCCTCTAAAAATAGTATCCGTCTAATCATAATCTACTAAAATGAAGTAAATTCTAGATTAATTCATGGAATTCTAGTAACTTCTATTCTACATCTAGAAGCCGCCTTGAAGTTGTATTAACGGGAACGCGAGTCGCGAAGTTTAATTACTTGTAACTATCTATATGTTAATAGTGTTATAGATATGCTTTGCTCGTGGGTGGTGCTTTCAAATTTACATCTTAATTAGATCGAATTTGTATACTGTTTTAGGATTTTGATGATATGTAGGAGGTAGCTAGTTCGATTTCCGCTTGGTACAAATTAAAATGGTTTTTTCTTAGCTTAAACGCTTATTTTTAAGCGACTTCCAAAAGGAGGAGGTTATCTTTTTTTATGTGTGTTACCACCGATTTTTTTCTGAATGGATCGATTTTGATGATTTTTTTTTTCTTTGGTTCAGTATTTTAGAAGATTAGCGCTTACAAACAAACTTACAAACTTTACCTCTTTATTATATTAGTATAGATGTTTGTCTTTGTCAAGTAACCTTAACATACTTTTAAACATTTTTAAAATATTATTCCACACTTAGGAAAATTGAAAAAGACATTTAGAAAACGTATATTACGCGTCGAATTTCTTATACGCTTTATTACAACTTATTTTTGTCCTGATATCGAGGCAAAGCGCGGCATTAAATTCCGCCACTTAACACGCAATGCCTCCAAATTCGGCGGTGCGTGGGGAACGGAGTGTCTTAACACTAGGTTCCCTCTGCCTACCCTGCTGTGTGGGATACAGCGTGAAGCTGAAAAAAAAGATAAAAAAAATGAAATAGCTTCACGCTGTATCCCGCACACAGCAGGGTAGGCAGAGGGAACCTAGTGTTAAGACACTCCGTTCCCCACTTTCCACCGAATTCGGAGGCTTGCGTGTTAAGTGGCGGAACTTAACGCCGCGCTTTACCTCGACACCAGAGCGAAGAAAATGGAAATATAATTTCCACTCCTCGAGTGGGAATCGAACCCACAACCAGTCGTTTACAGTCACACTCTTGTGCTACTGGGCCACGACTGGCCACTAACTAACTGAAAAAAAAGATATATATGAAAATAAAAATATATTTCTTTTAAGATGCAAGCATAGAAATTCAAGTTAAAGAAATAAAAACGGTCAGATGTCATACCGGATTGTACCACTTGTTCAACGGAAGACTCGATTGGCAACAGGCAGCCGCTCACTGTGTACTGAACAAAATGACGTGAGTTAACCCTTTAATAGAGATTTAGTGTTAAGACTCTCCTTTCTCCACTTTTTTGCTTGTTTTAGTGTCATTTTTTTATAGTATAGCCTAATATTTTCCTCTTTTTTGCATATTTTAAATTGTAACTTTTATCTTATTAGACTGAGGAACCGTCAGGCCATGTTGTGGCAGTGAGAAGTCTGATTGTAAATGTAATTGGTTGTGGGTTCGATTCCCATTCGAGGTAATGATTACATTGAAATTATTTTCATGTCTCCGCTATGGTATTTAAGACAAAACACAGCTTTGAGTTTCGTTATTAAACACTCAGAATGCCGATTTTACACTTTCAGGCACTAGGTTATCTCTATCAACGCAGGAAGAACATCCCGACAAGTCGAAATTGAACCGGTAACCATTGCAAGTGTCAGGCATTATTCAAATAGGATATGATGGTTTCAATTATACTAGGAACCGCCTCTTAGCTCTGCATGGCGGGAAGAGCTGAGCGAAGTACATATTTAATGTTATTACATGTTAAAAAATGTTTGAAAAGCAAACACTTAACACTAACATAACACTTAACGTTCCACAGCCTAAGTCTATGGGCTATATGCTTTTTGACCATTTAATTACCATTTTTCAAAAACTACAATTACAATTGTCACTAAAAACCTTCACAGCACACAAGACACTGTGCTCGATATCCCTCACTGTGCCAAATGTCAGAGGTCTACTACAAATAGCCCAGGAAGAGTTAAACCACAACGAAACACACTTTTGACCAGTAAACGCAGTGCGAAACGAAGCTCAATGAATGTTAATATTTTTAAATTATACTCTAAGTTGATAGTAAAGACTTTGAATCACATTTGGCGAATACATTTTTTTAATTAAAAGTTGATTTTTAAGTGGACTTCAAAAACGCAATACATATTATTTTTATTCTTTTTTTTTAGCTTCACACTGTATCCCGCACACAGCAGGGTAGGTAGAGGGAACCTAGTGTTAAAACGCTCCGTTGCCCACTTTCCGCCGAATTCGGAGGCATTGCTTGTTAAGTTGCGGAACTTAAAACCGCGCTTTACCTCGACACCAGAGCGAGGAAAATGGAAATATAATTTCCACTCCTCGAGTGGGAATCGAACCCACAACCAGTCGTTTACGCCACGCTTGTGCCACTGGGCCACGACTGGCCACTACATAAATTTTGTTTACGGTTTTTATAATCATCTCCATATAAATCAGGGGTTCCTAACCTTTTTTTGATCAAGGACCACTTTAACATTATTCTTGCTAGCAGCGACCACTATGTATGTAATCCTTGCAGTTTCTGTCATTTTGTAGTGCGATGAGTTGTATGACTTTTGGTAGAGCTGGGTACAACAACCGCTAAATTTATAATCGTTCGTGGACCAGTTTATCCCCCCTGCGGACATCTGGTGGTCCGCGGGCAACTGGTTGGGCACCAGTGATGTATTATAATTAAATTCACTTTTTTACAAATAAAATTCATGTTTTTCAATATCCAATTCATATTTTTAATCCTTTTAATTCATTCTTTGAATTCCAAACCTGTATTTTATTTTAATTTCTTCCACAGACTGGCAAATATAAACACAATGAGATGTCTAAAGAAACTCGGCCTTACAATGCTGAAATCTAGACCAAGTATGTATTATAAATAAGTATAAATTATGGGCCAGTCGTGGCCCAGTGGCACAAGAGTGTGACCGTAAACGACTGGTTGTGGGTTCGATTCCCACTCGAGGAGTGGAAATTATATTTCCATTTTCTTCGCTCTGGTGTCGAGGTAAAGCGCGGCGGTAAGTCCCGCCACTTAACACGCAATGCCTCCGAATTCGGCAGAAAGTGGTGATCGGAGTGTCTTAACACTAGGCTCCCTCTGCCTACGTTGCTGTGTGCGGGATACAGCGTGAAGCGTAAAAAAAACTTTTTATTGTTTAATGATTCATAATAACCAATTATAATATTAATTTGTTATTAATTTTTTTTTAGCTAACGGGTTAAGTGGCAGAGCTTAACGCCGCGCTTTGCCTTGATACCAGAGCGAAGACAATGAAATATTAAATACTTCCAATCCTCGAGTGAGGAGTGCATCAAAGTGACCACACAATTAGTCTCGTTTTCATTTACACTTTGTGACGCCACGACTGCCTCCATTACTTTCTGGAATAATAAATAGTAGAAGTAGTAGTTTAGGGGCCAGTCGTGACGCAGTGGTGCAAACGTGTGACTGTAAACGACTGGTTGTGGGTTCCATACCCACTACTAACAACAAAAATAAGTTGTAATAAAACGTATAAGAATCTCGACGCAGCTGATAGTAGAACCCATGACTTAGCAGTCAGAGCGCCTAGACGGTTATCAGGAGGCGCAGGTTCGAGTCCCACTGTGTTCAATTTTTTATACCTTTTCTATAACTTTTTTATATATTTTCTAAATATCTTTTTCTAGGTATCGAAAGTGCTTGGATAGGCGCCAGAGGCACGCTGGGAGTGTGGTCGTGGATCGACACCGGAAGTAGCATATTCAATCCCAGCTCTTTTACTGACACTGCTGTATGGCCACCTATGAGGTTAACGATTTTACTATATTTTAATATAAATAAAATATTAGGGGCCAGTCGTGGCGCAGTGGCACGAACGTGTGACTATAAACGACTGGTTGTGGGGTCGATTCCCACTCGTGGAGTGATAATATTTAATATTTTCATGTCCTTCGCTCTGGTATCAGAGGTAACTAGGTTCCTATGCCTACCCTGCTATTTGCGGGATACAGCGTAAGGCTAAAAAATATATTAACGGGCATTTTAAAATTCAGAATAAAAATGACTGGACTCTCTTAGGGTATATAAGTCTTAGTTTTAAGTAATGAAATTGTGAAAAAAGTGGTTTTTATATGAAAAAGGAAGAATTCCTTTTAAAAAGAGAGAGAGTCCATAGAGTAATAAAATAGAATTTAAATAAAAAGTATAAACATTAAAGAAATTAGGATAAATAAAATAAAGATATGCCCAATATATGTAAAAAAATATTTAACTACTTAATACTAATACTAGATCTTCAAATTGAAATTCATTATTTTCACATTCTTGAATTGGTAATTTCAAATTCCTCTTTGTAAAATTTAAAATCCATTTTTTTGAACAAAAAAATTGTTTTTCTAATCAAATACAACTTAAGTTTTTTGGAATAATGAATGGGCTTGTATTGGAAGAATTTGAAAACGAACCTCAGACCTGAGAAGAACCGGCGCAAGACACTCAGCGGGACGATTGTTTTTATTTTTTTTTAAGTCAAGCATTTACAGATATTATCCATACTTATATTATAAATGCGAAAGTCTGTGTGTTTGTCTGTCACGCTTTCACGGCTAATCTACTGGTCCGATTTGGATGAAATTTAGAATGAAAGTAGTAAAAGTGACTGGGTCTAACATAGGCTACTTATTTTTTCAAAAATCAACCTCTAAAGGGTTGAAATAGGGGATGAAAGTTTATATGAAAAATCTAAACCGCTTGACCAATTGTAATGAATTTCGGCATAAATATAGTTGATAATCTAAGCTTAAACATAGGCTACTTTGTTTTTTAAAAATGCGCCCCCGAGGGTTGCAATATAACGAAATAGTCCACGCGGCGAAGCCGCGAGCGGGTCGCTAGTATTAATATATATTGACAATGATACCTTTGAAATAGCCTGGAGCGAGCATTTCATTCCCAAGGTGTGTTATCGTTCAAAATTCATTAATTAGGTAATAACCCTTAACACACAAACGTCTCTTCATAATTTTTTTGAATCGTGATATGGAACATTTTTGGACGTTTTCCGGGATCCTATTGTAAAAGCGTATACATTGTCCCATGAAAGAATTACGGATTCGATGCAATCGGATTACAGGCGCGGTAAGCTTATGTTTATTTCTAGTATTTATGTTACGTGCATCACCGATCTTAGTAAAATCATTAAAATGATTAAATAAATGAAAATATACCTTAAATTCATTTTTTTTTTACTTTTTTTTTTAGCTTCACGCTGTATCCCGCACACAGCAGGGTAGGCAGAGGGAACCTAGTGTTAAGACACTCCGTACACTCCCCACTTTCCGCCGTATTCGGAGGCTTGCGTGTTAAGTGGCGGAACTTAACGCCGCAACTTTGTAACTTTTACTTTTTAATTCCATATTTTTTTTAACAATTACAGGGACGGATCGTCAATAAAACAAAATGGCTGCCTCCAGATCGACAGACACACGGCACGCTCGCCCGTCTTTATGGAAGCGAGATGCGAGAGGAAAATGCAGTTTATATGTTACGAAGGTATTCACTATTTTCAGCTTCCACATACAACCAGTCGCGTTTACAGTCATACTAACCTCCCGTAGGGGGACGGGATAAGAATACAATTCCCCCCCGCCGCTGGGTAGCGTCCCGTAAAAGGCGGGTAACCCAGTAGTGATGGTAGGAGATTCGTTCTCCGACTGGCTCGCGACCACTGTCATGTCAAAGACGAACCGCCAAATATCTTATGATGTGTTCCGGTTCGATGGCATGTAAGCCAGCTCTCCCTATTCCCACCATTCCCATCCTTCCTCCCTCCTTCTGTCCTACATTCCCAAGGCTGGCAACGCATCCATAACTTGAATGTTGTGGATGTCTATGGGCGAAGGTAACCACTTAACACCAGGTGGGCCTTTAGCGCGTTTGCCCCCTTCATTCCATAAAAAAAAAAAATACTTTATGCCCACAAGAGTTATCATATGACGACCGGAGAAAGTCTTTTTAAAAAGATTTATTTATTTATTAATTACAATTAATTATATAAAAACATAACTTTATTGATTGAAAACTGGATTAAGACTAAATTAATTATTATAATATATTATTAAGTAAATTTGTAAAATATGTAGTGGCCAGTCGTGGCCCAGTGGCACAAGAGTGTGACTGTAAACGACTGGTTGTGGGTTCGATTCCCACTCGAGGAGTGGAAATTATATTTCCATTTTCTTCGCTCTGGTGTCGAGGTAAAGTGCGGCGTTAGGTTCGCCACTTAACACGCAAGCCTCCGAATTCGGCGGTGCGTGGGGAACGGAGTGTCTTAACACTAGATTCCCTCTGACTACCCTGCTGTGTGCGGGATATAGCGTGAAGCTATTTAATTTAATTTAATTTTAAAATATGTAGCCCATTGTCTTGTTAAATGTGGTGTCAGCGGAATGTGTGGGAGACGGCGCTGGAATGTGTGTATTGGTAACCATGGTAACTCAAGTGACAACTTTTTAATTGGTGGTATAACAACACGCGCTGTATCCCGCACATATCAGGACTGTCAGAGGGAGCGTAGTGTCAAGACACTCCGCTCTCCACCGTCCGCCCGAAATCGAGTTATTGCGTGTTGTGTAGAGGAACACAAGTCATCAAAGTGGAATGAGTAACAACAGGGTAGTAAACGCCTACTCTAATCTAACCCACATGGTAAACGGAGGATTGGAAGACCTAAGCTTAGGTGGTTTGGTGGAGTCACCAGAGACCTCAAGGCTTTCAAAATTGGAAAAGAGCTGGGAACGGAGTGTCTTAACACTAGGTCCCCTCTGCCTACCCTGCTGTGTGCGGGATACAGCGTGAAGCTAAAAAAAAGAATAATAATAATGGTTATTTTAACACTTTTCCAGGTTTACCGTCTCTCAGCACGCTGGCAACACCAAGCGACGACTTCTACTACTATATATTAGTAAAACAACGTCTATACTGGCAACACGCTTACGAAAACTGTCAGAAAATGAATGGAACGCTGGCAAGTCTCGAAAATAATGATATTTTAATACAATTGTTGTTATTAATGGGAGAAAACAAGGAGGAACGTGAGTTATAGTTTTTACCTTAACAATTTAAAGAGTTATCCACACACTTAGTACATTTTTTCTTTAGCTTCACGCTGTATCCCGCACACAGCAGGGTAGGCAGAGGGAACCTAGTGTTAAAACACTCCGTTCCCCACGCACCGCCGAATTCGGAGGCTTGCGTGTCAAGTGGCGGAACTTAACGCCGCGCTTTACCTCGATACCAGAGCGAAGAAAATGGAAACATAATTTCGAATGGAAAAATGGAGTGGAAATCGAACCCACAACCAGTCGTTTACAGTCACACGCTTGTGCCACTGCGCCACGACTGGTCACTAGGACTTTGAAAAATATATTTTTAGAAAACGTAAAAAAAATTGAACCGAGTGATCAAAAATATATAATTTCGACGCAGCTGGTATATGTATATAGAACGCATGGCTCAGCAGTCAGAGCGCTTGCACGGATTCAAAGAGGCGCGGGTTCGAAGCCTGTTACGTTCAAATTTTTATACATTTTATAAAAACATTTGTTTTGTGGCCAGTTGTGGCCCAGTGGCACAAGCGTGTGACTGTAAACGACTGGTTGTGGGTTCGATTCCCACTCGAGGAGTGGAAATATTTAATATTTCCATTTTCTTCGCTCTGGTGTCGAGGTAAAGCGCGGCGTTAAATTCCGCCACTTAACACGCAATGCCTCTGAATTCGGCGGAAAGTGGGAAACGGAGTATCTTAATAGTAGGTTCCCTCTGCCTAAGTTATTAAACAGTCTTTTTATGTTATGTAGTTAATAATTTTTAGAAAACCTATACAATTTTCGACGCATCCGGTAGTAGAACACATGGCGTAGCGGTCAGAGCGCTAGGACGGTGTTCAAGAAGTGTGGGTTCGAATTTCGCTACGGTCAAATTTTTAAATAGTTACCAAAAAATATTCTTTTCAACATTTGCATGTCTTTTATCTTCATTTTTTTAAATTATGATAAATTGCATTTTTTCCAGCTGTCGAACACATATGGATATCCGGCCGCTTAAACATGACAAAGGATACTGTGAACGACGTGATATCTTACTCCTGGTACAATCCCGCTAACGGGAAAAGAATCCCCGATCCTAAAAATGCTGATATTTCGATTGGCTTATTTGTAAGTAAAACAATATCTACTTACCTAAAATTAATAAAGGATTTTTGTTATCTTCACGCTGCATCCCGCACACAGCAAAGTACGCAGAGGGAACCTAGTGTTAAGACACTCCATTCACCACGCACCGCCGAATCCTGAAGGCATTGCGTGTTAAGTAGCGGAACTTAACGCCGCGCTTTTTCCTATCAGGACGGTAAAAACATAATACCTAACTATTACCCAAATAGAAATCGTACCCACAATCATCGCGTTTCATAATCAATAGATAATCTATAATATAACGGGGAATAACTGTTTTTAATTTTTGCTCCGCTCTTGTAGCAAGGACAAAGCGCGGCGTTGAGTTCCGCCAATCAACGTAAAACGGTGGACGGAATGTCCACTTGGGACTTGATAATTTGTTCTCTCTGACTATCCTGCTATGAGAGAAAAAGCGTGAAGCTGCAAAATAAAATAAAAAGAAATAAAAACGGTAGAATAATGTTTGTGTAGCAGAAATTTGTAAAAATCTGTCTACAGAGATGCTAACAACAAAAATAAGTTGTAATAAAGCGTATAAGAATTTCAACGCAGCGGCTAGTAGAACGCATGGTTCAGTGGTGAGAGCGCCTGAACGGTATTCAGGAGGCACGGGTTCGAATCCCGCTGCGTTCAAATTTTTATACGTTTTCTTTAAATGTCTTTTTCAATTTTCCGAAGTGTGGAATAACACTTTAAAAATGTTTAAAAGAATAAAAATGGTCATTCTTCCAGCAGGAATCGAACCTACAACTATTAGGAAGTCGCATCAATTTATTCTAATATTATTAAATTTGTGGGCATTCGCGGCTTGTCCGCACAAAGTGTGACTGTAAACGAGTGGTTGTGGGATCGACTTCCACTCGAGGAGTGGATATATTTAATTATTCCATTTTCTTCTCTCTGGTAGCAACAACAAAGCGCGGCGTTAAGTTCCGCAACTTAACACGCAATGCCTCCGAATTCGGCGGTGCGTGGGGAAAGGAGTGTCTTAACACTAGGTTCCCTCTGCCAACCCAGCTGTCTGCGGGATACAGCGTGAAGTTACAAAAATAGTCATTCTCCGAGGGGGAATCGAACCTACAACCATCATTGAGACACATCAAATTATTCTAATATTACTAATTAATTATTCTAGATGCCACCGTGGTTAACTGAGGACTTCACAGTGGACAGCTCGTGTCTGAATCTAGACAGGCAGGACCACCTTTTGGGACTGGTTTACGGTCTACCGTGCGATACGCCACAATACTCTATATGTATGATAGGTAGGTAGAAAAGAAAATATCATTTTAAAATTAAACTATTTTTAACCGGATGATTTTTTTTTCTTAGCTTCACGCTGTATCCCACACTCAGCAGGATAAGCAGAGGGAACCTAGTGTTAAGACACTCCGTCCGAAAATGTATAATTATCAACCCATTGTATATATATTTTTTTTTTAGCGTCACGCTGTATCCCGCACAAGCGGGGTAGGGCAGAAGGAAACAGTGTTAAGACATCAGTTCCCACTTTCCGCCGGAATACGGAGGTTTGAGTGTTAATTGGCGGAACTAACGCCAGAGCTTACCGCGACACCCAGAGCGAAGAAAATGGGAATATTAAATATTTCCACTCCTCGAGTGGGATCGAACCCGCAACCAGTCGTTTACAGCCACACGATTGTGCACTGCCGCCACGACTGGCCACAATTGTATATATGTATGTATAATCGATCCCCAAGGAGGCATCGACCCACAAACATCACTTTACAGTCAAACAATGTCTCAATGGGCTCGTGTGTTTTTTTGTTGGACATTTTTAATTTGAAAGATGAAAGATTTAACACGATGCTTTATCGATGTTGTTGCACCAATCATGGAGCAATGGGCGTGAACCCAATTCAAACGTGATGTTTTTTTTTCTCTTTTTTCTTTTTTTTTGTTCATCAATTTACTGCTCTATTAAGAAATAGAGTGTAACGTATAAAGTGGAGCGACGAAGTGTCTTGACACTAACGTCTCCCTTGGCCTAAACCCGCTATGCTGATAACGCGCGTGAAGCTCATTTTCTAAAATTTAAACTATTTCAGCGAGGAGCAAAAGCCTAAAACTACTCTAATGTCGTCATATCGTCGTTACGAGACGCAACAACGGCGTTTGGGATTCGAACGTGACCAATATATGGCGATCGATCTGTTCTCAACAATGCCACCTTCAGGGGAGTCTTGTCGGTGTTTGGATTGAAAGGGTGAGTGCTGTTTTTTGTAACTGCGTATATTATATGTTGCCATGGCCAAACGGATATGCTATGATAGAAAGTCGTATGTTAAATATATGGTTTCAGGCTGTCAGCCGCACTCAGCAAGGTAGGCAGAGGGAACCTAGTGTTAAGACACTCCGATCCCCACGCACCGCCGAATTCGGAGACATTGTGTGTTAAGTGGCGGAACTTAATACCCGCGCTTTGTCCTGACACCAGAGCGAAGAAAATGGAAATAGTAAATATTTCTACCCCTCGAGTAGGAATCGAATCCACAACCAGTCGCTTTACAATCACACGCTTGTGCCACTGCACCACGACTGGCCACAAAAAAATGTTATGTAAAAATTATTGTAATGTAACATATTAAAACGCCTTTCAGATTTTTACTGCAACTGCGTGAAACTGAAAAAAAAAATTAGCATAAAAGTTGTAACTTTTTAACGAATAACACGGACAAAAAATCACAATTTGATAGTTATAATTTATCTATATAAAAGTGCAGTATTTTTTTCGATAATACGTTTAAAAGCACATTATGTTAATAAAATAAATATTACACACACTACCACATGTTTGATGTACACTTGAATACAAAGTGACTTACGCGTTGCTAAGCAACGCGTAATTAACGAGTTAAGGCTTCTTGTTTTTAATTAATTCTTACTATGCTTTGTAAGTGAATGGTTTGTTCTAAAATAGAATTAAATTTATGCATTTAAAAAAACAGGTAACATTTTTCAAATATCAGGGTTGTCAGAGAGAGTGTAGTGTCCAAACACTCCGCTTTCCACTTTCCCCCTGCTTTAACGCCATATATATTGAGACATAAATCAATACAGCACTGGTCTTACTGGAGCAGAGCTTCACGCTGTATCCCGGACACAGCAGGGTAGGCAGAGGGAACCTACTGTTAAGACACTCCGTTCCCCACTTTCCGCCAAATTTTTGGAGGCATTGCGTGTTAAGTGGCAGAACTTAACGCCGCGCTTTGCCTCGGAAGCAGAGCGAAGAAAATGAAATTATTAAATATTTCCACTCCTCGAGTGGGAATTGAACCCACAACCAGTCGTTTCATGTCACACGTCTGTGCCACTGCGCCACGACTGGAGCAGAGAAATGAAAATATTTCAAATATTATAATTCCATGTGGGAATCAAACCCGCAACCTCTTTTCCACTTTGCCTTAATAATTTAAATTCAATATAATAAAAATTCAAGTTATATTTCAAAAAATCAACTTTATTAGTTATTTATTTGTTGCAAACAAGATGTCTATCACAAAATATTGGAGCGTACTCTTAAATCATGTTAAAGCTACTATTAACTATTAATTCATTTAAAAGCACCAAATATTTTTATTAAATATATATTTAGGCCTCTTTCACACTGTCTGTCCTTAATTTTAAATATTATTTTTAATCTGTCACTCTTTTTTTTTTAATTAGAATGTGCGAAGAGCCATTACATTCGAGCCAATTATATAATAAACATTTTATTATTATATTTAATATTTTAATAAAGTTTAAGCGTTTTTATTTATTTAATTATATATTTATTTATTATTTTATAATATAATTGTAGAATTATTCAACAAATTTGTCAATATCGTATTCTAAATGTGAGTCAGTGTCTGTTTCATCTGTTTCTGTTATTTTTTTTCTTTCAACCAGCCGTTGGCATTTCAAGCAGATTTGACCTTTCCGAAGCCAGCAGCCTCTGTGGTACATTGAGTTACATTTATCACACATTATTGCTCCGCTATCGAATGGGTATAGGACTTCCTTGTTCTTGCATACCTCGCAAATATATCCTTTGCCTGAGCATAAGTCACAGTTAGTTATATGAGCTCGGCAAATTTCAGTAATTTCTGTCAATTGAGTTTCTAAGCTCCCATCATTGATTGCTTGTAAATGTGCCATACTATATTTTTTATTAACGTCACCTAATTGTACAAATAATGGAGATAACATGTTCGAACCTTCACTACAAGCACACAGGTACCTTCTCATCCATTCCAGATCTTTCCGCATCTTATGTACCCATTCTAATTCAGCAATGAAGTTAAACAACCTAGAGTTAACACTTTCAACATCAATATATGGCCTTGTCCATGATAATGTTAGCATTTGGTAAGCTAAACGGGAAATATATCTTTTCTCCCAGTCCCAATTGTGGACAACTCGAGCTGGTATTGCAGCTAAGTCGTTCCAATGACATGTTCCGCAGAAATACATACCAGTGTAATCACAAAGTCGGGGTTCATTCCAAGTGTCTTTGAAAGTTAAGGCAGTACTACACTCTGCACATTTATAGTCTTGTGCCGCTAAACCTTTTTCTGGGCATATATTCATTTCAAACGAGCCTCTCTCAGTCATAACCACATGGGCACACACTCTGCATATATCTTCAACACATTTATAATGACATACATAGCTGCAGTCCGAGCAAATGTATGAACTTTGTACAATACTCCATATAACACCACTGCAGTGATCGCAGTACTGCTTCCTATTACCTGTATTAAGTTGTTGTTCGAAATGGTGACCTTTTATAGCCACTTTTGATTTTATTTGTCCATCGTTGTCCTTCAGATCCTCTAATCTAAGTCGGAGTTCGACTAAATATCGTACGAGCCACTTCCGCTCATCTGAACACTGGGGGCTACTTAAGACTAGCTCTTTACATTGATTTATCGCCTTTTCTATCTCCTCTCGTGTAGCTGTGCTGTGTATTTTTAGTTTTTTATTTGCTATTGACTTTGGAATATAGTTGGAATCGCAACTTTCGTCAGCAGACACACATCCTGAGGTTGAAGAGGAAGATCTAGAAGTAACATCAGCACTTCTAGGGCTACAGCAGATTAAACTATTCTTATATCTAGGAGAATCGTTCGCAAGAGCCGCGGCCATGGTGTACACACGTAATTTCGAATTAAAACTTTAAATTACTGAAACATCGCTCCAGTTGACAACTTTACAATTTTTTCCACTAACTATTATAATGTTATCAATAAATTGCGTCCTTTTGGGTTTCTACGTCGTGTTTAGTTTCATGGTTTCCTTTGTTTTCGATATAACAAGTGATGAGTAATGTAATAATAACACGACTGGTTTGACAGATGTCCCGCCTATGTTTGACGTTTATGTAATGATTTTTTTTTGTGTTGGCAGTATGGCGGTGCGGTTCGTTCTACGCTTGTTTTTTTTAAATATTTTTAATATATAAAAGATTTAAATTTATTCTAAATTATGTGTATTTAAAATAAACTAATTTGACTTAATAAATATTATTTAATTTCATTTTTAAATTCTTATAAGCAAATGTATTATAAAATTTATTAAATAATTTTCGATTCTCTCACGAATACTATACAATAAGAACAATTATAACTACTTACAATTTTCGACTGCTCACGTTCTCGCTTAAGTTAAGCGATATACGTTTTTCAAACAAATTTTCTTCCATTATTTTAGTCTCTTCGAGATTGATTTTTGGAAAAATAGGTATCCTGTGTTTGACTCTCGGTCCTTGACTATTTTCTTTTCAAATTTCATCCAAATCGATGCAGTAGATTAGTCGTGAATCCATAACGAACAAAAGAACTTTCCCATTTATAATATTTATATAGCAATAATGATGGTAATACCAACCTAAGAATTTAACTTTTTTTATTTTTGCTAATTAATGCACGATGGCTTAAAGTGATACATTCTAATTGCATATGAAGTAGGCTTTGACCTTAATACATGCTGACCTTAAATTTAATATTACTTTATCGTCTAAGCCACAACTGTATATTAACTAATTAGCGCGTGCTATATAGATTAATTTAATGGTTTAAGTTAACATTATATAATTATCGAGTTAAAGAGTAAAGTAGACATTTATGTCAAATGATTATTATATGTAATGGCCTTTAGTTATCGGATTCGTTTTACTAGAATCATATTTTTTAGCTTCGCACTGTATCCCGCTCACAGGAGGGTAGGCAGAGGGAACCTAGTGTTATGACACTCCGTTCCCCGCTCTCCGCCAAATTCGGAGGCATTGCGTGATAAGTGGCGGTACTTATGGCCGCGCTATACCTCGATGCCAGAGCGAAGAAAATGGAATTATTGAATATTTTGACTCCTTAAATGGAATCAAACCCACAACCAGTGACGTTTAACATCACAATTTGAGCTTCTACGCCACGATTTGGCTCATACGTATACTGGACTAGAATCATATAGATTCTTTTTCTATTTTTTTTAGCTTCACGCTGTATCCCGCACACAGCAGGGTAGGCACGCTCCCCACGCACCGATGATTTTTTAGGGGCATTCGTGTTAAGTGGCGGAACTTAACGCCGCACTTTTGCCTCGACACCAGAGCGAATGTAGTGGATACATTAAATATTTCCACTCCTCGAGTGGGAATCGAACCCACAATCAGTGTTTTATAGTCATACGCTCGTACCACTGCGCTACGACTGGCCCTAATTTAATAACTTAACTACATTTTGCTGAACAAAACAAAAACGCATGGAGAACGGAGTGAATTGTTAATATTTAACAGTAAATTGCAATTATATTTGATTTATTATTCACAGAGCCGTTATTTCGAATGCGGAGAAGAGAGTGACGATTATAGTTCAGATAATGATTTATCACCGTACAGTGTTCACGAGGAGAGTCAAGCAGCTGCTGACGAGTTGGATGATGATGTGAGTATTCTTCTAGAAGTTTCTAGTTCTTTTCTTTTCTCCGAAATCCTACTTTTAATAGAGCAGACGGACATTTTTTAAAAATGTGGGACATTTTTAAATTTGAACACTGCGGGATTTGAACCTGCGCCTCTTGGAAACCATCCAAACGATTTGGCAAAAGGTGTCTTTTAAAAGTTTCCTAAGAGTGAACTCTTTCTCCGCCAACCGCGGCGTTGAGTTCTAACAATCAACACGTAATAATAAATGGGTGCGGAAAGGAAAGAACAGAGTGTCTTGACACTGCACTCTCTCTGTTGTGCGGAAAAAAAGGATAAGTCAAGAAAAAAAAATAAGATCATTTTCACACGTTTTTAATAAAAAAATCACTTTTAGAAAAATATGCGGGGCTAGTCGTGGCGCAGGGGCATAAAATGTGCCTGTAAAGTAAATGGTTGAAGGTTCGATTTCCTCTCTAGCAGTGGAAATATTTACCATTTCCGTTTTCTTCGCTCTGTTCTCGAGCCAAGCCCGGCGTTAAGTTCCGCCACTGCCTCAGAAGTCGCCGATGCGTGGGACACGGAGTGTCTTAACACTAGGTTCCCTCTGCCTATATTTTTGTGTGCGAGATACCGCGTGAAATTAAAAAAAAAGAAAAATATGTAAATTATTGAACGTCGGTGTGTTCGAACCCGCGCCGGGTTCTATGCTCAAACTACATAAAGTTTGCTGTTTGTTAACGTGCTACAAAAATGTCTTTTTCAAAATAATTTTACTATAATCATTCCCACGAATGACAATCAAACCTACAAAAAACCACTGCGATATGACATACACACTGACAATTTTCCCGAGCGGGAATCGAACCCACAACCAGTCGCGTTTACAATCACACTTTGTGCCCACAAGCTACGACTGGCCTTATTGTGATATACATATATAGCAAAGTAGTCTGTAAAAAATATCCTAACACTTTTCAGGTATTCCTAGATTCTCCAATAGAGAACGACAACACATCAACCGATCTCCTTCTAGAAGAAGAACAAGAAGACGGGGAAGAAGAGAAGGAAGAAGACGTGGAAGAAGATAAACAATTGCAAATGGAGGTCGCCGCGAGCACTTCCGCCATGTTTAATATATTATTGTATCATCCGTTCTCTTGTGTGTTGCAGTGAAGCCGTCCATGTTTGTTTGTTTGGTTGGTTGGTTGGTTGGTTGGTTGGTTGGTTGTTTGGTTGGTTGGTTGGTTGGTTGTTTTTATAATAGTGCAAAGGTTAAGGAAAGGTATTTGTATGCATGAATAATTTATTTGTTATGTTATTGTGAAACTTATAAGCGATATAAATTTTGTCAATCTTCGAGTTTTACGTTAAATGTTTCCGTTATTGTAAATTCTTTTCTATGGATTGAAAATGATGTTTTTTAAAATTATTTATTTAATTACGGATTTAAATTATACTTGTTATTATTCGTTTTTTTTCTATAAAAAAATTGAATACTTTTTTCTATTTTTTCTCACTTTTTCTATTTTTTTCTCAAAAACGTAATTTATGCATAGAACTGATATTGAATTTAATAAAAAAAAAACAACTATAATATATCTGTCACTTTCACGCTTCATAGTGATCGCTATTGCTGTCTCACTCGCACACACGCAAGTCTTACTCGATATCAATAATCGATCCTTATTCAAAAACTGCAACCTTAGATTGATCTAGCCGTCAATTTTTTTAGCAAATTATTTTTTTGAAAAAATCAATTTTTGAGTAAATCAATTTTTGAGTAAATCAATTTTTGAGTAAATCAATTTTTGAGTAAATCAATTTTTGAGTAAATCAATTTTTGAGTAAATCAATTTTTGAGTAAATCAATTTTTGAGTAAATCAATTTTTTGAGTAAATCAATTTTTTGAGTAAATCAATTTTTTGAATTGTCGATTTTTTGAGGCTTGGGTTATAAAGTGTGACTGTAACGCGACTGGTCGTGGGTTTGATTCCCACTTGAAGAGTGGAAATGTTTAATATTTCCATTTTCTTCAGTCTAGTATCGCGGCAAAGAGCGGCGTTAAGTTCCGCCACTTGCACACGCAATGCCTCCAGAATTCGACGGTGCGTGGGGAACTGAGTGTCTGCACTAGGTTCCCTCTGCCTACCCTTCTGTGTGCGGGATAGAGCGTGAAGCTACAACAAAAGTTAAAAGTGAGTAGAATTATAACCAATAACCAATCGAAGGATTGTATATTCAACCATATTTATGCAATAATTGATGCACTTAAAAAAATGATTTACTCAAGAAAATGATTTACTCCGGGGTCAGTTGTGGCGCAGTGGCACGAACGTGTGACTGTAAACGACTGGTTGTGGGTTCGATTCCCACTCGGGGAGTGAAAATATTTCATATGTCCATTTTCCTTGGCTCTAGTATCATAGGCAAAACGCGGCGTTAAGTTCCGCCTCCGAATTCGGCGGAAAGTGGGGAACGGAGTGTCTTAACACTAGGTCACTAGTTCAACTACAGCGTGAAGGTGAAAAAAATTATTTAATTAATAAATTTCATTTATTCGAAAATAGATTCGTAGATCAATTTAAGGTTGCAGTTTTTGTATTAAAATCGATTATTGATATTGGACGTTATATAGAGTGGTATGCTATCGCATTTTTAGATATATATTTTTAGTATAGGAATTAATTTTGTACTCGGAGATGTTGATTAGTGTTTAAATGACATTAATGGGATAGTTGTAGGTTCGATTTACACTCGGAGAAATGATTTTTGAAGCTTTTCTCATGTCTTTGGTTTGGGTAAAGGGAATAATAATTATTAAAATTTTACTGAACTGTTAAGATTTTGGGTGGAAACTAAAAAGCTTTTATCTATTTAATGCACATTAAACGTTAATTGACATTCCTGAGTATGACTAATTGTAAGTATAATATATATAAAAGTACAAAGTAGATAGTTTAAAGTATAGCTGATGTGAATTAATTTGACACCTATATATTTAACATACACGTTTTTTTGGCTTATTTTTGTTAATTAAAAAATAATCAGTCTCTATAATATGATAGTATTATATCGAAAAATTATATTATTAAATTGTATAATAATTTAAATTAATAAGCCATATTGTTTTTCAAAATGGCAATTATTTTTTTTAAACTATTTTTTAAATGTAATTTAAATTAAAACTTCAACAAAAGAAAAGTTACTAAATAGGTATTAATTATATAAGAATAAAAATCACAAGACGCTTTGACAATTCTAAATATTTAATTGTAATTAACTTTAATTGTAATTAGTCAGTTATGCCTAAAAGATATTTTTTTTTTAGCTTCACGCTGTATCCCGCATACAGCAAGGTAGACAGGGAACCTAGTGTTAATACACTCCGTTAACCACTTTCCGCCGAATTCGGAGGCATTGCGTGTTAAGTGGCGGAATTTAAAGACGCGCTTTGCCTCAACACCAGAGCGAAGAAAATGGAAATATTAAATATTTCCACTCCTCGAGTGGGAATCGAACCCACGGCGTTAAGTTCCGCCACTTATCACGCAACGCCTCTGAATTCGGCGATGCGTAGGGAACGGAGTGTCTTAACACTAGGTTCCCTTGCCTACCCTGTCTACCTTGCTGTATGCGGGATACAGCGTGAAGCTAAAAAAATATACAAAACGCGGCGTTGGACTTCCGTCACTCAACTCATATTGATTAAGAATTCAGGAAGAAAATGGAGAACGGAGTGTCTTGACACTAAGTTCTCTCTGACTACACATAACTGACTTATTACATTTAAATAAAATAGACTGTATAAGAATAACGTCCTATTTTAATTCAATTTCACAATTTATATGTATATTTTTTTAATTTAATAATCTATTCATATTTTTGACAGATCTTAAATGTCAATGTCAAATTGTTAATGACAGTTTGTGTGATTGTCAAATGTGTTTATTTTTGACTTATGTCATTGTTCCTATTATATATTTTTGTTAATAATTGAAGATATGCTCGTATAAAGGTGGTAATATATAGCAGAATTAGAATTCGGAGAAATTGAGTTTTTATAAATAAAACTTTTAAAATTGTTAAATACTTATTAGAGAAGCGTAATTAGATTTATTTTTATTAATAAAAATATTTTTTTTTTTAGCTTCACGCTGTATCCCGCACACAGCAGGGTAAACAGAGGGAACCTAGTGTTAAGACACTCCGTTCCCTACTTTCCGCCGAATTCGGAGGCATTGCGTGTTAAGTGGCGGAACTTAACGCCGCGCTTTACCTCGGCACCAGAGCGAAGAAAATGGAAATATTAAATATTTCCACTCCTCGAGTGGGAATCGAACCCACAACCAGTCGTTCACACTCTTGTGCCACCGGGCCACGACTGGCCACAGTACTTTTTAGATAATTATTATTTATTACATAAAAAAATAACTAACATTTACGCAATTAAAATTCAAGAGTCCATTTTTATGAATAGTCTTAATAAGAACGTTTCTAAAGAAATTTATTTGCAGTTTATTAATACAATTGCATTTGCATTCAAAAATGCAATTGCAATTGCAACTTCATACACGCATGTCTTCAATAAGGCTATTTTTTTTTTTAAATTATATAATTAAGTGTAGGCAACGAATATATGCTGTAATATAAATACATTAAGTTTCTTTAAAGCTTAAAGTAAAAAATGACTACTTTATTTTTTTTTATAATAAATGTGATATACCAGGGATGGTCATCATACGGTTCGCAGGCTGGAGGAATTATTTATAACTTTCAATAAATGTACCAGAGTTGATGCTTAATTTTTATTTTAAATGAAAAATAAGATATTTAAAGAAAACGTATAGAAATTTGAACGCAGCGAGATTCAAACCGGCGCCTCCTGAATACCATCCAGGCGCTCTCACCACCGAGCCATGCGTTCTACTATCCACTGCGTCGAAATTCTTATACGCTTTATTACAACTTATTTTTGTTGTTAGCATCTCTGTAGAGAGGTTTTTATTCTACGAACAATCATTTGGCAAGAGAGAATGCTAATGCTTAAAAATTATATGAAAAATAAGACACTTTTTCCGTTTGCTGGCTATCAGAAAGTTTTATATTTTGCAAAATGGCTCGAACTATATTGTCACTTGTTCAACCCTGGGTATATAACATTTATAATAATATTTGTAACTTAATATACTTTGTTTAATGTAATTTGGTTGCAATATTGATTGTAAAAGTATAAAAAAAATATGAAATCTCAACAAATGCATTTTTTTAATCGTTCCCACAGCTTTTGACTCTGCAAACGCAAGGGTTATGGGTTCAATTCCCACTCTAAGTAATAAAAATTATATTTAAATCATTTTCATTTCCCCTCTCTAGTAGGACAAAGTACGGCGTTAAGTTCCGCAATTCACCACACAACCTCAAATTCAGATTACATTCTTTTTTTTTATGGAATAAAGGATACAAACGAGCAGAAGGCCCACCTGGTGTTAAGTGGTTACCTTCGCCCATAGACATTCACAACATTAAAGTTATGGATGCGTTGCCAGCCTCGGGGATGTAGGACAGAAGGAGGGAGGAAAGATGGGAATGGTGGGAATAGGGAATGCTGGCTTACATGTCATCGAACCAGAACACATAAATTCACTAAATTTTCTCTACCTACCCTCTCAACACTTTGCAGAATAAACAGTGAAACTGAAAACAGGAAATGAAACAATAAAAAGAAATTAAATTTCAATTTTATTTGCGAGATTACATAATTTTCCACGAAATCATAATTATAGACGAAAAAAAGAACTATTTATTTATTTATATATTTTTTTTCTTTAAAATTTTAACAAAACGAATTCTCCATACATTTGACAAAACAAAAGTATCTTCTTAATTATACAAAATCTACCTTTAATTAATTTACATTAGCTAGCGGCGGAGGGAGTAGCAGGTTCGATTCTCGACTTGACCAAAAAAAAAACACAATTTAAAATGCACCAAATTTTTGTATAGATTCGAACCTGCACTCTATGCGTTTACACGTTTTAAAAATAAAAAAAAAACAAAAAAATGAAGTAAAAATTCTTAAATAAACAACTTATGGCAACAGATGGGTTGTATTTATTAAAAAAATATATTATACAGACTGTTATAAAAAGTGTAAAAAATGTTAGAGAACGGAGAAACTCATCACTACTATTTGTTTCTCTTCTAAAACAAAACTTTAATTAAAAAAAAAATTCGGGCCCTTTTTAAATTTTCATAAATATGTAATAATTACTAAAACATTTTACTTTAAAACCTTTAAAATTTCAAATTTTATTCAAAAATCGACAATTTAACCTCCGCCATACAAAATTACCGACAAACGCCGGGTGCTAGTATTAGTCTAACTTAATTAATATGTACAAGTATTTATTCTACCATTATATTATATTTAACGTGATCTGTTGGCATCATATTTTCAAATTTTCATTGAAAAATACCAAATCGTCCATTTTTAAATTAAAACAATTAAAAAGTGACAATTCAATGTGATTGCACATACAGAAAGAATTATTGGTTATGCTAACTATAAGAAAAAGTTAGTGATCAGACACTCTGTTCTCCCCTTTCTGCACTTCTTAGTGACTTAACTGGTAACAGTAACACATCATATCATTACCCCGCCAGTCAGCCAGCCAGGGACCAGTTCAGGTGCAGTGCGCACATAAAGTTCACCCTGGTGCCGAGGAAAAGCGCGGCGTTAAGTTCCACCACTTGACACGCAATGAGGAAGGTGTGTCTTAACTCTACGTAACTCTCTGCCTACCCTGCTGTGTGCGGGATACAGTGTGCAGCCGAAAAAGAAAATCATATCATATGTTCATAGCGGCGTTAAGTTCCGCCACTTAACACGCAAGCTTCCGAATTCGGCGGAAAGTGGGGAACGGAGTGTCTTAACACTAGGTTCCCTCTGCCTACCCTGCTGTGTGCGGGATATAGCGTGAAGCTATTTAATTTTTTTTATATATCATATGTGACATATCACAGATCACACTATAGCGTGACTGACAATCGTTTATAACTTACTGAATCAGCTAGTATTTCGCTTTAGTAGCATTATAGAGGAGCACTAAGAAAGAAAAGAAACCGAGAAAATAAATATTTTACGTTTTAAGAGTCAAATCTACGGTAAAAAGCAGTACGGCGAGTCATAAAATACATGCAAACAAAATCGGGAGCGACAACCAATTACAAATATAATCTCTCTTGACAGAATCGAACCTACACCCAACGCCTTCAAAGACAAAGCCAAATCGAACCACCATGGTCTGTCAATATCATGTCTTATAACATATTATTGTTGTTTAAAAGAATTATACATCAATTTTATTCAGAAAATTAATAGGGGGCCTCGATAACAATATTCAGTCACTCGTAATCACTTTTCTTGCTAACAGTCTAATGGATACTTTACTATTAATTATTAATAGCTTCACGCTATATCCCGCACACAGCAGGGTAGGCAGAGGGAACCTAGTGTTAAGACACTCCGTTCCCCACTTTCCGCCGAATTCGGAGGCTTGCGTGTTAAGTGGCGGAACTTAACGCCGCGCTTTACCTCGACACCAGAGCGAAGAAAAATGGAAATATAATTTCCACTCCTCGAGTGGGAATCGAACCCACAACCAGCCGTTTACAGTCACATTCTTGTGCCACTGGGCCACGACTGGCCACAATGGCTAATGGATGCTGGATGGCGTAACTTAACACTGCCATTTATTTAAAGCAGACAACAACAAACAAATAAATATAAGCGTTCAATTAAATGCAAAAAAAGCTTGTTTTAAAAAAATATGATGCCAATATAAAAATATACCTAATTCGACCGCATTTAAGACAATTAGCTAATTATTAAAAAAATGAAGGTACAAAATGATGTACTAAACTAGAAACGGTTATCGTATAGTGTGAATATATACTTTAAACGGAGAACGAAGTGTTTTGACACTAGGGTACAGTAACATTTTTTAGACTCTGTCTTCTGTCAGGGCAGGCAGAGGGAACCTAGTGTTTTTCCCCGAGAATCTGGGTATTTAACGGCGGAACTTAACACCGCGCTTTACCTGAACACCAAAGCGAAGAAAATGGATTTTTTTAGCTTCACACTGTATCCCGCCCACAGCAGGGTAGTCAGAGAGAACCTAGTGTCAAGACCCTCCATTCTCCACTCACCGCCCAAAATCGAGACATTGTACTGTGTGGCGGAATTTAACGCCGCAGCGGACCTTATCAAAGTGGATAAATGAGGATACTTTAAATATCATTCTTTCGAGTTAAAATCGAACCTACAACCATCGTGGTTTGCAGTCATAATTTCTATTCCTCCATAAATATGTATATTCACAATAATACGATATTTTAACTACAATTCTATTCTACAACTCAAATCTTATAACAGTAGTTTGGCTCTTTAGTTGCATTAAAAGAAAATGATAATATCAAGACATTTAAAAAAAAACAGTCTTAGATTAGGATTAATAATGAATTTCTGTAAAAATGAATATTTAAAATGTTAAAGTGACGTTTTAAGACGTCAATTATTATTATTTTTTTAGGTTCACGCCGTATCCCGCACACAGCAGGGTATGCAGAGAGAACCTAGTATTAAGGTACTCCGTTCCCCACTTTCCGCCGATTTCGGAGGCATTGCGTGTTAAGTGGCGGAACTTAACGCCGCGCTTTACCTCGGCACCAGAGCGAAGAAAATGGAAATATTAAATATTTCCACTCCTCGAGTGGGAATCGAACCCACAACCAGTCGTTTACAGTCACACGTTTGTGCCACTGGGCCACGACTAACCAAAATTATCAATTAACTAAAATTAACATCAATTAACTAAATTATTCGCAAACCACCAGGCTTAAATTAGTTACTTCGTTAAAAAGGAATTCTTAAAGAAACAAAAAGCGAAAAACGTAGTGTTTTAACACTATACTCTCTACCTACATCACCAACAAACACAATAATTCTAAAAAAATGCCAATCAAACACTAATTAACCACTCTGCGTGCCACTAAACGAAATTAAAACCAAACCACTGTCATAAGACGAATCACGTTTTGAAAAAGCTACTGAAATTGTGCATATTCTCTATACCAGGTACATGTTACTCGTCAGTCGAAGTTGTATGATATTGTATGAAGCTAGAAGTAACTTAGCACTCCATTCACCGTATGTCCATTGCATTGCAGAGAAAGGAGAGAGGAGAGATTTACAACAAAATGTGTAGTGTTAAGGGGCCCCTTTAAAATTTTTGTTACTAACTCCCTCGAGGAACAACTCCAGAAATTAAAAATTAAATTAGAAAACGTATAATAAATTTGAAAGAAGCCGGATTCGAACCAGTACCTCTTGTGACGTCCAAGCACTAAACTATACGTAGTTATTAAACTACGTCAAAATTCTTATACGCTTGTTATAGTTTACTTTTGTTCTAATATCTCTACAGAGATGCTAACAACAAAAATAAGTTGTAATAAAGCGTATAAGAATTTCGACGTACTGAATGGAACATGTGGCTTAGCGGTTTGACAGTAAACAGAAGGCGCGGGTTCGAATCCCGCTGATTTCTTATATGCTTATTGCAATTTAGTCCAGTGTGTGTGGCCAGTCGTGGCCCAGTGGCACAAGCGTGTGACTGTAAACGACTGGTTGTGGGTTCGATTCCCACTCGAGGAGTGGAAATTATATTTCCATTTTCTTCGCTCTGGTGTCGAGGTAAAGGGCGGCGTTAAGTTCCGCCACTTAACACGCAAGCCTCCGAATTCGGCGGAAAGCGGCTCGGAAAAATGCTGCTGTGTGCGGGATATAGCGTGAAGCTAAAAAAAAAAAAAATTAGTCCAATCTCCTCTCTCCATTTAATAGGGTTGCCAACCATACTATAATATGTAGTATTATACTATACTTCAGAATTTCATACTACATGCTGTAGAAGATATGAAATTACGAAAACGCGAAATTATTGTAGTTCAGTACATTGGTTATATTGTGCAATATTATCCGTAATTATATTATAAATGCGAAAGTCTGTGTGTTTGTCTGTCACGCTTTCACGTGACTATCGGTCCGATTTGGATGAAATTTATAATGAAAGTAGTAAAAGTGACTGGTTCTAACATAGGTTACTTATTTTTTCAAAAATCAACCGCTAAAGGGTTGAAATAGGGGATGAAATTTTATATAAAAAATCTAAACCGCTTGACCGATTGTAATGAATTTTGGAATATATATAGTTGATAATCCAAGGTTAAACTTAGACTACTTTATTTTTCAAAAACCCACCCCCGAGGGTTGCAATATAACGAAGCAGTCATGTAGTTCACGCGGCGAAGCCGAGAGCGGGCCGCTAGTACAACATATTAATAAAGTAAAGAGTTCAAGAAGTAGAAAAAAGATTTTAAAAAATGTGACTGTCTATTTTTTATTATTACTCCCATAAAATATTATAGTTTTTGATACAGTAAGTAATATATATATTTAAGACACACATTTTTTTTTAAGAAAAAGAACAGTTAGTTGGCAACCCTAACAACTAACCAATAACAATTGTTATTACATTCAAACCATCATTAAAGTTACTTCAAAACTTTCACTATTACTTTAAAATGCAACTAAATAATAATAATTTCCAAAAAATACCCATTTCCTACTAATTCTCGAGACTTAAAATCATTTACATACAAACAAATCTGTATGAATAATGAAAATCATACAATTAAATCAAAATGTTCTGCTATAAGTAATATTACAAAAGACATTTCTTACACAGAGTGTTATTAAAATTAAATATACAGTTTTCTGACTGTATGTGCGATAGCTGTGGGTTCGATGCCCGCTCAAAACAATAAGTATATTTGAAAAAGGCATTAAGAAAACGTATAAAAATTTGAACGCAGCGGGATTCGAACCCGCGCCTCCTGAATACCGTTCAGGCGCTCTCACCACTGAGCCATGCGTTCTACTAGCCGCTGCGTCGAAATTCTTATACGCTTTATTATAACGTTATTTTTGTTGTTAGCATCTCTGTAGAGAGATTTTTACAAATTTCTGCTACCCAAAGATTATTCTACGAACAATCATTTGGCAAGAGAGAATGCTATTTATTAAAAATACTTTTAAACATTTTTAAAGTGTTATTCCACACTTAGGAAAATTTTAAAAGGCATTTAGAAAACTTATAAAAATTTGAACGCAGCGGGATACGAATCCCGCTTACGTACACTTTAAAAATGTTTAAATTATTTCCATTTCTCTGCTCTGATGATAAAATAAGACAATTTTGAGTTCACAATTAACAAGCAAAATCTTCAATTCGAGTGGAAAGTGGAGAATGGAGTGTTTAGACACTATGATCTCTTTGTCTATACCACTATGAAAATAGATAGACAAAATTGTTACGTAGAAGGAAATTCTCAAAATTCTTGTAAGAAAAAACGGAATTTTACATTTTTCAGTTAAAATTACGAACTTTAGAATTAGTAGATGATGTGAAAAGGGTCATAAAGTCATAAAATTACTTTATAATCTACATACAATTTTTCCCATACAAAAAAGCCAGAAAAGATTTGAAGCTGTACCCTAATAAACCTAATCTCAGAACACACTGTGCTACAAAAGATTTCACCATTAAGTATTTAATTAAAAAACACCTAGAAATTTGTTCAAAATAATAAAAACTACATACACATTATTATATTTACAAATTAAATTATTTATGCACCATTTCCTAATAACGTATTGCAAATAGGTTGTCAGTACAAAAAAAAACAACTGGCCTAATAAAAATAGAGAATGGAGAGATACCAAAAGTTCTCTTTACTATATTTAAAAAAAGAGAATAATATTACTTCACTTATAAAATGTTATTAGATTTCTATTATGCGTATATTTATATACCAGCTGTGATCGCGACTTCATCTGCGTAAAAAAAAATATAATTCTCAAATAAAAGTAAGCTAAATTACTTTTTATTACATCAGCTATCTGCCGGTGAAAGTCTCGTCGAAATCGGTCGTCATTCCAGATTTTAGCCGGAACGAACAGGCAGACACACAAACAGACAAACATTTTAAATGCTGTTATTTTGGTATCTGTATCGTGTATATATATATATATATATTAAGTAAAACGCGGTTATTTCAATATTATAAACATATACACCAATTTATTACTATAGATTACAAGCGACACTTTTCGAGCCCCTTTAGGATTCTCTGAACTTTCTGTTCAATCATAATAAAATATGTCTTACTAGCGGCCCGCTCGCGGCTTCGCCGCGTGATTATTTGCGTGACTGTTTCGGTATATTGCAACCCTCGGTGGTGAATTTTAAAAAAACAAAGTAGCCTATGTTTAATCTTCGACTATTAACTATACATATGCTAAAATTCATTACAATCGGCCAAGCGGTGTAGATTTTTCATATAAACTTTCATCCCCTATTTCAACCCTTTAGAGGTTGATTTTTGAAAAACTAAGTAGCCTATGTTAGATCTAGTCATTTTTATAACTTTCATTCTAAATTTCATCCAAATCGGACCAGTAGATTAGTCGTGAAAGCGTGACAGACAAACACACAGACTTTCGCATTTATAATATAAGTATGGATAGCACTCCTGAATAGTGTAGCTTTCTAATTGTGAAAGAATTTTCGTGATCGGTTCAGTACTTCCTTACAAACAATATTACAAACTTTACCTCTTTATTATATAAGTATAGATTACTAGGAACTAGTGTTGGACAAAATTCACTTGCCAAATTAAATATTAACAATTGATCATTTGTTTGTGCGAAAATCACAATTAGGAATGAATTCCTTGTTAGTTGTAGTATAAATTAAAAACAAATTAATGATCAGTTAATTGTGGCCAGTCGTGGCCCAGTGGCACAAGCGTGTGACTGTAAACGACTGGTTGTGGGTTCGATTCCCACTCGAGGAGTGGAAATATTTAATATTACCATTTTCTTCGCTCTGGTGTCGAGGTAAAGCGCGGCGTTAAGTTCCGCCACTTAACACGCAATGCCTCCGAATTCGGCGGAAAGTGGGGAACGGAGTGTCTTAACACTAGGTTCCCTCTGCCTACCCTGCTGTGTGCGGGATATAGCGTGAAGCTATTTATTTTTTTTTTAATTGTTAATTTCAATTAATTTTAGTCCAACACTAATAGAAAGTGTTAAACAAGTGTTGCTAAGCAACCTGTATGTCACTTTATATAAAAGTGTATATTAAAATCATGCCAGTGTGTGTAACATTTAAATTATATTAATTTAATGTGTTCCTAATGCATTATTTAAAATATAAATAAAAAAGAGAGAAATTAAGAGAAGTCCAAGAGAACAAAAAGGAGAGAATAGAAGTAGACAAATATCACTAAAACAGTACTGACAACCAAATTTGAACTCCAAACCAGCGTTAAACTAAAGATAACCTATCAAATATTATTAAAAACAACACAATCTATATAGAAAATGTTTTATATACAGAGACATAATGTCAAGACACTCTGTTCTCCACTTTTCACCCAAAATCGAGACATTATAAAGCCAATATGAAGCCTTTGACTTCGCATCATCAACTATCTTCCTGAGGCAAATTCATGGAAATCTGTCAAGCGGCTTACATATTTCGTCCCTTTATTCAATTAATCAATCTATAGAGGTTGTTAATTTAAAAAAAAAAATGTTTGACCCTGGGTCATCAACTATTTCCTTTCAAAGTTTCATCCAAATCGGATCATTAAATTAGTCGTGAAAAGGTAACAGACAGACAGAAAGACAACTTTATATTTATATGAATTTGCATTTCTCTACAATGAAAAAACAAAAAAAATGCACTTAAGTTCAACCATTCCACATACAATATCCCAAAACTAGACAAAAAATGGAAAACAGAGAGTCTTAACACTAAACTCTCCACCTAAACATAAAAAAATTAAAAAAACATTTTCCATACAAACATTGCCGTTAAAACATACAAGAATTTTCTTATTATGCATTCACCGCCTGCGGTAAGATGTTCATATCAGTCTATACATAAGCTATAAAAGCATTTTAAGTCGCAATAATTAGAAACTTGACATTAGTCAATTACTTTCATTTGAAGATATCGAACCCGCACTATTGCTAGGCATTTTTTGAGACTTCATAAAATTTATCATTTTTTAAAGTGTTATTTACACACTTGAGATGTTAAATATATTATTTGAAAATGTTTAAAATTGAACAAAGCAGGATTCGAACCTGTGCCTCTTGGAAACATTCCGAGGGCTAAGTCACACATTCTACTATGTTGTAGAAATTGAATAATCTCTAAGTTCAAATTTTTATATATTTTCTACAAATGTTTTACATAAAAGTTTCTTTGTTACTGGTCTTTTCAATTTATTTTAATATATTTTTAAATTATAAATAAAAATAGAAATTAAATTATTAATAACTGTAATATTTTCTTCAATGAATCATTGATTTAGTTAATTTTAAAAGGGATTTTATGTCAAAAATTCTATTTTTTTTGACACAACAACGTAAAAAATTAAAAAAAAACTTGGATAATCTGAAACTAATTAAGTAAATCTCATAATTTAAAACCATTGTATTTTCATATCCATTATTTGGCGGTTCTTTGGCCAAGTTTGACATATGTCAATTATTATTTGTCACCATATTTTTTTAAATCTTGTCTTAGGATGAACTGTATTAATCCTTTAATAAAAAAAAACAATTCTTTTAACATTTTAAAGTATTATTCACACATTTAGGAAATTGAGAAAGATATTTTTAGAAAATGTATTAAAATTTGAATGCATTGGGATTCAAACCCACACCTCTTGAAAACCGTCCAAGTGCTTTGACCGCCTAAGCCATGCATTCAAAACTCGACACTTATATGTTTTCTAAAAATATATTTTTCAAAAACAATGTTATTTAATCTATGTATGTCATGTATCTATAAAAAATTGAGCAAAAAGTATAAAAAAAAGTTAGAATTTATTATGAATTTGTTATTTTTGAATTATGTAACTAATTTATTGTTATAAAATGTTAGTTATTATTATTTTACATTATGCTTCTTTCTTTCCTTAATTTTTAAGTTCCAAAGGCACTCAAAAATTTTAATCTACTCGCAATATTATTAAAAAAAAAGAATATGCCACTACTTTATTATAAAAAAAAATTATGACATTAATTTAGTTTACGAAATGCAGATAATATGCATATTCTTTATTTCACAGATAAAATTTAAATTCTCTATAGATAATATATATAAAGACATGAGCTTTTTAATGTTGGCAATAAAAAAATTGTAGTAAAAAAAATGTGTCACTATTCCTATTAAAAACTACTAATTTTAATAATATTTTTACAATTCAAGGAAGACAAAATAAAATGTCTAAAACTTACATTATTATGCTGCATTCACCATTTTTAGAAACTATTTTTTTTTCTAATATTGGTATCATCGTCATATCATTTATTCTTCCAAAGCCAATTTGGCCAACATAATCTCGTATTCAGTATATAATTAATAATCTGTACCATTTCATTTGACAGATCTAAATCTATATATAAACATTACATTACATAATTTATACATACATTTGTGCTATTCCCATAAAAAAAAATGTAAGTCCATAAATTTCCAAACGACAAATTTGAGATCTTTTTAAAAAAAAGAGACCAAAAAAGCAAAAACTTACCGACTTATATTGAAAATTACACTAAATTCCCATCCATGACGTCTGAATCACTAATATATCCAACATTACACTAAAACCAGTCCGAGCACTCGCGTCCATAACGTCCGAATCACTATCACAGTCACCGACACTAACTATTATAGTCTTTATCACACCTATCATCATGATCCCAATACTTCTGGTTCCTCGGAACCTCTGCCACATGTCTTCTTGGAGGTGTTTTCGATTCTTCCCCACTGTTCCTTCTATTAAGTCTTCCCGAATTCGACTGCCTGGACTCTCTGGAACTTCGGGAGACAGATCTCCCTTCTCTCTCTTTATCCTCTTCATTCAAACTATCCTTAGAATGGGTCCAGCTTTTTTTATTCTTATTAGCATCTTCCTTCCCTTCACTTTTATCCTTCCGCCAGTTTTCCACCGGTTTTCTTGTACTAGATGTTTTTTGGACTTCATTATTGACTCTTTCCGGCATATTTGGCCGTTCCGTGTACTGAGGTATGAATTCAGGCGCATTAAAATTCGGTGTTTGAAAGCTTTGTATATAAGCACCATCGCCCTGTTGCAAATAGTTAACATAAGGCTCTTGATAATTATAATTGGGCGGAGGATAACTGGGTGGCATCACTGTAGGATTAAACACAGCCTCGCTTTCCTCCTTTTTCTCCTCCGTCTGCCTCCAAGAGTTCAGATCGTATCTCTTGGTCAAGTTACTTTTAATGGACCAGGTGTCAAAACCTTCTTGGGACAGCTGTTCTTGTCTTAAAAGACCAGCTCCAGCGCCTAAAATGGGTCTCAATTTCGGTTTAGCATCGTCATCTTGATTTAAATTAATCTGTGACAGGTTTTGACCCATTTTATCCGGATCCTCGTCCTTTTTCTTCCACGAGCCGTAGGAGACCTCGCTGAAATTATCATCTGTGGTCAGATCCAAATGGGCAGCGTAGAATTGTTGCAGTGTATTGGGTAAAGGAAGGAATTTGTTTAGACAGAGATCGGCTGACAGTAGCAGCCATATAATGCTGACTGGTGGCGGCGTTAAGAGCCGCAGTCTGATTGATATTGATAAATCGTCCAATTCTTGTGCTAAAACTGATAGTAGCTCACGGCCGTTTTGCATTAGCTGGAAAGTAAAATATATTTTATTTTAATATATAATTTATTTTAAGTTTCTGCGGCAAAGTTGAGATACAAGAGATTGGATATGGGTTCGATTCTCACTCGGGGAAATTAAATTATTTTAATTCATCAGCTTTGGTAAAACAAAACGTGGCGTTGAGTCCTTCACTCAACATGTAATGTCCGGAATTCAAGCGGAAAATGAAAAACAAAGTGTTTTACCACTAGGTTCTATGTACTTTTTAATTTAATAGCTTCACGCTATATCCCACACACAGCAGGGTAGGCAGAGGGAACCTAGTGTTAAGACACTCCGTTCCCCACTTTTTAATTTAATCGCCCACAATTACCCAAAAATTGCACTTAAAAATGTTTTTTTAAACTATACACATATCTTCTTTTATACCAGCCCTTGATAATTAAAATTCAAAGTAATGCAAATAATCTGACTAGTACGGAAAAAATATTTTTAAAACTCTCTTACATAGACAAACTAAAAAATCTTTTCTATTAACAAAACTTTTGGATCAACGACCTCCTTTATTTGATATCCATATTGTAGAAATGCATTAAAAACTAATCCACCATCTTGGATGTGCCGCCATATTGGTTTTCGAATACATACAGCTGTCATACAAATATAATACGAAAGAAAAAAACATACATAAATTCAAATTTATAACTTTTCTTTGTAATATTATTAAATAATAATGAAAAAAAAAATCACAACAAAAAAAAAGAAAAGAATAGAAAAGTACAGGGACACCAAGTCTGTTTAAATTGAATTAAAAAAAATGATATACAGAAGAGGTTCGATTAACCGGACTGATTCTTGTTAAGCATTCGGATAATCGAAAATGCAGATAACGAATGGAGAAATGAATGAATGTATGAAGAAAATGTTGTACGTAATGTATCATAACATTTTGTAATTTTAATTAATTATTAAAACCCGAAAGTGAATCCATGTTATTAACAAAAAAATGTTTTATCAAAAGATATATTATGACATATTTTCTATAAATACTAAAATATTGCAACTTTAATTGTGTAAAAATATTTGTTAACTATTCCCCAAAAACAATATAACATTATCTAACCCAAGTTAACAGTACGGACAATCGTGAATCCTTTTTTTTTATAGCTTCACGCTGTATCCCGCACACAGCAGGGTAGGCAGAGGGAACCTAGTGTTAAGACACTCCGTTCCCCACGCACCGCCGAATTCGGAGGCTTGCGTGTTAAGTGGCGGAGCTTAACGCCGCGCTTTACCTCGACACCAGAGCGAAGAAAATGGAAATATAATTTCCACTCCTCGAGTGGGAATCGAACCCACAACCAGTCGTTTACAGTCACACGCTTGTGCCACTGCGCCACGACTGGCTACTAGGAGTGTTTAATATAAAAATAAAAAGTAATCAATGAGTTATAACAGGGTGAATGCGACAGGGCGAAAGCGTTGGTTTGTGTGTGTTAGTTTTTTTTTTTCTTTTTTTTTTATTGAAGACAAGGGGGCAAACGAGCTGAAGGACTACCTGATGATAAGTAACCTTTGCCCATGGACACCCTCTACATTAGAAAGGTTGTGAATGCGGATGCCGACCATAAGGGGTGGTGGAGAAAAGGAGGGAAGAGGGATGGGGATAGTGGGAATAGGGAGAGAGAGCTGGCTTACATGCCATCGAACCGGAACACATCATCTGATGTTTGGCGGTTCGTCTTTGACACGATAGTGGTCGCGAGCCAGTCGGAGAACGAATCTCCTACCACCAAGCTACTGGGTTACCCGCCTCTTACGGGACGCTGCCCAGCGACGGAGGGGAATTGTATTCTAACCCGTCCCCCCACGGGTTAAAATAACCTGAATCTGCATAACCCCGGTTATACGGATATTCAAGTATAATAAATAAATAAACAAAAACAAACCTGCGTAGCTAAACTCCGATGGGCTCTCAGATCATCGCTGGCCAACAACGCCCTCATATACTGCAAGAGAGGATTCGCTAAGATATGCACTTTATTACCGTTGCAGAGACGCGCCTCTGAAAAATAGAAAACAAAAAATAAAATATAATATTTAAATATTTTTAAAAAAACGTATAAATTTAGTTTTAGGGGCCAGTCACAGAGGTACAAAGTGTGACTGTAAACAGCTGGTTGTGGGTTCGATTCCCACTCGAGGAGTGGAAAAATATATTATACTAGCGGCCCGCCCGCGGCTTTGCCGCGTAACTACATACATAGCTGCTGCGGTGTATAGCAACCCTGGGGGATGGATTTTTGAAAAATAAAGTAGCCTATGTTTAACTTTGGATTATCAACTATATTTATGCCAAATTTCATTACAATTGGTCAAGCGGTGTAGATTTTTAATACAAACTTTCATCCCCTATTTCAACCCTTTAGAGATTGGTTTTTTGAAAAAATAAGTAGCCTATATTAGACCCAGTTACTGTTACTACTTTCATTCTAAATTTCATCCAAATCGGACCGGTAGATTAGCCGTGAAAGCATGACAGACAAACACACAGACATTCCCATTTATAATATAAGTATGGATTTCTATTTTCTTTGCTCTGGTGTCATATATAAACAATAAAACAAAAAATGTATAAAATTTAAAATGTGACGGGATTGGAACCCGCCATAGTTGGACCTTAACAACTATTGCAAGTTGTAATAGGCGTATAACAATTTCGACATCCGGATAGAGCGTATGTTTTAGTAATTAGGTCACTTGCGACGATGAACAAGAACAAGAGATGTGGATTCGAATCCAGCTGTGTTCATTTTTTAGCTCCACGCTATATTCCGTATACAGCTGGCAGGCAGGGGAAACTGGTGTTAAGACACTCCGTTTTCCATGTACCGCGCAATTCTGGAGGCGTTATTAAGTGACGGAACTTAACGCCGCGCTTTGCCTCGACACTAGAGCGAAGAAAATGGAAATTTTAAATATCTCCACTCCTCGAGTGGGAATCGAACCCACAACCAGTCACGTTTACAGTCACACTTTGTGCTCACGTGCCACGACTGGCCTCACCTTCAAACTTAATCATATTTTATATAATTTTATATTATATAGTGAGGAACGTCCAAAGCTCAAACTATAAAAACTGGTGCGTCACCTGTTCAGAGCTCATTTGTCGGACGTCTGTCAACGAGGCAACATCGCGCAAGTACTTTAAGTGTAAAACAAATACTATGTAAGTGATTTCTTTGTTATTTGAGGTTGACTCATGATTATTTTGTTCCATGTTAACTTTTATGTTAGTTTTTTAAGAATAAAACCGATTGTTACTTTGTTAATTGTTTTTTTAATAATTCTTCTATGTGTTTCCTAAATATATAATATTAAAACATTTACACTGCCCACCTTAACAAAAAAAAGATTGTAAATCAGAATATAGTGTTAAAATATACTAATAGATAAAACATATAAATATGTTAAATTTCAACACTATAAAGAAAAAAAAAATCTGTCAATGGGACAGCGTGCAACTGTAAACGCGATGGTTGCGGATTCGATTCCCACTCGAGGGAATGATTAAATTTAAATTTCCATTTCCTCGCTCTGGTATGTAAGACAAGTCTCACTTTGGGGCGGAAAGTGAAGGATATCTTTAACTAGCGTGAAACTAAAATAAAAATTAAACTTTTATTAATTTCACGCAAAAGCAAAAAGAAAATAATATTAATATATAAATATATTTAGCCAGTCGTGGCCCAGTGGCACAATTGTGTGACTGTAAAACGATTGGTTGTGGCTTCGATTCCCACTCGAGGAGTGGAAATATTTAATATTTCCATTTTCTTCGCTCTGGTGTCGAGGTAAAGCGCGGCGTTAAGTTCCGCCACTTAACACGCAAGCCTCCGAATTCGTTGGTGCGTGGGGAACGGAGTGTCTTAACACTAGGTTCCCTCTGCCTACCCGAATGTGTGCGGGATACAGCGTGAAGATAAAAAAAAAAAAAAATTACCTGCAAAATAATCACCCATCAGATTGGCTGCATTAATCAAATATATAGGATTAGAACGCTCCAGAACGTCCAATTCTGAAATAAAAAAAAAATCTTTAATATTACAATTAATAAAAAAATAATAATAATTGTAGGTAATTATGACTCGAGGAATAAAAAAATAAGACATGGAATGAACGCATGGCTTAGTGGTTAGAGCACTAGGGACGGTTACCAAGAGGCGCGGGTTCGAATCCCCTTCTGTTCGTGTTCAATTTTTTATATGTTTTCTAAATTATCTATCCTATACTTTTAACATTTTAAAATGTTATTTACAAGCTTAGGAAATAGAAAAAGACATTCAGAAAACGAATAGAAGAACGTTAGAATCGCATGGCATAGCGGTTAGCGCATGCAATAAACCGTGGGTTCGAATCCCGCTGCGTTCAAATTTTATATGTTTTCTCAAACTATCTTTTTAAATGTGGCCAGTCGTGGCCCAGTGGCACAAGAGGGTGACTGTAAACGACTGGTTGTGGGTTCGATTCCCACTCGAGGAGTGGAATTATATTTCTATTTTCTTCGCTCTGGTGTAGAGGTAAAGCGCGGCGTTAAGTTCCGCCAATTAACACGCAAGCCTCCGGATTCGGCGGTGCGTGGGGAACGGAGTGTCTTAACACTAGGTTCCCTCTGCCTACCCTGCTGTGTGCGGGATATAGCGTGAAGCTATCTTTTTAAATTTACTAAGTGTGTTAATAACATTTTAATATATTCAAAAGTATCATTCTCTCTTACCAAACGATTGTTCGTAGAATAATATTTGTGTAGCAGAAATTAGTAAAAATGTCTCTACAGAGACACTAACAACTACAATAACATTGTAATGAAGCATATAAGAATTTCGACTTCGAATATAGAACACATGGCTTAGCGGTTAGCGGTAGATACCAAGAATCACGGGTTCAAATCCCATTGTATATTCCCTCCGTACTAAAAGCTTGGCGGAACTTAACGCCGCGCTTTACTTTGTTATCTAAATTAATTTCCTAATATAAATTTACTATTAAATGTCTGCCACACACCACCGAATTCCACCGTATCTGGCGGAATTTAACGCCGCGCTGTACCTCGTTTTCCACAATATTCAACGCGTGGCATAACTTAACCCCGCGTTTAGCCTCGTCCACAATACTCAACGAGTGGCGTAACTTAACGCCGCCCCCCACAATACTCACTGGTGAAGGTCCCCTGCATGACTACGTTCAGCAGCGTGGCCCTCAACAGCTGCTGCCGCTGCTGCCTCGTGAAGGACGCGCCCACCGCCGCCAGCTTGCGCGACGTAACTGAACTCTGCAACGCCGCAGCGCGGAAACTCGCGAACGCCTGTCTGTTGGTGAGATAAAGGAAAAAATTAATGGTTGAAATATATTAATTATATATTTTTTATTATTATTTTTTTTTTTTAGCTTCACGCTGTATCCCGCACACAGCAGGGTAGGCAGAGGGAACCTAGTGTTAAGACACTCCGTTCCCCACGCACCGCCGAATTCGGAGGCATTGCGTGTTAAGTGGCGGAACTTAACGCCGCGCTTTACCTCGGCACCAGAGCGAAGAAAATGGAAATATTAAATATTTCCACTCCTCGAGTGGGAATCGAACCCACAACCAGTCGTTTACAGTCACACGCTTGTGCAACTGGGCCACGACTGGCCACTATGGCCACATTTTTATTATTATTATTTTTTTTACTTATTTTATTATTTTTTCTTTTCTTTTAGGGGATGCTAAAAAAATTCACGCTGTATTCCGCACACATTCGCGTAGGCGGAGGGAACCTAGTGTCAAGACCACCGCCGAATAGGGATAATCCATACTTATATTATAAATGCGAAAGTCTGTGTGTTTGTCTGTCACGCTTTCACGGCTAATCTACTGGTCCGATTTGGATGAAATTTAGAATGAAAGTAGTTATAATGACTGGATCTAACATAGGCTACTTATGTTTTCGAAAAGCAAGCTCTAAAGGGTTGAAATAGGGGATGAAAGTTCATATGAAAAATCTAAACCGCTTGACCAATTGTAATGAATTTTGGCATAAATATAGTTGATAATCTAAGCTTAAATATAGACTACTATATTTTTTAAAAACGGGGTGGGTTTTTAAAATTTCAAGGGTTGCAATATAACGAAGCAGTTATGTAGTTCACGAGCGGGCCGCTAGTAACTAAATATATTAATTGTTAACACAAATAGTCATAGATTCTATTCCCACTCAGAGAAAAGATTATATACAAAATTATTTTCATTGGCAGCTATGGTAATGCCAAAAAGTAGAAATCGGAGTGTCTCAACACTACATTCTCTCTGACTAACCCCGCAATGCGTGAAAACGCGTGAAGCTACAAAATAAAAACACTCACTGTAATCTCGCTTCATCTGGACACATATTTGTTACTGTCGTTTCGAAATGCCTCAGCTTTCTGTTAAATTGTATACCATCTTCACCCGGTGAGAATTGTTCTAACTGAAATTAATAAAATAATAATATTATATTTTATTAAGTAATAAATATACCTTTTATTTTAGATTTTTTTTTTTATGGAATGAAGGAGGCAAACGAGCTAAAGGCCCACCTGGTGTTAAGTGGTTACCTTCGCCCATAGACATCCACAACAATAGAGTTATGGATGCGTTGCCAGCCTTGAGAATGTAGGACAGAAGGAGGGACGAAGGATGGGAAAGGTGGGAATAGGGAGAGCTGGCTTACATGCCATCGAACCGGAACACATCATAAGATATTTGGCGGTTCGTCTTTCACATGATAGTGGTCGCGAGCCAGTCGGAGAACGAATCTTCTACCACCAAACTACTGGGTTACCCGCCTTTTACGGGACGCTACCCAGCGACGGGGGGGAATTGTATTCTTAACCCGTCCCCCCACGGGGCAAAAGATTAGAGGTAAGAGCGAAAAATAGATGTAACGAAAAAAAAAGGAAAAAAAGTTTTTTGGTTCGTCACCCCACTCCGGTAAGGATGAAGCGCGGCGTTAAGTTCCGTCACTCGGTCCGTAATGTCTCGAACTCGGGCTTAAGTTGGAATAAAGATTGTCTAATGGTTGTGTCTTTGATATCCGCTATTTAAATTATTTCCATTTTCCCGCTCTGGCAAGACAAAGCGCAGTTCTTGAGTATCACTCAACAAGCAATGTTTCGAACTCGGAACATTGCTTGTTGAGTGATAACTCAAGAACTCGAACCGAAGAAGAATTCGAACCTTTCGTTCTTTTTTACATAGAACAAAAAAGAAGAAAACAGACAAAGAAAGAACAAAAAAACACAAGAAAAGAGAACAAAATCAGACCAACAAAAACAAAAAACAGAAGGAAAAAGAAGGAAACAAACCAAAAAGAAAAAATAGACGGTAAAAAAACAAGAAATAGACCAAAAAAGAAGGTAAAATTTAAAAAAATCAACATACCAACACCAACAACGGTGCAAACTGTTCATCCACGTACACAACTTCAGGGAGAGAAACTTATAATTTTCTTCAAAAACAGATCAAAAAAGAAGGAAACAGACCAACAAAAACAAAAAACAGAAGGAAAAAGAAGGAAACAAACCAAAAAAGAGGGAAAGAGCCTAAAAAAGAACAAAAAAGAAGGTAAATTTAAAAAAATCAACATACCAACACCAACAACGGTGCAAACTGTTCGTCCACGTAGAGGAGTTCGGTAAGAGAGTCATCTTCTTTCCTCTCCTCTTTGACCGGTTCCTCTTCGTCGTTCTCCACTCTTGGCTCTGGAATGACGCGTTTGACTGTTTACGACGGATTAATTTATTCTATTTTTTTTTTATTTATATGATATATGTAGAAGAATAGAAGAAAATGGATCGTAATGAAGTAAGAAGCTGGTGGCAAGAAGTAAAGTCAAAATAAAATATTTTATACCAAAAAAGAAGTTACATGCTTTAATTTTAATAAATCACTAAAGTTACTAAATATATATATATTTATATACATATATATATTTTTTTAGCTTCACGCTAAATTCCGCACACAGCAGGGTAGGCATAGGGAACCTAGTGTTAAGACACTCCGTTCCCCACTTTCCGCCAAATTCGGACTCATTGCGTGTTAAGTGGCGGAACTTAACGCCGCGCTTAGCCTCGACACTAGGCGAGGAAATTTGGAAATATTAAATATTTCCACTCTTCGAGTGGGAATCGAACCCACAACCAGTGGTTTACAGTCACACGCTTGTGCCACTGCGCCACGACTAGCCCAAACATGTATATACATATCTGTACTAATATAATAAAGACGTAAAGATTGTAACTTTGTCTTTAAGAGATAATCTTGGATGTATCGGAAATACTGAACCGACCATGAAAACTCTTTCACAATTAGAAAAAACACTGTTCGTCGCTTGTAAATGTTAAGTGTAGAAATATTTTTTGTATATATACCTTGTTATGTAAATTATACAGATAGAAGAGTATGGGTATGATTGTGGCCAGTCGTGGCGCAGTGGCACAAGCGTGTGACTGTAAACAACTGGTTGTGGGTTCGATTCCCGCTCGAGGGATGGAGATATTTAATATTTCTATTTTTTTCGCTCTGTTGTCGGGACAAAGCGCGGCGTTAAATTCCGCCACTTAACACGCAATGCCTCCGATTTAGGCCGATTTCGGCGGAAAGTGGAGAACGGAGTATCTTAACATTAGGTTCCCTCTGCCTACCCTGCTGTGCGCCGGATACAGCGTGAAGCTAAAGAAGAAAAAAAAGAAGAGTATGAATAGTTAAAGTTTATATGAAGAACAAATGTATACAACCAATTTTTTTTTCTAATAATAATAAAATGACGTCAGAAACAGTTCTTTAATATGAAGTTTTTTAATATAAAAAAGCGTAAAATCATTTGGTATTCCTGCGTGTTTGCGTGCGTGACTACTTACTTATATACGAAAATACGTTTAAAGGAAACAATGAACAGTAAAAAATATACACCTATGATTTTTTAATTTTATGTGTGATTTTATTGTCAAAAAGTAATAATTAAAACTAGTCATAATGTCCGTTTAAATAAACTCAAAAAAATAAATTGTGGCCAGTCGTGGCCCAGTGGCACAAGCGTGTGACTGTAAACGACTGGTTGTGGGTTCGATTCCCACTCGAGGCGTGGAAATTATATTTCCATTTTCTTCGCTCTGGTGTCGAGGTAAAGCGCGGCGTTAAGTTCCGCCACTTAACACGCAAGCCTCCGAATTCGGCGGAAAGTGGGAAACGGAGTGTCTTAACACTAGGTTCCCTCTGCCTACCCAGCTGTGTGCGGGATACAGCGTGAAGCTAAAAAAAATAAAATAAAATATAAGAGTAAAAATAAATATATAAGAATGAATGGCCTTTGCTGGAGTAAATTTTGACATTGTGAGGCAATCAAATTTCTGATGAGATTGGTTATGGGTTCGATTCTTAGTTAAACCAATGTCTTGATTATGTTCTTTACGTTTGACAACAAAAATAAGTTGTAATAAATAAAAAGCGTATAAGAATTTCAACGCAGCTGATAGTATAACGCATGGCTCAGCGGTGAGAGCGCCTGAACAGTTTCCAGGAGGCGCGGGTTCGATTCCCGCTGCGTTCAAATTTTTGTACGTTTTCTAAATGTCTTTTACAAGTTACACTTTACACTTTGACACTTTGAAAATGTTAAAAGTAAAATTTAACATTTCCAGTTTCTTCGTTCTGGTTTCGAGACAAAACGCGACCTTAAGTGTCGCCACTTAACACGCAATGCCTCCAAAATTTAGCGGAAAATGGAGAACGGAGTGTTTAACAGTAGGTTCCCTCTGCCTACCCTGCTGTGTGCGGGATACAGCTTAAACACGTTGCTTTTTAGTTTTAAATCACTATTAACGAAGACTGTCTTTTATCACATTTTAAAACTTTCTCATCCCCTACTCTCTGACAACTTAGATATGCGGGAAAACGCGTGAAGCGTGAAATAGCGTGCAAATCCCAACTCCACCAACCTGTTGCCCTGGGACTCAGTTCCGCTAGAGTCCTAGCCGCGTTAATATCCTCTATATCATCACCGGGTCGGGTCTCCCGCGCCGGCAGGTGATGACGTCCCGTGTACCCACGACCTCGGCCGGAGGACATTTTGTACTAAAAATGGATAAAAAATACAAATAATCTTATAATATACGGTGGTGTGTGGAAAACAGAGTGTCTTAACACTATGTTACCTTTGTCTACCCTGCCACTAAGTGTCTGTGCCTGTAAAGCGACTGGTTGTTTGTTCGATTCCCATTTGCAGTGTGAATAATTAATATTTCCATTTTCTTTGCTTTGGTGTCGAGGCAAAGCGCGGCGTTAAGTTCCTCCACTTAACAAGCAATGTCTCTGAATTCGATGGAAAGTGGGTAAACAGAGTGACTTAACACTAGGTTCCCTCTCCGTGACGCAAAAAAAAAAAACATTTATATAGTGAGCACAAAATTTGGAAGACAAATTTGAAATTGGTGTGAGGAAGTTAATATTCTTTGTCTTTGAACATAGAATAACAAAGATGATATATTTATTTATTTAATCAGTTCCTACTCACAACTTTGTCCGTACAAACATTTTTCTATATAGACAAAAATATATAGGGCATGCAGAGAGAACCTAGTCTTAAGATACAAGGACATGCTAAAACTGAAGACATTGAAAGTTGAATGATGAAGAACTTAACACCACCACAAAGAAACAAGAATAAATTAGACATAATCTTATGCATATGTTTATATAAAACAGAAGATATGTCAACCTTTTATATTGAGAAACACATCAAAAAAACCTTTTCAAAATATTGACAAAAATCTAGACTGAAATTTAAGAAAATTCGAATTTTGAGTGTATTAAATTAAATAATAATAGACTTACATACAAGCTATGCACAAAACCACATTATAATATTACAAAGAACTACAAAGTCAAGAGGCGAGATAAATCTTTTATCTTATTACTGAAACAAAGGAATCTTACTAACATCTTTGCGACTAAGGCAAGCGATAAATATTAAATCTTACTAACTTTAAATACTTAGAACCTTTTTTTGTCCATTTTGTGGACAATTTCGAAACACTATCTTAATGTCAGAACTTAGAGTAAATTAATGTGTAATTACTATTAGACATGTCATTAAGGTTCATAAAGAATAAAAATATATATTTCAAATTGAAAGATAAGAGTGGAATATCATCAACAACATATATAGAATACACTAATATTAAATCATTGTTTCTGATATACCAAAGAACTTTATATTCAACAGCTATGACGGAAAAAAGTGATAACTTTATTACAATATGCTATTATACTAATGTCTTTGTTTTTTATAATGGAATGATTAAGTCTTCTTTTATAATAACAAAAAACATATACATAAAATATTTCAAGCAATGTGTAAACAATAAAACTGTGTAATTTTTAACAGAAAATTATCTACAATTCAAGTATATCTGTCTCAATGTAATCTAACCATCAAAAATATTTATTTAAGATAACAGCAGCTGACATTAACTAGTTATTTTTATAATATTTTTAACAATGTCATCTGAACGACCAACGTTTGTCGACTGTTTACACCGTAGTTTAACACCAATTATCATATTTATACATCGTGAAGATATAATAAAGTAATATTTACTCACTTGTCTTTATAAAATAACCCCGAGTGATACACCATAAAACTGACACTATATGTCAACGCTTTTTATCAATGAAAAACAAAGTTATTTACGACGAACGACGCATTTAAAAAGTGACAGAGGCATAAATGAAAAATTAAAGATATTCGCTTCATGTTTAATTTATATCGTCCTCAATATATCCCCGCACGTTTGAGATGATCAAAATTTATTCACTGTCCACCGGTGGTTTGATGACGAATTTTGAAAATAAGGTTTCTTTATTGATTACCACGCCATTGCGTTTTGCAGTTTATATATGAAATGGTGTTTTAATTCTGGAATTAATGAATAATATTTAAGTTACTCACCAGTAATTTATATTTGAAAACACTTTTTGTTAGTTATTTATTTCCTGGTTGTTTCACGTAGCGGTTGTCATGCATTTCATTTCCATATTGGCGACGCTAGTGATTAGAAACTGCCGCCACAGATAAATAATTTTTGTAAGTTAAAAAAAAATACCGATTTCAAGAGGAGATTTTATATTTGATTGATAAAACTATTTCTTTTTTGTAAAAAATAATAGTACTAAAAACTTAAATAAATTCTTGATATTAAAAGTAAATGGCATTATCTACCAAATTTTGCAAGTTTTAGGCAAATGTCAAAATACTTAAATTAAAATATTCGAGTTTTATATATACTAACATTATTTGTATTAAATTTATTCTCTTCTTAAAATAACTTTTAATAACCTATAGATAACTAAAAGCCTTAATACATATTTAATATTACACAACAACAATGAATTAGATAAACAAAACGTAAGCACAATATATAAAGTTTTAAAAGTAATTTCTTATATTATTATAAATCCAAAAATATTCCTTAAATTATTTAATATAAACATATAGAATCTAATTTACAAAATATAATCAATTATTACAGAATTTTTAAAATATTTCGATCGACGTAACAGAAATTGACATATCCGTTTTTTATACGACAAAGTGTGGAGGGGAGCGTGTTTCGGTCGTACAGTGGAAGTCTCAAATTCGCAGATTTTTCAAATATAATGTAATTTGCTAAACGCAATATCCTATGTTAAACTCTATGTAACGTTCTATAATTATATTTTATTAATTTCTATTAATCAATAATCAATTATTATTGCATATATCGGGTTTAAAGTCCATCGCATCTTAATTTATCGCCTCTGCGCTTCTGTGAATTGTTTTTATTATTGATATTTTCTATTTTTGATTCACAAACGAAAATGGTTGCCTAAATATTCGCTAATAATCACCGAAATCGCGCTTTAGCTTAACATAGTCCTAATTACACGTATTACCATCGATATAGTGATAATTTTAATTAATAAATTTGTGTACAAAAATATATATCTAATAAAAGATTGCAAGATGTCTGACGGTCATGTAGAGGTAAATCAGCAACGTAAAGAGAGTGTGGCCGCAGCTAATGTGCCCAGTGATAGTCCAGTGACCGACCCTGGCCAGGTTCGTGGTGGAAACCCAGATGGATCAGCCGCAAAATTCGATGGCCAGCGAGGAAAATCAGGTGCATTGAAGAAGTCTGCCAGATATAGGAGTAGATCGTTGTCTGCATCATCGGCTGATTCCTACAGCTCTACATCTTATACCGGTAAGTGTATTTAAAATGTTATTTGTCATCTTTGTTTGTTTACAGGTATCAGCAAATGAAAAATATTAAAACAATATATATTTAATATTATAAATAAAATATACATGGTAAATGATAATCTTTAATAAATGTGTAGGGTATATTCATTAGATAACAAACAAAATAATGTATGAATTCTGGTGAAACAAATTAAGTATTTATTTGAGTATTTCTTTGTTCAACACAGATTAAACCAAACAATGAAATAAAAAAATCCTACTGTATTTAAACAAGGACTTAAGAAAAAATTCTAACACTTACATAATTGCCAAAAGGCAAAAAAATATTGCTGAGGAACAGAAAAATAAATTCATAGATAAATTTATATATTAATGTTCTTCTAAATTGACTGCTGCCATACACTTAGTATATGAAAACATAATTTATTTAACCTATAGGTGTAGTAGTGACGAAACTAGAGTAATAGGTTTGATTCTCCTCCAGTACAAATATTTTAGGGAATGGTATCAATATCTGCTGTGTAATATTAGAAAAAAATCCAATTATATTTGATTTTTAAAGCTATATATAAATATATTAAACAAAAATATTATATCAATGCGTGAGATCAATTTAATTCTTGACGTCACATATAATTTCCATTAACTTTGATGAGTAACAGATGTGCTGCCTTATCAATTCATATGTCACTATAAAAAATTGTATATCAAAAACATGTATGCACTATAACTATACCTATTTAAGTTTAGCAAGATGCATGTTCACACAATTTTTTATAATTTTTTCTTTTATATATTCTTATATTCTACAATGTGGGGCTTCTGACTGTAAGACATTGGTTACAGGTTCAGTCCCAGCTCTAGGAAATTAATATATTTAACTCTTAACGGTCGAAAGGCCCCACTAAGCGGACATAGTACTTTTGCGATAGAAAATGAAAGGCCCCGACGTTATGAAAGACAAAAGTTATGAGAGTGGGAAGCTAAAATTTAGTATGCAAATTTGAGAAGAAAGTAGCAATAAGAAAGAATTTGGTCGAAATTTCTGCAGGAGCGGACAAAATAAAATTACGTTTTTGTAGCCCAAGGAAACATAATTGTGGGCTAACACTAGACTACACAAATAATTAAGATTGGAGTGTCTGTTTGTACTATTAAAATAACTGCGTTTTTACTAAATGCATATTTATTATACAGGGTGCTATTTATACAGGGTACATAGACCGAAATATATTTTTTAACATTTTATGTCTGTATGTTCCGCTTAATCTCTGGAACGGCTGGACCAATTTTGACGGGACTTTCACTGGCTGATAGTTGATGAAATAAGGAGTAACCTATGCTACTCTTATTTTATAATTACAATTTTTTGTTAAATTCCTCGCAAACAAAGTCGCGGGTACAAATACAATTTTAATAAAGCAATAAACATTTAGTGGAACCATTTTATTAAGCTCCATCCTCTTAAGGCATATTTTTCTTGAATATATTAACATATTTATCTCAATAATAAACTGATTATGTTAAACAGTATTCATATTTTTCCATTATGGTTGAAATGTGTTTGTCAAAGAGAAAAAAAAAACGAATTTTCTATGCCTCGTTTAGATATGGTATTGTTTTGACGGCGTAGCTGATTTAATTTTACAATACTTACTAATGAGGTATTTATGTGTTTGAAATTTACTAGCGGCCCGCTCGTGGCTCCGCCGCGTGAACCCGTGTATTTCGTTATATTGCAACCCTCGTGGACAAGTAGTGACAGAACTTTCACTACTTTCATTGTACAGAGAGCACAATGAAAGTAGTGAAAGTTACTGGGTCTAACATAGGCTACTTAGTTTTTCAAAAATCAACCTCTAAAGGGTTGAAATAGGGGATGAAAGTTTATATGAAAAAACTAAACCGCTTGACCGATTCTAATGAATTTTGGAATAAATATAGTTGAAAATTGAAGGTCAAACATAGGCTACTTTATTTTTCATAAATCAACCACCGAGGGTTGCAACATAACGAAACAATTAGGCAGTCCACGTGGTGAAGCCGCGAGCGGGCCGCTAGTAAGTCATAAATACGTAAGTGAGTATGTTTGTTTGTTACGTTTTTACGTGTAAACTAGTCAACCTAATGTCATGAAAGTTTGTATACATATTCCCAGGAGTAAAGTAAAAGACATAAAATACTTAACATAAAAATATACTTAAAAATATTTATGGTGGCATATGTCAAGGCCTTTCAGGCGCAGTGGGACAGCTCCTGACTGATGGGGGAATGATTATGTTAAATTATTTTTATTATTTTCCGATCTCTTAATATTTAAATTCAAATTTATATTTTATTTTTTAAGGAGCCCGGTCGGCACGAACGTGTGACTGTAAACGACTCGTTGTGGATTCGATTAACACTCGAGGAGTGGAAATATTTCTATTTCCTTTGCTCTAGTATCGAGCCAATGCGCGGCGTTAAGGTCCGCCTTTTAACACGCAATGCCTCCGAATTCGAAAGTGGGGAACGGAGTCTCTTAACACTAGGTTCCCTCTGCCTACCCTTCAGCGTGCGGGATATAGAGTGAAGCTAAGAAAAAAAAATTGGAAGACATTATTAGAAAACGTACAAAAATTCGGACGTAAAGCGCGGGTTTATATTTTTAAATGTTATTCGTATCCTACGTATGTGAATAACACTTTAGAAATGTAACTATAGTTAGTATTCTATAGAATTTTTTTTTTTTCAGCTTCTCGCTGTATCCCGCACACAGCAGGGTAGGCAGAGGGAACCTAGTGTTAAGACACTCCGTTCCCCACTTTCCGCCGAATTCGGAGGCATTGCGTGTTAAGTGGCGGAACTTAACGCCGCGCTTTACCTCGGCACCAGAGCGAAGAAAATGGAAATATGAAATATTTCCACTCCTCGAGTGGGAATCGAACCCACAACCAGTCGTTTACAGTCAGACGCTTGTGCCACTGGGCCACGACTGGCCACAGATTCTATAGAATACTTATTAATAATTTTATCACAAGCAAGTACTGGGGCTGCGCTTAGCTGTAAGACAATACCACAAGGTAATCAAACTTGACACCTGACTTTATTATGATCTGATACAACTTAGCTGTTGTGGTTATATAGAAACTTGACTAGCTAGACGAAATTGTCGGGTTCACTTCCCGTTCAAAAAAATCTAGACATAGGTAAAGTTATTTAAAGAGTGCTAGAATTTGGTAATTGATTTAAACCAATACTAGCTGACCTGACAAGCTTCGTTATGCCTAACAGTCATAGAATGAGCAAATTTAGAATTATTTTTTCGTATATGAATGTAAAGGCGCCAGTCGTGGCGCAGTGGCACAAGCGTGTGACTGTAAACGACTGGTTGTGGGTTCGATTCCCACTCGAGGAGTGGAAATATTTGATATTTCCATTTTCTTCGCTCTGGTGTCGAGGTAAAGCGCGGCGTTAAGTTCCGCCACTTAACACGCAAGTCTCCGAATTCGGCGGAAAGTGGGGAACGGAGTGTCTTAACACTAGGTTCCCTCTGCCTACCCTGCTGTGTGCGGGATACAGCGTGAAGCTAAAAAAAAAAAGATTCATAGTGGAACTCAACGCTGCATAAAATGCATAAAGCGAAAATAAATGAAACATTTTTTTCTTTTACCAGAGTAAAAACACAGTCGCTAGTACAAAGTAATGAAGAACTACTTTTGTTTGAATTCCATTATTTATTGACGCGTACTGAACTTTTAACGATTGCAAACATCAATAAAGGTAGAAAAAGCTATTGCATTTTTACCCGCGACGGAACGGCGACTGTATATGTGTTTGGGGTGAGAGGTTGTTTGTTTGTTTGTTTGTTTGTTTGTTTGTTTGTTTGTGTGTTTGTGCAAATTACTATGTCAATTATTTCCAAAACTATAAGTCCGATTTTGATACGGTTTTCTATAATAGGTTAAGGTTCAATTGGCGTATGTTCTTATGTATGTCTTATTGCCTTAACTCACCAGGGGGCGCTGCAGTAAGCATTTTACGTGAAAACGAATGTTTTCAATTATCTCAAAAAATAATAGTCTGATTTAAATAGATTTTCAGTGGTAGATTCAGGTTTAATTGGTGGATGTTCTTGGATATGTTTCATCGTGTCAAACCACCAGGGGGCGCTGCAGTAAGCATTTGTTTGTACTTTTTTTGTATTTATTTGTCTAAAACCGAAACTACTGCTCCGATTAAAAAGAGTTTTCATAAAAAGATTTATCTTTGCTTGGTGCATATTTTAAGGTTTTTCTTTTTTTGTTACGGGGAAAACTCACCAGGGGGCGCTGCATTAAACATTTGTTTATGCAGAGCAAAAACTACTAGTCCAATTTAGATGAAACTTTCAAGGATGGGTTCAGGCTTAATTGGTGCGTCTTTCCATATATGTGTTATGGTGACCACTCATCAGGGGGCGCTGTAATAAGCATTTGTTTGAGTTTTTTTGTGTAAAACCAAAATTTTTCTTATATTTATTTGTCTAAAACCGAAATTACTTATCCGATTGGCTAGAGTTTTCAGAACTAGATTAAGCTTTGCTTCGTACATATTTTAATATTTTTGTTTTTACGTTACGGTGAAAATTCACCAGGGGGCGCTGCAGTAAACATTTGTTTATGTAGAGTAAAAACTACTAGTCCGATTTAGATGAAACTTTCAACGATAGGTTCAGGTTTAATTGGTGCATCTTTTCGTATATGTGTAACGGTGACCACTCACCAGGGGGCGCTGCAGTAAGTACATTTGTTTGTGCAAAACTAAAACTACGAGTACGATTTGAATGCAGTTTTCAATGATAGATTCAAGTTCACTTAGTGCATATTTTCATATATGTGTCATGTATGTTTACTTAGTGCATATTTTCATGTATGTGTCAACTCTCTAGGGGGCGCTGCAGTAAGTAGCTGCTTCTATTTATTTGTGTAAAACCAAAACGACTAGTACGATTGGAAAGAGTTTTCAGTATTAGATTCCGCTTTGCTTAGAGCATGTTTTTAAATTTATATTACGATGACAAGTCACCAGGGGGCGCTGCAGTAAGCATTTGCTTGTATTTTTGTGTGAAACCTATTTAGATGCGGTTTTCTGTGATAGGTTCAGGTTTAATTGTTGCGTGTTTTTATATGCCATATCACAAACTACCACGGGGCGCTCCAGTATAAATTAATTTGTTCCAAATCAAAACTACTAGTGGGTTTTGTGATTTTCACTGATTTGGTTAAACTTAAGTTTCCTAAAAATGTTGCGATGACAATCTGCCAGGCGCTGCAATAGGCATTTGATAACCAGAAAGCATTGGGTTTATAATTTTTTTTGGATTTGCATGAAGATTAATATAAAGTATTTCGAAATTATGTAATAATATATAATGTGTATCTATACACTTTAAAAAGTTTAAAATAAAAAACAAAATTAAAAATTTTGAAAATACCCACGACGGTTTAATTGTAATTGAAAAAGGATAAAATAACTAGAAATCCCCCGCCTAAAAGAATATATGTAACGAGATGATGGGGACAACTTCGTCGGGGGCTGCCAGTTGCAACCTCTATTTTAAATATAGTAGCTAACAGTATAGATTTCGTTCTTAAAGTTTTTAAAAGGAATACCAGTTATCAAAACTGTAAATTCATATTAATATTTTAATTTTTTCCTAAACCTGTTTTAACAGCATGAAAACCTAGGAGAAGGTAGCAAACTTAAAGTAATGGCAGCTCCGACGAAGTCGTCCCCATCATCTCGTTACATATATTCTTTTAGGCGGGGGATTTCTAGTTATTTTATCCTTTTTCAATTACAATTAAACCGTCGTGGGTATTTTCAAAATTTTTAATTTTGTTTTTTGTATTGTAAAGTTTAACTGATTTTTTTTTAAATAAAATATTTTCACGCTATTTCCCGCATGGCATAGCCATGGCATAGTATACACGGAGGTTGTTGTGGGTTTGATTCCGACTCGTGGGAACATATTTATTCATTTATTTTTTATTTTTTAATTTTTTATCTTCACGCTGTATCCCGCACGTAGCAGGGCAGGCAGAGGGAACCTAGTGTTAAGACACTCCGTTCCCCACTTTCCGCCGAATTCGGAGGCATTGCGTGTTAAGTGGTGGAACTTAACGCCGCGCTTTACCTCGACACCAGAGCGAAGAAAATGGAAATATTAAATATTTCCACTCCTCGAGTGGGAATCGGACCCACAACCAGTCGTTTACAGTCACACGCTTGTGCCACTGGGCCACGACTGGCCACAACTATATTTTCATGATTGATATTGATTTTGTACATATTTGTATCTGAGATTATTTCGCAATAGATTCAAGATTACAGCGCGATAAGTTACAATTGTCAGTAGTATGTATATTTTTTGTTACGATTGCTTCTGAAGGAGACTGGTAAATTGTTTGACGTTCAAAAAATGAAGCATGTATCCTCTTACTTTGAATAAAATTATTTGACTTTGACTTTGACTTTGGAGGGTAATGTTTGTATGTATGTATGTATGTATGCCAAATAGCTGGATGAATTATGACATTTATGTTGTTGTTTGACAGGTATCGTTGAATTTGTTATATTAATTTTCAAAATGTCGCTCACACGTAAAAGGAGAAATATTAAATACTTTTAACATTTTTAAAGTGTTATTCCGCACTTAGGAAAATTGAAAAAGACATTTAGAAAACGTATAAAAATTTGAACGCAGCGGGATTCGAACCCGCGCCTCTGAATACCGTTCAGGCGCTCTCACCACTGAGCCATGAGTTCTAGAAATAATAGTTGTTTTTTTTTATTTAAGCATTATGTGTAAGAAATTAAAGATCGTCGAATTACTTTTTCACGTCTTTTTTTGCTTTTATAACAGTTTACAATACATTTATGTATGTGTAGTGTATATGTACTTTACTATATGTAAACATATACGCATGTATTCTATACGCACACACGTATACTCAAGTAGACCTATGCCTTTATACATTATATGTACATATTCGTATGTATATGTGTATCTATTCACTCATATATGTACTCACGCACACACTAATATACTTGACGATTAATGATCTATACGTTATATACACAACATTACGTGTATCCTTGTGGACGTACACACATACACACACAGATATACAGATTACACATACATACGCATGCATGCATGTATGTATATTTTACGTCGGTACTACGCATAAGTGACCACGGTGAGTTGGGGCAGTTCCCGAGACCTAGGCTAGTGGGGGGGAGGGGACTGTCAGGTTTTAGTGGCTAAACGGAGGTGTACCATCTTGCCAAACTGGAGTCCTCACATAACTGCGTCCCAGTTCCCCACCCTGGGCGGGTATCCGTAACGGATTTCCTGACTTTAGAAAACAGGTACTACGCAAGCGTACTGCATTACTTAATATTTCGAAATCAAACCTTTTCCCAAATAATATTTAAATTGCCAACCATCACGTGCCCGTTTTTATTTAAACACGTTGTCGTTGCGTCAGAATGGCGTCAAGTCTTTGCTTTCTTTTGACAAGTATTTTTTTTTTAATTTTGTTTTTTTTTTAAACAATGTACCTATGTGGCTTGAATAAATATTTGTTTCTAAATAATTTCGTAAGAATTTGATACTGGATCAACTTGTCTGATATGTAGTTGTTATCGGCCTGTACCTGACAAGTGTTAAGGCACGTGAGATATAAGTGGTGTATAAAGATATAACTAGCCGTGCACGCGAATTCTTTCGCGTGAAATATAATAAAAAAGTTATAATTCTAATATAAATGTAACCTAACTTGCTCCTTATTACATCAGCTATCTGCCAATTAAAGTCCCGTTGAAATCGATCCAGCCGTTCCAGAGATTAACCGAAACATACAAATAGTTAGACAAAAATTGTTAATAAATGATATTTTTGTGAATTTACCGCGTACATAGATATATGCATTTAGTAAAAAGTTGCTATTTTAATATTACATATAGACTCTACAATTTTATTTATTTGTGTAACTATTTGTTTTCTGAGGAAAGTCTTTAATAATCTATTTAAAAATATATAAAATCTTGCGTTTCTGAGTGACTGACAGACAAGGCACAGACAGAATTACTGGACGTAGAAAGCTGAATTTTGGCCTTGGGCAGTATAGAAGAGCATTAAGCAGGGATTTCCCGAAATACTAACAGAAACATTTTATTTAAGCTTCACGCTGTATCCCGCACACAGCAGGGTAGGCAAAGGGAACCTAGTGTTAAGACACTCCGTTCCACACGCACCGCCGAATTATGGAGGCATTACGTGTTAAGTGTCGGAACTTAACGCCGCGCTTTATTTCGACACCAGAGCGAAGAAAATGGAAATACTAAATATTTTCACTCCTCGAGTGGGAATCGAACCCACAACCAGTCGTTTACAGTCACACGCTTGTGCCACTGCGCCACGACTGGCCACATAATTTTTATACGTTTTCTAAATATCTTTTTCATATCTTGATTATTTTGGTATAAAAACACTGAAATCTGTTACACTGTTTTTTTATTTTTCTTGTTATTTTGTAATAAGCTGGTCTAAACAAAGAGTTTTCTGTTAAATTAGACCAACGTTAGTAGCTTTGTTCTACATACATAGGTTTTGTAAGGTCGTGTATTATTTTTTTCTAAGTCACCTTTCATAGAGCTTTGAGATCTATATCTCAGGGTCTACAGAATACATATGTATTTTTATACATGTATAAAATAAATTGGGGCCAGTCGTGGCCCAGTGGCACAAGCGTGTGACTGTAAACGACTGGTTGTGGGTTTGATTCCCACTCGAGGAGTGGATAAATTTAATGTTTCCATTTTCTTCGTTCGGGTGTCGTAGAAAGATGAAATTTGGCAAGTAGTTTCATTGAAAAATTTAGGTAAGCGCTAGAAGATTTTTAGGAATTCCCAATATTGTATTTCGTTAAAATTTATAAATAGAAGAAAACATAGTGTTCCGTCACTATATTTTCTCCGTTTTCCACGTGTCGTAACTAGCAAATGCGAGAACTTTAGTACGTAAAGAAAAAAAACAGGCCGACGTGGCGCGGTGGTACAGCGTCTGACTGTAACGTGATGGTTGTGGATTCGATTCCGACTCGAGAAATGATTATATATTCGATTCTAAATTCTTATTTTTGCTCTGGTGCCTAAGACATAGAGTGGCGTTGAGTTCCACCATTCAACACGCGATGTTTCAATTCTGGACGAAAAGGGAAGGACGGAGTGTCTTGACACTAGGTTCTCTCCGACTGGGGTAGTCAGTATGAGTGAAAAAGGCATTTTAAAAAACCTCTGTTTTCATAATAAACTTTAAAGCTCATAATTTTAATGAATTTTAGACAAGCCTGTCTGTTATTTATTATGTATCATAACTTTGTTCATAATGGTGTAGCGTATTAATAATTACAAAATTTCAGGTAGGTATAAATATATGGCGGATTGTATCAAAATTTTAAATTAACATACTAGTAGTCGCCTGTAACTTTGCTTGTTCATTATCTTTGATTTGTATTTTTTTTTTTCATTTTTTTAGCTTCACGCTGTATCCCGCACAGCACGGTAGGCAGAGGGAACCTAGTGTTAAGACACTCCGTTCCTCACTTATTTATTTTTATTTCTATCTACATATGCGTAAATTTAATTGTAAATTTATATTATTGGGGCCAGTCGTGGCGCAGTGGCACAAGCGTGTGACTGTAAACGACTGGTTGATTCTCTCTGGTGTCGAGGCAAAGCGCGTTAACTCTGAATTTGGCAGAAAGTGGGGAACGGAGTGTCTTAACACTAGGCTCCTTCTGCCTATACTGCTGTGTGCGGGATACAGCGTGAAGCTAAAAAAATGTAATAATACAAAAGTACCAAAAAATATAAAATAAACATTGTTCTCACTAAGGAATTCGGGAATTAGAATTGCGCTTAGAGTTTTACGAAGAGAGAACCTAGTGACAAGACACTCCGTTTTTTTCTTAGAATGTTATATTCAGCAATTAATCAGAAGATTGTTTAATTACTCAATAAAAAAGGAAGCCTATTTGCATGAATTAAATAAAATCGTTTAACTTTGACTTTGTATAATGATTCCCCTGCGTAGGTTTGAAATCTGAAACTACTGCATAACTTTCATACTGCAGTGTTATTATAAAGGTTTGCAAGTAGCTTTACGCTTTTATCCGCACTATAGAGCAGTCAGAGAGAACCCAGTGTCAAGACACTCCTTTCTCCATTTTACAGCCGAAATTGAGACATTGGCAATTGATCGGTGAAATTCAACGCCGCATTTTATCTTATTAGAGCGGAGAAATCAGAGTAATCCATACTGATATTATAAATGCTTTAATCTTTTGTTGGTCTGTCTGTTAAGCTTTCACGACTGATCTGCCTGCCTGATTTGGATGAAATTCATAATGAAAATAGTTGAACGCTCAAGTGTCAAACATAAGTTACTTTTTTTTCAAAATTTACCTCTTAACGATGAAATTTTGTATTAAAAGTTGTGTAGCTATAAGTTGGCTAGCTTAAATATTAAAAAAAATCGCCAACTGGGACTCGAACTAATAACCAATCATTTTTATAGTGATATAGGGGCCGGTCGTGGCGCAGTGGCACGAACGTGTGACTGTAAACGACTGATTGTGGGTTCAATTCCCACTCGAGGAATGGAAATATTAATATTTCCATTCTCTTCGCTCTGGTGTCGAGGTAAAGCGCGGCGTTAAGTTCCGCCACTTAACACGAAATGCCTCCGAATTCGGCGGAAAGTAGGGAACGGAGTGTCTTAACACTAGGTTCCCTCTGCCTATCCTGCTGTGTGCGGGATACAGCGTGAAGCTAAAAAAAAAATCTGTATAGTCACACGCTGTCCCACTGCGTCACAATGCCCTCTTATATAAACGTTATATATTATATTATACAGATATCGTACTCGTATCTGCGACCTTCCTTGGCTCGCCGCCAACTGCCTCTCAATTAAAGTAATTAATTAAACAACTTAGTTATAAGAGACTGATGTAGCGAAATAACACAAGACACTGTTGAACTAAATCAGGGTCAAGGTTCTAGAGATTGTCAATTTATATTATTATACTAGCTCTGCCTGTGGCTTCGTCTGCGTATAATATAACAAAATAGTTAATAATCCATACTTATATTATAAATGCGAATCTCTGTGTGTTTGTCTGTCACGCTTTCACGGCTAATCTACTGGTCCGATTTGGATGAAATTTAGAATGAAAGTGGTAAATATAACTGGGTCTAACATAGGCTACTTAGTTTTTCAAAAATCAACCTCTAAAGGGTTGAAATAGGGGATGAAAGTTTACATGAAAAATCTAAGCCGCTTGACCAATTGTAATGAATTTTGGCATATATATAGTTGATAATCGAAGGTTAAACATAGGCTACTTTATTTTTTAAAAATCCACCACCAAGCGTTGCAATATACTGAACCAGCCACGTAGATCCCGCGGTGAAGCCCCCAGCGAGCCGCTAGTTCTCCAATATATGTAGGCTAAGTTACTCCTTATTATATTAGCTATCTGTCAGTGAAAGTCTCGTCAAAATCGGCCCAGTAGTTTTAGAGATTAGCCGGAACAAACAGGCAAACAGAGAGACAAATTGTAAAATGTTTTTTGGTATATGTACCGTGTAATATATAAACGTTTAGTAGGAAATGATTGTTATTATATACAAACAGACACTCGAATTTTATTTATTTCTATATATTGAATTCAAGGCTAATTATATTCACAGAATTCTTGGAAATTTTAAATATTATTATTTTTTCTTATCAGCTTTAAGCTTTTTCCCATATAGCGAGTTAGGCTAAGAGAATCTAGTGTTAAGACACTCTGTTCTCCTTTTAGCTCGGACTGAGCGAAGCAAAGTCCCCCACTAAAACGGTGTCGCAAGCCGAGGTTCGAGTCTGAACTGAGACGCCCTTGCTACACCGTCCTTCCGTCACCTTACAAGCAAGGATTCCAAACCGAGGTCAGAGCTCATATAGCTCGGCCTCCCCCAAAGCCCGGTGACGTTGTCAAGGCCGCTCTGGCCAACAGCATACTATACATTCGAAAAAAATCTCTGTTTTCCACTTTATTCCCGAACTATAGTCATCACGTACAAAGCAACACCGCTTTTGGTCCAGATGATAAAAATAAATCAAATATAATAATTACTCCCTTTATTACGAACCCAGTACACTCTCAGTATTACGAGTTTGCATTCAGAAGCTACCCCACTGCACAAGGATGACCTATATTTTTTTTTAATATGTTCTTTTATAAAACACACCAGGGGTTAGTCGTGGCGTAGTCGCACAAGTGTGTGACTGTAAACGACTGGTTGTGAGTTCGATTGTCACTCGAAGAGTGGAAATATTTAATATTTCTACTTTCTTCCGCCACTGCCACCAAGAAATGCCTTCGAATTCGGTGGTGCGTGGGGAACGGAGTGTCTTAACACTAGGTTCCCTCTGCCTACCCTGCTGTGTGAGGGATACAGCGTGAAGCTAAAAAAAGTAAAACACATTTTTTTCTAAAATAAAATTCTTAAAATGTTTTAGGTGGAAAGAGGAAAATGGAATGTGTTACACTAGTATAGAGCCAGAAATAAAAAAAAAATATCACCAAAAATAAGACAATTTTTAGCAGAAAACAAACATGCATGTCTACTTATTTAGATTTTAAGACTGTAACGAATTTAATTTACATACAAACGTGGTGAGAAGCTTCTGACGTGCCCCTGAAATTATGTATGAAGTGTGAACGGCTGAAAATAGGATGATTGACATGTATTTGGTGGTTAGTGACCTTGGGTAGAGGTCCCGGGTTCGATGTCCGTTTAGAGTAAATCATAAACGTGTAGCGAGGGATAAGTTTCTCCAATTAACACGTAAAGATTGCACAATTTTTAACACTAGGTTCTCTCTGCCTACCCTGCTGTGTGCGGGATACAGCGTGAAGTTAAAAATAATAAATAAAAAGGGTTGATATAATAAGTGTAATATTTTTTTTGTAGGTATAAGTAATATAGATACTGTAAACTATTTAGAATTGAGATTGGTTAAGTGTGTGGACTGTATTAAAATTTGAAATACGTATAAAATTTGAATGTAGGAGGATTCCAACCCGTGCCTTTTGGAAACCGTCTATAAGCTCTAACCGCTAAGCCATACGTATATAGCTCTTTTCCGCTCTTAGGAAAATATTTGTCATATAATATATATGTCATATAATATGTAATGAATATCACTAATAAAATAGACATTTAGACAAATGTAGCATTTTTTGATATGCGTGTAACAAATATTTTTAATTAGAGGTCTCATTGCTAGATAGTACGACTGTGTTTCTGTAGACGCGGTGTTGTGTATATTCGATTCCCATTCGGGGTTCGATTCATAATTAGCATTAAATACATGAAATTACATTAAAAACATTAAATTTAGCGGTTCGCCTAAGTGGAAATCGAACCCGTTAACAATTAAACGATTCCACTGCACCACAATGTATTCTATATCAGTATGTAATAACAAAATAAATTATAATTGTAACAAGCTTGTTAATACAACTACATATATAATAACCATACAGAAGCTTTGAAGCCAACGGTTATTAAGGCAATAAAGTTTGGTTGTTCGATTCTGTTACTAAAGTTTGCCAAGCGAGTCGTTAATGTTTATTATTTTGTATAATTTTCTGATATTACTAATAACAAGAGTGAGGAGAATATGTTTTGTTTAATTATTTTTGTTTCTCCGATTTGGTAAGAGAGAGTGCGGCGTTGAATTCCGTCATTGGAAAGTGGAGGGTAGTTTTATTAGTAGGTAATGTAACTAGACTGATGTTTAACCCCTTTTGTGGCAGATAAGAAGTCACTAAGGTAGTCTCTGGTGTTCAGTTTAGTAAGACAAAGCGCGGCGTTGAATTACGCCAGTCAAAACAAGATGTCTCCATTTGAGAACGGAATGTCTTGACTCTAGACCATTGGTAGTCAGACCATCGTGCCATGCAAGAAAAAAGGAAAATCTTTTTAATATTTTTAAAGTGTTATTTACACACGTAGGAAATTAAAAAGACATTTGGAAAACGTAGTGACCAGTGGCCAGTCGTGGCCCAGTGGCACAAGCGTGTGACTGTAAACGACTGGTTGTGGGTTCGATTCCCACTCGAGGAGTGGAAATATTTAATATTTCCATTTTCTTCGCTCTGGTGTCGAGGTAAAGCGCGGCGTTAAGTTCCGCCACTTAACACGCAATGCCTCCGAATTCGGCCGAAAGTGGGGAACGGAGTATCTTAATACTAGGTTCCCTCTGCCTACCCTGCTGTGTGCGGGATACAGCGTGAAGCTAAAAAAAAAAAAAAACGTATAAAAATTTGAATGCTGCGGGACTCGAACCCGCGCCTCCTGGAATCCGTCCAAGCGCTCCGAGCACTAACGTTCACTAGCGTTCTACGTGGCCAAAAGTCAGTAGAAGGCATGGCATCGCATAGGAATATCATATTTCTTTAATTATTTTCTAATCTCCGATTTGTTAAGACATAGCGCGGCGTTAGGTTCCGTCAATGTCTCTGATTCGCAAGGAAAGTGGAGGGTAGTTTTCGAAAGTGTTTGAAAGAAGATGTTTTTAAAGCCATAGGTATACTTACAGTCGCCTCACAGTATATATACTATAATATTTTATTTATCCGACAACATGTTCTGTGCTTTGCTAAAAACAGTGACATACATACTATAGGAACAAGAAATAAAAATAAACTTGTAACGCCACGTTATCGTCTCCAAAAGGTAAATAAATCTTTTATGGGTCGGAGTATACGCATATATAATAAAATTCCACAGCTTGTTTTAGATTTACCACTAGAGAAATTCAAAATCTTTGTGTGTGTGTGTTTGTAAAAAATACTTTAATAAGTAAAGCTTATTACTCTGTAGAAGAGTATTTAAAGGATAAAAATGCGTGGGATTAATCTGAATAAGTCCAATGCCGGTTAGCTACCATTGTATCAAATAATGAAATTGTAATTTATATATTTGAAAAGAGCAACTGTTGAGTTTCTGGCCGGCTCTTCTCAGCAGAACTGCCTTCCGAGTCGGTGGTAGCTTTATGTACATTTGACGATTCAAAAGTGCTTTCAAAAGTCTATTTGAATAAAGATATTTTGAATTTGAATTTGAAAAAGGTTATTAAGAACAATAAAGGAAAGGAAGGCACTAAACTAAAGAAAGGAAATCTAAAGGAAACCTTGATATATGTGGGGGATATGTGAAGCTAAAATAAGTTATATTATCGATCATAAACGTATAGCTTGATTAATAGCTAAAAGTTTATTTGTTTGGACGGAATCCAAAAGATGCGGGTTGAAATCCTAGCGTACTTAAATTTTTAGTAAGAAAAATGAAAGTTGAGAAATCTTTAGATTTAAATTCTTATTTTCTTTACGTTTAACGTTTTTTTCACATATTATGGTAGTCACTGAAAGCTTAGCGCCAAGACACTCCGTTCTCCACTTCAGTATATTATTATTATAGAACTTGTATATTGTTAACGCTGCGCTTTGTCTCACCGAGTTTTTATTAGCTTCACATGTATTTATCTTTACTTTAGTGAGACAAAACGCGGTGTTGAGTTCCGCCGATTTTTTTTTAAACTAATTTGCTAAGCAGAGAGAAACCAGTCCCGTCATTCTCTTCTGTACATTTTGTGGTGTTTGCCTCTTTCTACATTGTACTCATATAAATACATTTTATTAATAGCTTCACGCTTTTTCCAGCATAACAGGATAATCAGAAAGAATAGTGCAAAACGTAGCGTGTTTCGGCGTAACTCAACGCCGCGCTTTGTCCTGTTCACCAGAAAGGAAAAATGAAAATAATTTTAACATAATCTTTGCTCAAGTGGGAATCGAACTCGCATTATATCATTATTACAGTCAAACGCTGTCCTACTGCGCTACGATGGCTTTAAGTTAATAGAATTATTTTCTCTATAAATTTTCAGATATTATTTTAGTATTTGTGGCCAATCGTGGCCCAGTGGCACAAGAGTGTGACTGTAAACGACTGGTTGTGGGTTCGATTCCCACTCGAGGAGTGGAAATTATATTTCCATTTTCTTCGCTCTGGTGTCGAGGTAAAGCGCGGCGTTAAGTTCCGCCACTTAACACGCAAGCCTCCGAATTCGGCGGAAAGTGGGGAACGGAGTGTCTTAACACTAGGTTCCCTCTGCCTACCCTGCTGTGTACGGGATATAGCGTGAAGCTATTTAATTTTAATTTTATTTTATTTTAGTATTTCTTTGACGTTAGATTTTTAAAACTACTTTGTTATTTTAGTAGTGGGACAGCTGTAAACGTGATTGGTTGTGAGTTTGAATCCCACTCGAAGAATTGAAATATTTTCTTTGCTCTGGTGTTGAGGCAAAGCGCGGCACTTAACCCGCAATGTCTCCAGAAGTCGGCTAAAAATGGAGAACGGAGTGTTCCAGAGAACACTAAGTTAGTAGGCAACACTAGGCAATTTATTATAGTGGTCATGTATAGAAATTGAGAACATTGTGGCGCAGTGGGACAGAGATTGACTGTAACTTAGATTGTTTGTGGGTTTGATTCCCACTCGAAGCATATAAATATTTAATATATCATTTTCTTCACTCTGGTATCGAGGCAAAGCGCGGTATTGATTTCCGCCACTTAACACGCAAGCCTCGCTTGAAAATGGAGAACGGAGTGTCCTAGAGAATAGAAAACACTAAGTTAGTACATATGTGATTCCATAGAGAAGTACTTGTATGTTAGCGATGGTTGTGACATTTTTTTAACGGGAAGGGAGTATATTCCCAATTTTTTTACCGGTGGGGGACGGGTTAGAATACAATTTCCCTCCGCCGCTGGATAGCGTCCCGTAAAAGGCGGGTAATCCAGTAGCTTGGTGGTAGGAGATTCGATCACTGGGTCGCGACCACTATCATGTCAAAGACGAATCACCAAACATCTGATGATGTGTCCACCATCCCCATCCTTTCGCCCATCCTTTCCACCTCCCCTCTTAAGGCCGGCAACGCATCCACAACTTTTCTAATGTTGTGGATGTCCATGGGCGAAGGTACAACTTACCATCAGGTGATCCTTCTGCTCGTTTGCCTCCCTTTCATCAAATAAAAAAAAAGAAAATTCCGTTTTGAGTGAATATGTAATAAAATAATAATTAATACAGTTTGTCTATTCAAAGCATCCATTTAAAATGTTAAACAAAAGTTGGCAGTGAAACAACGCGGTTAAATATTCAGTACGTACATAACTCTAAAGTTTATGTTTCTAGTACGTTTTAGTTTCCTGCGGCCGTTTGCAATATAAATAAATTTACGGTTAAAAATAACCAAATAGTTAAAAATTGAGTGATTTATTACTCAGTTTCATGGGCTTAAAGAGAATCTAGTGTCAAGACATTCCGTTGTGCATTTCCCGCCTCAAATCGAGACATTAGGCGGAACTCAACGCTGCAATTTGTCTACCAGAGTATGGTTATCTCTCACTGAATCAGGACACGTGTACAAATATCGAAAGATTTTCTTTTCTTAAATTAACAGATAGATCGTTCGTAGACGTCCTCGTGTCGTAGTGGGACAGCGTATGACTGTATACACGATGTTGTAGATTCGATTTCCACTCAGTGGAATGACAAGATTACGGAATATTTAAAATATTTTCATTTCTTTGCTCTGGTGCACCTAAACAAATCGCGGCGCTAAGTTACGTCACTCAAAACGAAATGTCTTCATTAAAAGCGGATAATGGAGAACGGAGTGTCTTGACAGGTTAAGTGAAGTTAATAGATTGGTGGAAGCTAATAGTTAAACATGCTTTAATTAAAAATATTTTTAGAAAACATATAGAGATTTGAACGCAGTGGGATTCGAACCCGCGTTTCTTTGAAGCGATCCAAGTCCTCTGATCTCTGATATAAGTTATAATAGAATTTTTAAGAACCCGGTAGTAGAACACATGGCTTAGCGGTCAGAGCGCTTGGGCGGTTTCCAAAGGCGCGGGATCGATTTCCGCTTTGTTTAAATTTTTGTGCGTTTTATAAAGTTACAGTATATTGCAACCTCGGTGGTGGATTTTTGAAAAATAAAGTAGCCTATGTTTGGCCTTGGATTATCAACTATATATACGTAAAAATTCACTACAATCGGTCAAGCGGTGTAGATTTTTCATATAAACTTTCATCTCCTATTTCAACCCTTCAGAGGTTGATTTTTGAAAAATTAAGTAGCCTATGTTAGACCCAGTCATTTTTACTATTTTCACTCTAAATTTCATCCAAATCGGACCAGTAGATTAGCCGTATAAGCGTGACAGACAAACACACAACATTCGCATTTTATAAATGCGATAAGCATGGATTTTGCAAATTCTTAAGTATGTGAATAACACTTAAATGTTAAACATTTTCATTGATTTGAATTATTATAAAATCGAAAATGTCATAATCAGCTCAATGTTGTATGATACTTATAGATAAAAATACAAGTATGTAATTAGTTGTAAATATGTTGAATTAAGTTTATGTTCAACATTGATTATGAATAACCATAGTGGCGCAGTAGATGTGATGGGTTTGTGAATTCGATTCCTGTAGGAGGGACTGTTTTAATACATTAAAATAAGTTGGTATATAAAAATATTTTGAAAAATATACGCAATTAGGTAAATCATGCAAATAACTTACATTATTCTACCAATAGACATAATACATTTTAAAACAAATCTTGTAGCCATTTACAACCGGACGGATCAAGTTACGAAAAGTGCAGCGTTCAGTTCCGCCATTGCACCACAATAAAATATACAGGAAATAGAGAGCGGAATAATAAATCACTAACTTGCCTATACTTTTTTTTTTGCTTCACGCTGTATCTCGTACACGGCAGGGCAGGCATAGTGAACCCAGTGTTAAGACACTCCGTTCTCCACTGAATTAGGGGGTATTGCGTGTTAAGTGGCGGAAATTAACACCGCGCTTTGCCTCAACACCAGAGCTAAGGAAATGGAAATATTAAATATTTCCACTCCTCGAGTGGGAATCGAACCCACAACCAGTCTCTTTGTGCCACTGCGCCACTACTGGCCCCATACATAATATAATTTTTATATATTATACATGCAAAGAAATAATTCTCCTTCCAAAGTGAACTAATTTCTGCAAGATTTTTGCTCATACATCGAGTGCAGTACGCGAGTGCAACACGTGTCGTTTAAATTGTATTTTTTTTTTAATTTTAATTGGTCAAGGCCGATTAGTTAACGTAATTTATCTAAATTACCGCCGCCATTTTGTGTGTTAATTATAAAGTGAGGCTAATTTTGTACATGTGTTTTTTATTTGTGTAATATTTAATTGATTTTTGTAAGTATGTATAAGGTTTTTTTTTTGGCTGTATAATGTCAATCGTTTGCTTTAAAATTCGTTGTTATATCTTTTTTTTATATACCTACTATGAAGTTTTACGCTGAAGTCAGAAAGAATCTAGTGTTAAGACACTTCGCTTTATACTTTTTTTTTTTAAAAAAATAATAATTTAGCACTTATTAACAAAATCAACTTTGGCTGAACATCGTTTTTTGAGTTATATGCGTTATATGAACTATGACATTTTTCTTTTTTTTTAAACATTTTTTAACTACTTAAATAATAAAATAAATAGCACTATTAATAACTAGACCTTTAAATCTATATAAAGTAGTGTTCAACATCTAGACGACCTAGGTTTTATTTTTTTTTGCACCCAACAATATACAATACAGATGTGCATCACTTCCCGACATTGTTAGTCTCTCGTGTGATACCGACCTATGCAGTGCTCCCGTGTTGAGCATTTAAAAAAAAGCATTTAAATATTTATAACCTATTTTAAACTGTTTGTTTATTTAATCTGTATTTGTATTTGTCATTTTTTCGTTTTGGCGGTAACGTAGCTGTCAAAATTTATGGTATTTTTTTTGGTACAATGTGTTTCTTTTTTTTTAATGAATTTTGAATTATTAGTGTTAGTGTGTTAATTAATTATCTGTATTTTATTACCGTGTGCGTTTTTTGAAATTAAAAAAACATAAAGTGTGTAAATAGTGTTTTTAAATATTGAAAATGATTTTCATATTTAATTTCGATTTTTTCGTGTAAATTTAGTTATTTTGGCGCGTTTTGTTGTTTCTATTCGTAATATAATAATGCGGCTTTTTTAATCTCTAGTGATGTGACTGCGGCTGTTTGCTATTGATTTATTGCCGGTTCTTAAGTGTGTGCTGTTTGGCTGTACACAGATTGGCCTTTGCCTCAAATGTTTGTATGAAAAGTGAAATTTGTATATTGATAAATTATTTATTTAAATATAATTTAGTAATTATAAAATTTTATTATGGCATAAAATGGATTTTTGCTCGGAATTGAAGAGGCTATATGCACCACCATTGGGATAGCGTCTGACCGTATACGTGACTGGTTGTAAGTTCGATTTCCGCTCCGAATGATTATGTTTAAATTATTATCATTTCTTTGCTCTAGTAAGATTAATGGGGCCAGGCCACTGGTTGTGGGTTCGATTTCCACTCGAGGAGTATTTATTATTTCCATTTTCTATGCTCTTGTATTGAGGCAAAGCGCGGCGTTAAGTTCCGCCATTTAACACGCAATGCCTCTGAAGTCGTCGGAAAGTGGGGAACGGAGTGACTTAACACTAGGTTCCCTTTGCCTATCCTGCTGTTTGAGGGATACAGCGTGAAGCTAAAAAAAAGGAGGTAAGATAAAGCATGACGTTAAGTTCCGCCATTTAAAATATTCTCTATATCGGACGGAAAGTGGGGAACGGAGTGTCTTGACACTAGCGGCCCAAAAAGTCACTGTCGTTTATAATAATTGAAAGTTGAAAGAAAGGTGAAAGTTTATTTTATTATAATTGTGGTTTCATAATTTTTACGTTTTATTGGACTAGTTTAAGTCGTAAAACGGTTTTTATTTGCATATAAAAATGTTTATCGGTTTTTAATTAAAACTTTTATATCCTAATTCTCTTTTATAGGTTTTATTTAATTTAAAAATTTAGACCTTTCTGCTTCTTTTCTTTTAGCTTTACGCTGTTTTCTACGCAGCTGGTTAAGAAGAGAGAACTTAGTGTTAAAACACTTCGTTCTTCGTTCTTTTTTGCGCCTGAATTGAAAAAAACAATGCTGATTGAGTGTCGGAGTTTAACGCCGCGTGATATTTTGTAATCCAAGGGACGAAATGAGAGATATTTTTATAATTTAAGCATTTCCCCGAATGGGAATCGAGTCCCAAACTTATTGCGTATACAGGTACACGCTGTCACACTGCACCATGATGGTCTTTATATAATAATTAGCGGCCCGCTCGCGTGTGAACTACATAACTGTTTCCTTGTATTGCAACCCTAAAGAATGGATTTTTTTTTAAAAAACCAGCCTATGTTTAAGCTTGGATTATCAACTATATTTTTGCCAAAATTCATGACAATCGGTCAAGCGGTTTCAATTTTTCATATAGATTATTATCCCCTATTTCAGCCGTTTAGTGGTTGATTTTTGAAAAAATAAGTAGCCTATGTTAGACTCAGTAATGTTTACTACTTTCATTCTAAATTTCATCCAAATCGGACCGGTAGATTAGCCGTGAACGCGTGACAGACAAACGGACAGGCTTTCGCATTTATAATATAAGTATAGATTTATCTATTACGTGAATATTATACAAAAATGGGATCGAAAGATAGACAGCAAATATACAACATGATTAGCTGTAGCTTTGATTCCTAATTCCCGTTCGGAAAAAATATTATTTGTTATTTGAGGCCAGTCGTGGCTTGTGTGTAGTGTAAACGCGGCTAGTTGTGGGTTCGATTTTCACTCGGAGCATAGATATATTGAATATTTTCTTCGCTCTGGTGTCGAGGCAAAGCGCGGCGTTAAGTTCCGCCACTTAACACGTAATGCCTCCAGAATTTGGCGCAAAATGGGGAGCGGAGTGCCTTAACGCTAGGTTCCCTTTGCCTACCGCGCTGTGTACGGGATACAGCGTGAAGCTAGAAAAAAAGATTTTTTAAATTATTTTATTTTTAATCGGGATTTTAATTTTTTTTATATATAAACATTTGTAGTAGTAACAGAATTGATGATGACCTCAATATCTACAGCCTGAGCTATGCAACTGTATTTAATACCGGGCATAACTTGAATTCTAATACTAAAATACTTACCATGGAATTCTAGGCTGACTAACTATAATAATAAAATGGCTAAGTTAATTTTGCGCAATTAGTCTAACTTTACCAGTAATGGTTGTGGGTTCGATTCCAGCTCGGAGGCATGATTATATTTAAATTATTTTCCTTTCTCCTCTCTGGTACGACAAAATGCAGCGTTTAGTTTCGCATGTTGTAATACAGCCTTTAAGCCCTTAAAGCATAAAGCATGAGGACCCTCCGGAGGGCGTGTATGAAGAGGTTGATGACAGTGGACGAGGCGAAAGAAGTATGCAGGGACCGTAGCGTTTGGCGCTCCGTTCTCTCTGACTACCCCGCAAGGGATACAGCGTGAAGCTAAAAAAAGGTCTTAAAAGAGATGTAAGAATTAAGTGTTTTAACACTTCTTAACCTCACTTCTTTCTTTATGTACGCGGAATCTCTAACTTACCATAAGTAGAAAATGCGTGAAGTGAAGAATATATATTTTTTATAATAATGGCATAGAGATACTTCATTGGCCAGTCGTGGCCCAGTGGCACAAGTGGCGTGGCGTGTGACTGTAAAACGACTGGTTGTGGGTTCGATTCCCACTCGAGGAGTGGAAATTATATTTCCATTCGCTCTGGTCCGCCGAATTCGGCGGAAAGTGGGGAACGGAGTGTCTTAACACTAGGTTCCCTCTGCCTACCCTGCTGTGTGCGGGATATAGGGTGAAGCTAAAAAAAAAAAAAAGATACTTCATCAAAAACAAAAATAAATTTTAATAGGCGTATAAGAATTTCCTCGTAGCCAGATATACAAGCTATAGACTAGAGATCACCGCGCGCGGATGGTTTTCAAGACAGTCGGGTTCGAATCCGGTTGGTGAGAATGTTATTCATATAACATTGTGTGAATAACACTTTAAAATAAGTAAAACCTTTTAAACATTTTTAAAGTGTTATTCCACACTTAGGAAAATTGACAAATACATTGCTAACAACATAAATAAGTTGTAATAAAGCGTATAAGAATTTCGACGCAGCGGGTAGTAGAACGTATGGCTCAGTGGTAAAAGCGCCTGGACAGTATCAGGAGGCGCAGGGTCGAATCCCACTGCCTTCAAATTTTTATACGTTTTCTTTAAAAGTAAGACCTTGTTTAGTGTTTTCGTTTATTATATGTGTTTACCCCAAACGCGATATGAACTTGTACCCTCCGTATTTCTTAACCAAAAAGCCTGAAACGCCCATATTTTTAATATACCTAAGTGAATAATAACTCACAACTTGCAATCCAAGCACATTGTTTACTTTCATTGTTCGTAATATTAAACTTTTGTGGGATCTCGTCAAGTCATTAATTTTTCTTTATACGTGTAGGTATATATATGGTATGGGTATATTTATATTTAAAAAGCATTTTTTCTGCATAGCAGATGGTTAATCATTCTGTTCGCTGTTTAATATTGAAATTGATATTTAATACGCTTTTATTAATTTATTAATTTTTTTATTTTTATATCGAAAATGTATATATATTTTTTTACATTCACGCTGTATCCCGCACACAGCAGGGTAGGCAGAGGGAACCTAGTGTTAAAACACTCCGTTCTTCACTTTTCGCCGAATTCGGAGGCTTTGCGTGTTAAGTGGCGGAACTGTTAACTGTTAACTGGCGGAAGTGAAATAGTTTTCGATAAATTGTTTTATCTCATTGTTTTGTAATTATTACTTTCCTATTTTATTTTTAATTCTTAAGTTGTATTTTAGAGTTCGTTACTTTATTAGCGCATGTTGTGTACTCCTATAATTGGAGGTACATTTGGTATTTTATTGTCTAAACTTGTATTTTTTGTGTGACATATGTATCTCTGTTGGAGTTCCATATTAAATAAATAAATAAATAAATAAATAAATAAATAAACTTAACGCCGCGCTTTACCTCTGATACTAGAGCGAAAGAAATGGAAATATTAAATATTTTCACTCCTCGAGTGGGGATCGAACCAACAACCAGTCCTTTACAGTCATACGTTCGTGCCACTGCGTCACAACTGGCCCCAACGAACATTATATTCATGTAATTGTTATAACACACATACCTTGCTTTTGATCTGCTTATATTTAAGTACTACAGTACTACAGTGACTACAGTAGTTTTATGTTATTAATCGTATGTTGAGACTACCAGATACGCGAAGAAATCACTTAAACAGTTTAAATTTTAATTATTTTTCTTTTTCTTTTTATTGAGCTGAGCAAAGTGAAGCTTATTTATTGGTCAAAAGTGTGTTTCGTTGTGGTTTAACTCTTCCTGGGCTATTTGTAGTAGACCTCTGACATTTGGCACAGTGAGGGATATCGAGCACAGTGTCTTGTGTGCTGTGAAGTTTTTTGGTGACAATTGTAATTGTAGTTTTTGAATAAATGGTAATTAAATCGTCAAAAAGTGTCCGTAGACTTAGACTGTGGAACATTAAGTGTTATGTTAGTGTTAAGTGTTTGCTTTTCAAACGGAAAGTTAAGAACGGAGTGTCTTGACACTAGATTCTCTCTGCCTACTTTCCCATGGAACTACGAAGTTGTAAAATAAATAATAACCTAATCAATATTTACCTTTCTGGTAAATTTCGCAATACAGGTGTTAATACTTTTCTAATAATAAAATACCATAAAATGCGTTCTTCCGTGAATAATTTGAGCGCAAATTGATTTTCACGCATACGAGTACATTTTGATGGCCTTCGATTTAACATCGTTGTTGAAGTACACTTTGTAAGGTATATAAGGATTTATAATTTTATATTGAACTAGCGAAAGCTCGCGGCTTCGCTTGTGTAAGTTAAATAGTTAATACTTTCATAGGGCCAGTCGTGGCGCAGTGGCACAAGCGTGTGACTGTGAACGACTGGTTGTGGGTTCGATTCCCACTCGGAGTGTGGAGACATTTAATATTTTCATTTTCTTCGCTCTGGTGTTGAGGCAAAGCGCGGCGTTAACTTCCGCCACTTAACACGCAAGCCTCCGAATTCGGCGGAAAGTAAGGAACGGAGTGTCTTAACACTAGGTTCCTTCTGCCTACCCTGCTGTGCGGGATACAGCGTGAAGCTAAAAAAAAGCAATCTGTAGCTTAGCTGGATTATTATGGTTCTTCATCAAGGGATGAAGACATCGAAATAAACGATAGCTAATGTCTGCCTACGCTTAAAAGCTATGCAACAGTAATGATTCATTCAAATCTTTCTAGTAATTCTGAAGATGTTGGCGTACAAACATTCTTACAGTTTTACTCTTTTATTATAATTTATCCTAGCTTTCTTTTCGCGGCTACATTCGTATATATTACAATACTAGCGGCCCGCTCGCGGCTTCGCCGCGTGATCTTATTAAATCTTGCAATATAAAGATATTGCGACCCTCGGGGGCGCATTTTTAAAAAATAAAGTATCCTATGTTTAAGCTTGGATTATCAACTATATTAATGCCAAATTTAATTACAATTAGTCAAGCGGTTTAGATTTTTCATATAAACTTTCATCCCCTATTTCAACCCTTTAGAGGTTGATTTTTAAAAAATAAGTAGCCTATGTTAGACACAGAGCTATTTACTATTTTCATTCTAAATTTCATCTATATCGGACAGGTAGATTAGCCGTGAAAGCGTGACAGACAAACACACAGACTTTCGCATTTATAATATAAGTATGGATGTTCGCCCCCTATTTAAGCCCTGTAAGGATTAGTTTTTGAAAAAAAATAATAGATAGCTTGTGTTTGACTTTGAGTCATTGACTATCTTTTGAAGAAAATGAATCAAAACCGGTCCAGCTATTTAGATTTTCCATAAAATTGAGGATTTTGAAAACAATCCAAATCGATCCAGTAAATTAGCTGTAAAAGCGTAACAGACAGACAGACTTTTGCATTTATATTATTAGTATGGATAGATATTATTTTAAAGTAAACAAGTGCTTCGCACTTAACTCATCGAAAACAGGTTTAGTTACGGTAGAGGTAGGCGCGAGTCGTGTAACTCCGAAATCTGTATATAATCTACCTTATATTCTACCCAACATCTTTTAGTAGACTATCATGACTTTTAAACATTTTTAAAGTGTTATTCCACACTTAGGAAAATTGAGAAAGGCATATAGAAAACGTATAAATATCCCGCTGCGTTCAAATTTTTATACGTTTTCTGTATGACTTTTTTTTTAGACTAGCATCAGTTCATTTCTAGTACGTATTCTGAAGGCGGTATTAGTGGGATCTTTTCAAATTTAGTTCTATATTGAGGGGAGTGGAGGTAAGCGTTAATATATATTTTAAAAAGGGGGTCCCCCTTTTTATTTTTTTTTTATTTTTAAAGTGTTGCTCACATACTCAGGCTTTCTAAGTAAGCTCTCTGTCAGTTAAGCCATGTTTAAAATGCTTAGCGGGCAGAGCGCTTGGACGGTTACCAAGAGACACGGGTTCGTATCCCGTTGCGTTCAAAGGTTTAGACGTTTTCGAAAAATGTCTTTTTTAAGGATCCCTTTTTTTCGAGAGAAAATTCGTAACAGATACTCCCCGATTGCCCCGGATGCCCGATTGGGGACTCTAACATGGTTATGGGGGTCTCCGGAAGTAGTCCGTCTACTTACTAAAACCTCACGGTGCTCCTTCTTGACAAGGTACCCCTTAACCCATTAAGGGACCCCGTAGATCTAAACGTAGTGTCGCGTGTCTCAGACACTACTCTCTCTGCAACACGATGGACACTCGAATACATGGACAGGCTAAGGAGTTATTTAAATATTTGTTTTTGTATTGCTTTTGTTTTGTTTTTAAATTGTTTTTAATGTAATATTATATCAATGTCAGTCTTATCGGTGCTTTTCTTATCAGCATAACTTTTTATTAACTAAGTAGTTAATTTTAAAGTTCATGGGTGTTTTCTATGGTTCTTTTGACGTTGTTATCACCTTCCCGCATAGCAGGGTAGTCAGAGAGAATCTAGTGTCAGAATTGAGTGACGGAACTTAACGTCTTTGCTACCAGAGCGAAGAAATTATAATATTATATAAATATTCCCCCGAGTGGAAATCGAACCCACAATCATCGCGTTTATAATCAGACGCTGTTCCACTGCGCTTAATATATTTATTTTTTTTTTTAGCTTCACGCTGTATCCCGCACACAGCAGGGTAGGCAGAGGGAACCTAGTGTTAATACACTTCGTTCCCCACTTTCCGCCGAATTCGGAGGCTTGCGTGTTAAGTGGCGGAACTTAACGCCGCGCTTTACCTCGACACCAGAGCGAAGAAAATGGAAATATATCTTCCACTCCTCGAGTGGGAATCGAACCCACAACCAGTCGTTTACAGTCACACGCTTGTTCCACTGCGCCACGGCTGGCCACATTTTTATTATTTTTTTTATTTGTGTTAATCCGAAATTATTTGATTTTGTCATTTGAATTTGATTGTTTTAAAAGTAAGGAAAAAGTGAAGATTAGACAACGTAGTCTACTAAGTTTCCGTCGTTTCCATCCGTTTCCTATCCTATGAGAGTCGAGAAGGTTAAAAAGAATTCATATTTTCTTGATAGTGAAATTGACATGAAAAATTATATATTATAAATTATTAATATTAAGTTTTTTTTTTGTACTTTTTTGTTTTACCCATAAAGTTAAGTAGGCGGAGATAAGTCCGGTAGTGTAGTCTAGTGTTAAGACAATCCGTTCTCTGCTTTCTCCTCAAATTTAATTTATTCCGTGTTGAGTGGCGGAAATAAACGCCGCATTTTGTCCTATCTAGAGTGAGGAAACGAAAGTAATCATTTTTCCGAGTAGGATTCGAACCCACAACCGCGTTTACAGTCAGACGCTGTCTCACTGCATTACGATAGGTTTTTCGTCAGAGAGGAGTTAATAGTGTTAAGACACTCCGTTCTCCACTTTCCGTCCAAAATCGAGATGTGCGAGTCGACGTTGCGTGATTAGTGGCGGAGATTAACGCCGCGCTTTGTCTTAAGTACCAGAGCGAAGAAATGAAAATTTAAATGAATGTCCCCGAGTGGGAATCGAACCCACAGCCATCGCTGTTACAGTCATTGCGCTGTAATGACCTCGAGATTATTAGAATTAAAGGTCAATTATGGAATAAATGGTTTAAAATACTAACATTCATTATGTAATAACATGAAAATAATTTAATGGGGCCCTCGCGTGCAAATGTATGAAATACACTATAGGAAATTAGATTTTTATTTGTTGTTGTTTGTGGGGTAGTGATTATAAACGTGATGGTAATAGGTTCGATTCCCACTCAAGAAAATTTTTATATATTTTTTAATTTTTTCTCTCTAGTAAGACAAAAGCGCCTTGTTATGTTCTGTCTCACAATAGGCAATGTCTCGATTTTGGTTGGAAAGCGGAAAACAGAGTGTCTTGACACTAAGTTATTTCTTTAACTATTCTGCCATGCGTACGTATACATACGTATGTATAGGAATAAAAAAAAATATAAATACCTTGTGGGCCAGTCGTGGCGCAATGGTACAAGCTTGTGACTGTAAACGACTGGTTGTGGGTTCGATTCCCATTTTAGGAGTGGAAATATTTAATATTTCCATTTTCGTGGCGTTGGCATTGGAGTAAAGTTCCGTCGCTTAACACGCAATGCCTCCAAAAAATCGCCGGAAAATGGGGAATGGAGTGTCATTACATTAGGTTCCATATACCTACCCTGCTGTGTGCGGGATACAGCGTGAAGCTAAAAAATGAAGCTATTAAAAATACTTATTTGTATTCAATAGAGAGAAAGTAATTTTGAGTGACTGCGTTCTCCACTTCACGTCCATTTGCCCTTTATATCGTTCTTGTATTAAACGTTGATAACTAGTTACAGATGGCTAGCCAATCGTGGTTGTTTATTGATGACTGCAGATCTAGGCTGTGTATATATGTATGGATTTTATTTTTATCTATTTGAAAAGATTCTTTATATCTTTGCTAGTATAGTTATATTATATATGCGAAAGTTTGTTTGTTTGTTTTTTTGTTTGCGTGTTTGGTACGCTTTCACGGTTAATCTGTTGGTCCGGTTTGGATGAAATTTGGAATATAAATAGTTGTAGATTAGATCCTCAGGTCAAGCATAAACTACGTTTTTTGGAAATATTAACTATTTCTAGTCCTCCAGTGGAAATCGAATCCACAACCAGTCGCTTTGTAGTCACACTTTGTGACTGCACCACGACTGGCCACAAATTCTAGTTGAGTAGCAAATTTTGCGTTTTATTTGAATAGACTGGAGGAACGCAAATAAATTAAATTTAATTATATCTGCGAGTGGGAATCAAATCACAACCGATCATATGAATTGTTCCACTGAATCACTGAATATTGTATTTTTTTTAAGCTTTATGTTTTATCCCGCACACAGCAGGGTAGGAGGGAACCTAGTGTTTAGACACTGCGTTTGCCATTTTCCGCTTTTTTAGCTCCATTTTTGTTTTTAAAATTTAAAAACATGATTTTGATGCATAAAAGCATGAATTTGAAGAAACTTGTACAACTAACTACTCGTAGGTTCCTAACTCAAATGCAATTTAGTGTTCCTTCTGTTCCTATATCTAATGGCATTACTATGAAGTTTTAGGTAGCACTATGAAGTTCTAGGGTTTGTTTTATTAACTAGGTATATTCGTTCAAAAAAAATATCGTTTTTTACGATATAGTATATCGTATGGATACTTTACGATATATCGTTCAAATATATCTTTATTTTTGATATATGGTAGATATTTAAATTATATTAAAATTTAATTTCTTCACAAAAATGCATTTGATATTCGATATATTGAATGAAATATATGTATAGATTGGACATATCGATATTACAATATTTTTCGTTTATATCACGTTAAAGCGATATATCGTATTTATAAAATATCGTTTATATCGTGCATTCGTATAAACAACAAGTTAATAGCTGCAACGCAGTTTGCGTGGATTGTATGAAAAAGCAGGTTCTGTTCCCGCATGGCAGAGAGTCAGAGAGAACTCTCCTCAGCAGAACTGCCTTCCGAGTCGGTGGTAGCTTTATGTACATTCCGACGATTCAAAGGTCCTTACAAAAGTCTATTTGAATAAAGATAATTTGAATTTGAAATTTGAACATAGTGTCAAGACACTCTGATTTTCAGTTTCCGCCCAAAATCAAGACATTGAGTGTTCAGTGACGGAGCTTAACGCCGGAGAAACCTCGACTGGAAATCTAACCTACATTTATTTGCGTAGATTATATCCCGTTCTCGTAGGCTTTTCTATAAATCCTTTCTTAGCTTTCCATTTGTCCCTAAGTAAGATAAATGCCATATTTCAGCTTCTTCAGCCCAGTCATTTCGTTCGTGTTTTTGTTTTATACGCAAGTCGGTAAATTCTATTCTTTTTTTTTATAGCTTCACGCTGTATCCTGCAAACAGAGCAGGGTAGGCAGAGGGAACCTAGTGTTAAGACACTCCGTGCCCCACTTTCCGCCGAATTCGGAGAATTGCGTGTTAAGTGGCGGAACTTAAGGCCGCGCTTTACCTCGACACCAGAGCGAAAAAAATGGAAATATTAAATATTTTCACTCTTCGACTGAGAATCCACTCTCAATCTCTTCGACTGAGTGGTCAGTCGCTGTTCCACTGCGACATGACCTCATACATATACGGTAGATATATATACGTAACGGTAGAAACCAATTTCACCGAACCAACGCGCTATAAAAATGAATGCCCATATTCCTATCGATTTTCAACCCGCCCATAGAACCGCATAGCTCGGCTATGCCTTTTTTCACGTAACTATTACCTACATGCGAAATACATTTTTAAAAAACGTATAAAAGTTTGAACGCAACGAGATTCGAACCTGTGCTTCTTGGAAATCTGCCTTTCAAGAGGTGCTTTCAAATTTTTTTTAGCTTCACACTGTATCCCGCACACAGCAGGGTAGGCAGAAGGAACCTAGTGTTAAAACACTCCGTTCCCCACGCACCGCCCAATTCGGAGGCATTGCGTGTTAAGAGGCGGAACTTGACGCCGCGCTTTGCCTCGATACCAGAGCGAAGAAAATAGAAATATTAAATATTTCCACTCCTCGAGTGAAAATCGAACTCACAACCAGTCGTTTACATTCACACGCTTGGGCCCATGGGCCACGACTGGCCCCGCATCTTATGTAACTTAGGTATATCATAAGGTTTAAGCCATTGAAGTATATTGAACAATTTAAAATAGTCATGTTTTGATATTTATCAGTGTTAATCAGACACTTGAAATATGAAACACATTTCTATAAAACATTTAAAAATTGTGTGGCCAGTCGTGGCCCAGTGGTGCAAGCGTGTGATAGTAAACGGCTGGTTGTGGGTTCAATTCTCACTTGAGAAGTGGAAATATTTAATATTTCCATTTTCTTCGCTCTGGTGTCGTGGTAAAGCGCGGCGTTAAGTTCCACCTCTTAACACGCATTGCCTGCAAATTGTGTCGGAATGTCGTCAATTGTGTCGTAAACGGAGTGTCTCAACACTAGGTTCCCTCTGCCTACCCTGCTATGTGTGGGATACAGCGTGAAGATAAAAAAATATTTAAAAATTTGGACGTAGCGGTATTCGAACTTGCGTATAAGAATTTCAACGTAGCCGGAAGTAAGACGTATCGTTTACCGGTGAGGGTGTTTTTTGGACTGTCAATAGGAGGCGTTTGAACGTAACCTCCAAATTTTGTCTGTTTTCCAAATTTTTTCTGTAATTTCGATTTTAAATGTATATCTTTAACCGTTTCCCGCTATTATCTGCGTAACGAGCAGGGTAGTCGGAGATAACCTAGTGCCTTCACTCTCCGTTCTCCACGTTCTGCTAGAATTTAAGACGCTGCATGTTGATAACCTTTTTGTTCAGACGTTTGTGTGTTGAGGGTTATTACCTAATTAATGAATTTTTGAATTATAACACGCCTTGGAAATGAAATGCTCGCTCCAGGCTATTCGAAAGGTATCATTGTCAACATATAATTATATCTGTAAATGCTTGACTAAAAAGAAAATTAAAGAAATATCGTCCTTCTGAGTTTCTTGCGCCGGTTCTTCTCAGGTCTGAGGCATTAACTTTAGTGTACCTGTGTCCGGTGGTAAACTATTTGACGTTCAAAAAATGAAGCTTGTAACTTCTTATTTTGAATAAAATTATTTGACTTTGACTTTGACTAAATTAACGCCACTGCCCAACGCCCAATAAACGTTATATACGTTAACGTCACGTACGTAATAAAAATAATTGTACAGGGAACTTTAATAAAATATATATTTTTCTGGAAATTAATAATAATTTGGGGCCAGACGTAGCGCAGTAGCACGACAGTGTGACTGTAAACGACTGGTTGTGAGTTCGATTCCCACTCGAGGGGTGGAGATATTTAATGTTTCCATTTCTTCGTTCTGGTATCAAAGGTAAAGCGCGGCGTTAAGTTCCGCCACTTAATACGCAATGGAGGAACGGAGTGTCTTAACACTAGGTTTCCTCTGCCTACCCTGCTGTGTGCGGGATACAGCGTGAAACTAAAAAAAATTCAATAATAATTTCTTCTTGAACTCTTTACAAATAAGTACACTATCATCGCGCGTTCCTTCAATATCCTTTAGGGACCATAACCCAAATTCGTGAGAACGGTCTAATGTCATTAATCTTGCATATTTTCGACAGGTTTATAGCATACCTATATTTTTTACTTTCATATATTTCTCTTCTATTTTCTACTTTCTCTTTCGTATTTACCATATAAAATAGTATATGTGAAGTAGTTAAAGACATAGAGAATAGTCACTCTTTTGTTCACTGTTAACTGGTTAAGTCTTAAGATGGAACAGTCAGTAATATCAGAATAGCAATCATTAAATTATATAAGAGATGATATTTTTAGCTTCTTTACTTTTTCCCACGTAATTAGAGAAGACCTGGCGTAAAGACCTTCCGTTCTCTTTTTCCTTTGCCCAACCGAATTGGGGAAATTGCAAGTGCAATTCCAAAAAAATAAATACAGGAATTCAAAGACCGTCAAGCTAAAATAATATAGTATTGAATAAAACGTTCTCATTTTTATCCATATAGTGAAAAGGCTCTAGTATCAAGACGCTTCATTGTCTACTTTCCGGTGCGTGTAGATCGACGAAATTAAATATCACTCCTTGTGGATGATATTCATTCCCATTTTGAAATGAAACTATGTTTAACCGGATTAATCGCGTATATTATTGGTATTCGAAAATACATTTTTAGAAACCCGACGTTTTGAACACTTTACAGTAGTCCGTGGTCACATAGTTTCATTTCAAAATGTGTAATAATCGCGAAAACAAAAGATGATATTCATTCCCCCAAATGTGCTTTGAACCCATAACCTCTATTCAGACTTGTGCCAACTAAGCCACCACGGCCTATTTCTATCTATCAAAGATAACTATGCTTTGATAAATGATAGCAGCTAGAGCACATTTCATTATCATTCGATCAAGAGAATGTAGGTCAGCGCTGTCTGAGTTATATACATTATATGTAATACTAGTGGCCAGTCGTGGCCCAGTGGCACAAGCGTGTGACTGTAAGCGACTGGTTGTGGGTTCGATTCCCACTCGAGGAGTGGAAATAGTTAATATTTCCATTTTCTTCGCTCTGATGCCGAGGTAAAGCACGGCGCTAAGTTCCCGCCACTTAACACGCAATGCCTCCGAATTCGGCGGAAAGTGGGGAACGGAGTGTCTTAACACTAGGTTCCCTCTGCCTACCCTGCTATGTGCGGGATACGGCGTGAAGCTAAAAAAAAATATATGTAATACTACTAATACCTGCTCGCAACTTCGCCCGCTTTTTTTATGAACCTTGCCAGACCTTCCGTTTATTTTTTCACCCTTAGGGAGACGGGTTAAGGATATAATCCCCTCCGCTGTAGGGTAGCGTCCTGTAAAAAATGGTCAATCCAGTAACGTGGTAGGAGAGTCGTTTTCATACTGTTTCGCCACCATTAACATGCTTAAAAAGGACTGAGAAATATCAATGCCCGCCAAAGTTCTACGTAATGTAAGACAGCTCTCCCTAATCCCCATCACATCCCATTCCTTTCTTCTCTCTCCTTCAGCTTCAAGTCGGGCAATGCGTCCAAAATTCCTCTAATGTTGTAGATGTTCATGGACGTAGGTAACCACTTACCTGAAGGCGGTCCGTCTACTTGTTTACCCCCCTTTTATAAATTAAATTAATCAAAGAAGTAACTCCTTAATATTCCATGTTTTCGCCGTGCGTGTGTCTATCGCGTTGTAGAGAGAGGAGAGAGGAGTGTCTGGGACGCGAGGCACTACGCTTTGGAATAAGGAGTCCCCTTTAAAATATTTTAACACTCATTTCTACTGTTCGAGCTGCTTTCTCTACCTAACCAGTATTTTCTAACTACTAGATTAAATTAGTAAAGCTTCGTTAAGTTAGTAAAGTTATTATGAAGTATAGACATTAATATCTCTGTTTTAATATCTATCTGGCTTAATATTTATCTGATTTCTACTGTAAAACGTATGAATTTAGACGGAAGATTCAGCCGGATATAGAACGTATGGCTTAGCGGTCAGTGTCTTTACGGATTCCACGAGGCCCAATCAAACCATAAGGGGGTTCAAATTTTTTATTACTTTTTTTAAAATTGTCCTATACATGTGAATATAACTTAAAAAAAATTAAAACACTCCACCTTTCAAAATAGTATTTTAGAAATACTTAAATACATTAATATTATACGTATTTAAAATTAGACTTTAATGCTGTGTTTATTAATAATATTGATCAATGATCTTCCACGAACTGTTTGTGCCAAAACTTATATGTAGGATGTCGGATAAACTAATTTGTCCTGGAAATAGTCCAGTAAACAAAACAGGAATGGAAAACGGAGTGTCTTAACACTAGGTACCCTGATTGCTTGTATCTATAGGGCATCGTGGCGCAGTGGCACAGTGTCTGGCTGTCCACGTGATGGTCGTGGGTTTGATGTATACTGTGTAGTTTATGTTAGCTTCACGCTGTATGGGGGATACAGTAGGCAGATGGAACCTAGCTCCACTTTCCGCCGAATTTGGAGGCATTGCGTGTTAAGTGGCGGTACTTAACGCCGCGAAGAAAATGGAAATATTAAATATCCAATCCTCGAGTGGGAATCGAACCTACAACCAGTCGTTTGAAGTCACATGTCTGTGCCACTGCGCCACGACTGGAAATATACATAAAAACATAAATACATACATAGATACATACATACATATATACATAGATATATATACACAAATACATGTCAGTTTATCCATATTGCCTAAGGAAGTACTGTTTAAGACGCTCATTCCAAAGTTTTAGTCTAGTTTAACTAAAGCGAGCTACCTCTCTCCTTAGTGGGAATCGAACCCACTACCATCTAATTTACAGTCAAAAGCTCTTCAACTATGCAACGATGGCCTCAATAGATAAAATTTCTAATTATACGTAAACTATATTTAGACGTTAGGAAATCCAGCGCATGATTTACTGGATGTTTATACGTACGTACCTACGTGCATTGCTTCATACATTGTAACGTTTGCCCTTTGGAAGTCGTGAGTCATGTCTTGCATTTAGTTAGGGTAAGTATTTAGGTAGTGTTGAGACACTCCGTTTCTCATTTCTGCCGTAATTAGAGATATTATAGTAGATGAAGTGTCGCATTTCGTCTTGTTAATATTAGGATAAACTTTTTTCTTTGTTTCTTTTTAGCTTTACTCTGTATCCCGTACACACAGCGGGGTAGGCAGAAGGAACCTACCTACCTCCGTTCCCCACTTTCCGACGAATTCGGAGGCATTGCGTGTTAAGTGGCGGAACTTAACGCCGCGCTTTACCTCGACACCAGAGCGAAGAAAATGGAAATTTGAAATACTTCAACTCCTCGAGTGGGAATCGAACCCACAACCAGTCGTTTACAGTCACACGCTTGTACCACTGGGCCACGGCTGGCCACATTAGGCTAATCGTATATATTAATATATTAATTTTAATATTCACTTACCTATATTAATTTTAATATTCATTATTTTAACAATCGATTCTATCGATTGATTGATCGGAAGTCGAAGTCAGAAGATCGCACATACAGTCAGACGCTGTCAGTCATGATAGCCTTAAATATTACCTCCTCTAATTATTAATCTTACTGGTCAAAAGTGTGTTTCGTTGTGGTTTAACTCTTCCTGGGCTATTTGTAGTAGACCTCTGACATTTGGCACAGTGAGGGATATCGAGCACAGTGTCTTGTGTGCTGTGAAGTTTTTTGGTGATAATTGTAACTGTAGTTTTTAATTAAATGGTCAAAAAGTGCCCATAGATTTAGGCTGTGAAACGTTAAGTGTTATGTTAGTGTTAAGTATTTGCTTTTCAAACTTTTTTAACATGTACTATATACCTCGCTCAGCTCATCCCGGCACGCAGAGCAAAGAGCCGGTTCCTTGTAATAGTTATTTTTCACCCATTACATTTGACACCATAACCATCACGTTCATACTTATTTTATTCTACTAAATAGTTACAAAAACGGAGTGTCTTAACACTAGGTTCTCTTTGACTACCCTGCTATCCACATAGCAAAGCTATCAAAAGATGAAGCTGTAAAAAGAAGCAGTCACGAATAGTACTAAAGTATTAAGAACAGATAATCCCAAAGCTTTACTGGTTTGAGTGAAATCGTGCAAATATGAGTAATATTGCTTCGTGGGAGAATTAAGATTGTCTATAGATATGTAGATGCCCTTTATATATGCATACAAGCTATGCTCGCGACTTCGTCCGCGTAGAATTTGACAAATAACCTAAGTTACTCCCTATTACATCAGTTATCTGTTAGTGAAAGTAAAATTATTATCCCATTAAAAACTGTCCAGCCGTTCTAGAGATTAGTCAGAATAAACAGTAAATATTGCAAAAAACGTTATTTTGGTATATATACCGCATACTGTGTGTCATGCACATATGTATTTGTTAAAAAACAGTAATTTTAATATTACAAACAAACACTCCCAATTCTATTTATTAGTATACATTAAATAGATACAGATTGCTATTATACATAATAGATAGTATAGATGGAGGCCAGTCGTGACTTCTGGGCACAAGGTTCGATGCCTGCTCGAGGAGGAGAAATCCATACTTATATTATAAATGCGAATGTCTGTGTGTTTGTTTGTCACGCTTTCACGGCTAATCTACTGGTCCGATTTGGATGAAATTTAGAATGAAAATAGTAAAAATGACTGGGTCTAACATAGGCTACTTAGTTTTTCAAAAATCAACCTCTAAAGGGTTGAAATAGGGGATGAAAGTTTATATGAAAAATCTACACCGCTTGACCGATTGTAATGAATTTTGGCATAAATATAGTTGATAATCCAAGGTTAAACATAGGCTACTTCATTTTTCAAAAATCCACCGCCGAGGGATGCAATATACCGAAACAGAAACATAGATCACGCAGTGAAGCCGCGAGCGGGACGCTAGTATTAGTATTAGTATATTTCCATTTTCTTCGCTCTGATGACAGCAAAGTGCTGCGTTATGTTTCGCTACTTAATACACAAAGTCTCTAGAATTCGGCGGCTCCTTTTGTTGCCTAATTTATGTAGTTTATATCTTTCATACAAATTTTCCTCTACTTTAGACCTTTAGGGATTGAGTGTTGAGAAAATAAGTAGCCTGTTTGAGCTGACGTCATCAACTATCTTTCCGAAAAAAAAAACTTAGTAATCGGTCAAGCGGCTTAGAATTTTCATATAAACTTTCATTCTTCATCTCTTTAGGAGTAAATTTTTGAAAAATAACGCTGTTCCATTGCGCCACGCCATTTCGTTATTTCTATTAAATGAAATTTAGTAGACAATAAGAAAATATAATGGATATAGATTACAAATTAAATTACAATATAATAAACAAATAATACCATAATAATAAACTTTTAAATATATCACTAAAATTAAAACTAATATAGTTCAAAATATTTAAATTAAAATAAAATAACAAATACAATAAATCATTATTTAAAAAAAAAGAACTGTCATTAAAATACAGTTCGGTTCATTCATACACTCTTTATATAAAAATAATTAAAAAAAAAAACAAAAATGTCACTGTCACTGTCAATGTCAAAAAAATATGTTTTTTAAACACAAAAGGTGCACGAAACTAATCTAAATGCCTTCCACTGGGATATTGAAACAACCGACCATCATGGAGGAGCCCCCAGCCTCGTTGAAGAAACGTCACTCCGTTATCTCTGGACGGAGTGATTTCTGTAAGTGTATAAGTTTATATTGTTAAAGTGGGTAAGTGAAAGTGGTGTGGGTTTAAATTTTGTAAGGATTTGAAAGGATTTTGGGTTCGATTCCCACTCAAATGATTTTTATTTTGTGTTTATTAAAAAAAAAAATGGTTATTTTGTGCCTTTGAATGTCCAGTTTTGGGCAAAATTTAATTGCAATTAACAATTTAATACTACCAATTGATCATTTTTTTGTTTGTGCGAAATACACAATTAACAATTAATTCATTCTTAATTCTAGTGTAATATATAAAAATTTATAAACATTAAGCTAATTTGTTTTATGTGATTGTAAATTGCAATTGAATTTTGTCCAACACTGCTGTAAACTATATAAATGTTATTGTGGCCAATTGTGGCGCAGTGGCACAAGCGTGTGACTGTAAACGACTGGTTGTGGGTTCGATTCCCACTCGAGGAAATTATATTTCCATTTTCTTCGCTCTGGTGTCGAGGTAAAGCGCGGCGTTAAGTACCGCCATTTAACACGCAAGCCTCTGAATTCGGCGGCGCGTGGGGAACAGAGTATCTTAATACTAGGTCACCTCTGCCTACCCTGCTGTGTGCAGGATACAGCGTGAAGCTAAAAAAAAAATCGTTATTGTGGCACAGTGGGATAGATTCAGACTATACAAAAGATTGTATGCACGCCTGTAAGCCATGGCGTTAAGTTCCGCCATCTCACTAACGTAACCGAATCTTGATTTTTGGCGGAAAGTGGAGAACTGAGTGTTTCAACACTATATTTTGTCTGATTACTGTGATTTGCAAGAAAAGCGTGAAGCTGTTAAGAAGGTAAAAGTTCTTCCTATCAGACCCATAGTATTAGAAAATCGTGAAGTTATATCTATGTATCATTTTCTTCTTAAGTTTTAGTTTTCTTAAATTTTGCTTTGTTATCTTGTGTATTTTTACATTTAAAGTGTTATTTATTTACGCACAGGAAATTTCTTAAATTTCCTAATTTAAAAACACATTTTTATTATATTTTTATAAGCCAAACTTTCTGGCTTTTAAACGCATGACTTAACGGTCAGAGCAGTTTCCAAGAGTCACTGGTTCGAATTCCACTACGTTCTATTATTTTTTTAAATATATTATAATATTATATATTACAATTAAAAATCCAACATAAAATAATTTGAAGACTATTCTCATAAGCTATTCTACCGATTCTCATCCATATTTCTTTGGTCTACTAAACGTCTAAATCTCTTATTCCCACCACAGGGTCATCCTCAGACGAAGACGAAGGCGTCCAGCCCCACGAGAAGGCAATAGCCGCAGGTCAACCAAACCCGCCGTACTGCGTCCGCAACGTCGACCAGCACGCCTTCGGCAGGAGGGAGATTGAGATCGCTGAACAGGAGATGCCTGGGATAATGGCTTTGAGAGCTCGCGCTAAGGATGATAAGCCTTTGAAGGATGCTAAGGTTGGTTTTTTTTTATTATTGTACATATACTAAAGTTTATAGAGATTAAGAAAGATGATGAAGGAGTGTTGAAATACTCCTTTATAATTTTTTATATAGACACTAGCGGCCCGCTCGCGGCTTCGCTGCGTGGACTGCCTAATTATTTCGTTATGTTGCAACCCTCGGGGGTGGATTTTTGAAAAATAAAGTAGCCTATGTTTAAGCTTGGATTATCAACTATATTTATGCTAATTCAATGGCCGCGTGAACTATGTAGCTTTTTCGGTATATTGCAACCCTCGGTGGTCGATTTTTGAAAAATAAAGTAGCCTATGTTTAACTTTGGATTATCAACTATATTTATGCAAAAAATCATTACAATTGATCAAGCGGTTTAGATTCTTCATGTAAACTTTCATCCCCTATTTTAATCCCTTAGAGGTTAATTTTTGAAAAAATAAGTAGCCTATGTTAGACCCAGTCACTTTTACTACTTTCATTCCAAATTTCATCTAAATCGGACCGGTAGATTAGCCGTGAAAGCGTGACAGACAAACACACAGACTTTCGCATTTATAATATAAGTATGGATATATACAGCAGTGTAGCAGTCAAGTCTTGGTCCAATATAATATTCAAGATGGGTAGTTTAAATGTCTAATTTTTTGTCGTCCAATAAACAAACGGTTCAGACCGCCTCAGCCGTCGTGTTGCAGTGGGACGTCTAATTGTAAACGCGATTGGTTGTGGGTTCGATCCGCACTCAGAGCAAAAAAATGCTTTTTTTTTTAGTTTCCTAGTGTAAAAAAATGTATATTTTTTTAATTTTTTCTGGTGTAAAAAAATGTATGTTTTTTTAATTTTACTAGTGTAAAAATAAGTATTTTTTTTTTAATTTTCCTACTGTAAAAAACAATTTTTTTTTTTCATTTACCTAGTGTAAAAAAAAAGATTTTTTTTTTGTTTTCCTAGTGTAAAAAAATGTATTTTTTTTTAATTTTCCTAGTGTAAAAAAAACATTTTTTTTTATCTTCCTTAGTGTGATAAGCCGCGGCGTTGAGCTCTGCACTCTGACTGTATTGTACTCAGACGAAAAGTGGAGAACGGAGTGTCTTAACACTAAATTCTCTCAGACTACCCTGCTCTGCGGGAATATGCGTGAAGCTATTAAAGAATCATTCAAAACCTTGACCCTTTGTAACGAATATAGAAACGAATCGATCATAATATTATTTGGGTTGCGTGTTTTATAGCGACAGTGTTCTATGACTGATGTAGGTACCTTACTTCATGAAACTTCATGGAAATACATGGAAATAGATATCTATTTTTGTAGTTTTTCATGTTAGGAATAGAAATAGCTTATTAGTGTTTGCTTAAAGGACAAAGTTTTCAAAGTTTGTTTTAAAGACTTTAGAGGTATAACGAATACCTGATTGATTCTTAAAGTTCTTTAGTTTGATTCTTAAAGGAACTACTAACTACTTTGCATTAAAATGTACTTGCTTATATCTAGTATATTAGAATAATCTAAATCATATTTGTATAGTGTCTCGTGTCGAGGTAAAGCGTGGCGTTAAGTTCCGCCACTTAACACGCAAGCCTTCGAATTCGGCGGTGCGTGGGGAACGGAGTGTCTTAACACTAGGTTCCCTCTGTCTACCCTGCTGTGTGCGGGATACAGCGTGAAGCTAAAAAAATAACCCTTAAAAATATTCAATAAATAGCATTACCCGTCTCAATTTCATTCATAGGTGCCAGAATATAGAAACGAATCGATCATAATATTATTTGGGTTGCGTGTTTTATAACGACAGTGTTCTTTGACTGATGTAGGTACCTTACTTCATGGAAATTCATGGAAATATATGAAAATAGATATCTATTTTTGTAGTTTTTCATGTTAGGAATAGAAATAGCTTATTAGTGTTTGCTTAAAGTTTTCTAAGTTTGTTTTAGGTTAAAGGTATAACGAATATTAGTGTCCGACCGAAGATTCGGTTTCGGTTTCGGTTTCGGCAAGTTTCGGCAAAAAAATGTAGTTTCGGCCGTAGTTTCGGTTTCGGCAAAAAAGCTGCCGAACCTTCGGCAATGCCGAAACTCTATTAACTCGTAAATTTTCACACGTCGTTTAGCTACATTTGAGTGTTTTTATTGCTTGTGTCTCAAGACATGGTAAACGATTTTAATGAATTATAAACGTGTGTTAAGAATAATATGTGTGACATTGTGTGAATGACACTGTGTTTGTTCTCGTAAGTGTGGCTCCTTTCAGGGGCTGACTATTAATTTTGGGGGACCCTGGGCTAATTATTACATTGGAGGCCAGCCTAATTAGTTGTTATTTAAATAACTATACAATTGTTACACAGGACTTCTATAAAATATACAGAATATAGTCTAATTAAATATCAATAAATCTTATCACAAACTAGCACATAAATTTACCTGCAAGAAAGACACAGTTAAGTAAGTAATAGGTACTAATAGTAAGCCACAATATAAACATATTGTGGCAATAAAATACCAATTTACCAAATGCCTAATAAATTTACCAAATTCGTAACGGGGACTGAGGGTCTTGAAAACTCACATGTCTCTACACTACAGCTCAAAAAGCCTCTATGTAAATTCACTCCAGGTGCCCGGGCAAAGAGAACTTGCGTTCCACATTAGAGGAGTTGTGGATATGTTGCCGGCCTTGAGGGTGAAGAAGAAACAAGGATGGGCAGAGAGAGTTGGCTAACATGACATCGAACCATTATGACATATTTGGTGGTTCATTTTTCACGTAATTGTTGCGAGCTATTTGAATAGACACAAACAAGTAGCTAAAATTATACGTATATATTAAAAGTTGCTCTTGGAAAAGGCATTTTGTGGACATGAAGGTAGAGGACAAAGCTATGCCTTGCTGTCGATGATATTCTTGTGAAAACAATAAAAAAATATTAATTAAAACTTTACCTACCACTACCAAGCCGGGGAAATTGAAAAGACCAATGGCGGGTTTGAACATTACAAGAAGATATTTTTATATTTTTTTAATATTTTTTAGCGTTCACTCAACACGCAACGTCTCCATTTCGGGCAGAAAGTGGTGAACGGAATGTCTTGACCCTAGTTTCTCTCTGACTACCCTGCTATGCGGGTAAAAGCGGAGCGCAAAAGCGTACATACAAAAACATATAGTATTAACAATAAAACGTAAAAAATGTACTATGTTTGATTCTTAAAGGAACTACTAACTACTTTGCATTAAAATGTACTTGCTTATATCTAGTATATTAGAATAATCTAAATCATATTTGTATAGTGTCTGGTGTCGAGGTAAAGCGCGGCGTTAAGTTCCGCCACTTAACACGCAAGCCTTCGAATTCGGCGGTGCGTGGGGAACGGAGTGTCTTAACACTAGGTTCCCTCTGCCTACCCTGCTGTGTGCGGGATACAGCGTGAAGCTAAAAAAAAGTTTTCAAAGTTTGTTTTGAAGAGTTCTTTAGAGGTATTCGTTAGTTCGATTCTTAAAGGAACTACTAACTACGTCTCGTTAAAGGATACTTACTTCTTATGCCTAGTTAGTATTCGTGTGTGTCTTTACATAAGTATAGCTTTTTTTTTTGTTTTTTATTATTCTATTTATATATAATTTTAAATCACATATATGTGTGTATATTGAAAACATATAAAAAAACGAAATAAAATAAGTGCAAGTTCGAATCTCTAAAGCTTAAATTTATACGTTTTCTTATTTTAAGGAGGTATGTATATAAATAAAAAAAGACTTATACTTATATTATAAATGCGAATGTCTGTCTGTTTGTCTGTAACGCTTTCACGGCTAATCTACCGGTCCGATTTGGATGAAAATTTAAAATGAAAGTATTTATTTATTTATTTATTTATTTTCTTTATTACACCAACAAAACTTAACAGTAAACACAAAGAAGGCAAAGAAACAACGGAGTACAATTTTGGTGCAAAGGCGACCTTATCACCACAGGTGATCTCTACCAGGCAACCCTTACCATGAGAACAATATGAAAAAGCAGAGTACATTGGGATTTTGGTTGGTGTACAAATGATTTAAAATAAGAACAAAAAAATAAAAATAAAGTAAAAATTAATATTAATATATTGTTCGATAAAAATAAACCTACATAAAAAAGTTACATTCTAAATATTACATACTAGCATACACAAATAACTATATAAATATATAAAAATAAATACATATATAAATATATAAAGGCTAAAAGTTACAATAAACTTAAATAAACAATAATTACATACATATGAATTTTAAAGAGAGAGAAAGTAGTCTTTAAGACGACGCTTGAATATCGAAACTGACTTGGCGGCTCGTATTTCACGCGGGAGCGTGTTCCAAAGAATCGCAGCTTTGACAGTAAAAGAGTCACCATAGGTTTGGGTACGACTGGGTGGCAATTCCAGTTTGTTATCGTTCAGTGACCTGAGATTGAGGGAGTGGTTGGTACCAAGAAAATGGAACCTAGATTTGAGGTATTCTGGTGTGTGGGGATGGTACAGGATAGTATATAGAAGTGTTAAGATATGGTAATTACGTCGATGCCTTACTGTGAGCCATTTGAGTAGGGTCCTGTGTTCAGTGATATGGTCAAATTTTTTTAAGTTGAATATGAACCGAATGGCCATGTTTTGCATTCGATCTAACTTGTTAAGGAGAGCTTGGGAAAGGTCACAGTAGCAGGCGTCGGCGTAATCAAAAAGAGGAAGGAGAAGAGACTGGGCAAGAGTTATTTTAGTCTTAATGGGAAGAAATTTCTTCCATTTTCTCAAACGACAGATCACAGCAAAGAACTTCCTGCTGACTTCCGATATATGAGGAGACCAACAGAGAGTGTTGTACATAGTAAGACCGAGATTTTTTACGGTACTACGAAACTCCAATATATTGCCATCAAACACAACAGAAGAAAGGGATGAAGAAGAGATCTTTGATAGTAAGTGACGATTACCAAAGACAGCAACTTGTGATTTGCTCGCATTTATGGATAATCCAAACGATTTGCTCCACGTGCAGACAGATTGAAGGTTGGAGTTAAGTTTAGCGATTGCGTTATGGAGATCGTCGATAGGAGCCGTTACATAAACTTGGAGGTCGTCGGCATAAAGGTGATAGGGTAAAGTTAGGGAATTGGTAATACAATTAATAAAAATAGAAAAGAGAAGAGGGGACAGGATACCGCCCTGGGGGACACCAGCACTAAGTTTGTGGGAGGAGGAATATTTATCATTAATTTTAATGCACTGCTCACGGCCACAAAGATAAGATCGGAACCAATTGACAGCACTAGGAGAGACATTTATGGATTTTAAGACAGCAAGAAGTATATCGTGGTCTACGGTGTTAAACGCATTAGAAAAATCTAATAGAGCGATAATACTTACTTGCTGATTGTCAATGCCTTGTCTGATATCATCACAGATTTTGATCAGTGCAGTAGTCGTACTGTGACCTGGACGGAATCCTGATTGAAAAGGGCTAAGAATATGGAATTTGAAAAGGTATGATGAGAGTTGGCTGTAAACTATGCGCTCTAGAACTTTAGAACTTTAGAGAAAGTAGTGAAAATTACAGGGTCAAACATAAGCTATTTATTTTTTCAAAAAACAACTTCTGAAGGGTTAAAATAGGGGATGAAAGTTTATATGATAAATCAACACCGCTTGACCAATTTTTATTAAATTTTAGCATAATTATAGTTAATAATCCAAGGTTACTTTATTTTTCAATAATTCACCCCCGAGGGTTGCAATATAACGAAACAGTTATGCCGTTTACGCGGCGAAGCCTAGCGCAGGCCGCTACATATCATAAATGTAGTTCATTCCTGGAAAATCGTTATTGTTGTAAGTAATTTGCAAAAATGTCCCTAATAAAAATATAAATTACATCAAGCATATCCATACTTATATTATAAATGCGAAAGTCTGTGTGTTTGTCTGTCACGGTTTCACGGCTAATCTACCGGTCCGATTTGGATGAAATTTAGAATGAAAGTAGTAAAAATGACTGGGTCTAACATAGGCTACTTACTTTTTCAAAAATCAACCTCTAAAGAATTAAAATAGGGGATGAAAATTTATATGATAAATCTACATCGTTTGACCGATTTATTTTATTTTAGCATAATTATAGTTAATAATCCAAGGTTACTTTATTTTTCAATAATTCACCCCCGAGGGTTGCAATATAACGAAACAGTTATGCTGTTTACGCGCCTTGGGGGAAGTCAGTTGCTCTAGCTGGTCGAAGTTGAGCGTCGTCAAGATGAGAGCTTTAAGGTTTATTAATAGTGCGGTTCATGACGGAGGTCAAAACGAGGTGGTGACGAAAGTCAAGTACTACGGAGGTTATAATACGGGCTGGTTAGTTATGCTGTTTACGCGGCGAAGCCTAGCGCAGGCCGGTATATATAATAAAAGTCGTTCATTCCTTTATCATTATTTTTGTAGGTAATTTGAAAAAATGTCCCCAATAAAAATATAAATTACATCAAGCATATATGTAAGTGTTGCCTTGAATAAGAAATTGTAATATTAATTAAAATATATTAAATGAAATATAATATCTATAAATATTAAGAAATATGTAAAAGATAGTCATAGTAAGTTATATTAATACTGTGTAATAGATATAAGTTACATTTAATATTTAAGAGAAATTGAAAGAAAACTGGACTCTCTTATGGTATATTTTCTAAATTTAGTTTTAAGCTCTGATATTGTTAATGAAAAAAGGAATTTATATATAAAAAAAGATTATTTTAAAAAAAGGTACAGACCTTATGTCCGTAGTGGTATAAACTAAATTGTAAAAAAAAATATATGTAAGTGTCACGACGTAGCCCGATTGATACGTATTGCTTGTTTGAAGAGTTTAGACGCTACCAAACAGACGCAGGTTCGAATCCTGCCGAGTGGAAATTTGTATATGTTTCTAATACTTACTTAAATGTGGGTAGATTTAAGAGTTTAAAAAAAGCTTTTTTGTATTTTTTGACTATGCACGTATGGTCTATAACCTTTTTTTGAAATATTCTTTTTTTTTTATATAAATTACAATTTTTCTACAAATATTACTACTTAAAACTTATTTTTTTTCAAATCTAAGTGAAAAATAATGTACACTTCACTTCTCTTCTCTCCTATCTCCACTCTACACATACATTAAACATTAGAAATGTCCAGAATTCTCTTTTTCTCTCCCCAGATCGTGGGTTGCACACACATAAACGCACAGACCGCTGTGCTAATAGAGACGCTAGCTGCCCTCGGTGCTACTGTGCGCTGGGCTGCCTGTAATATATACAGTACACAGAACGAAGTGGCAGCCGCTTTAGCTCATGCTGGTAAGTCATAAGTCTTATTTTTCAAATAAAACTTATATTTTTTTTCTAGCTTTAAGCCTAAACATGTAGGCAGGAAATGTCAGTCGGGTAGTGTCAAAGCACTCCTTTTCCTAGTTTCAACTTAAATCTGAAGCATTGACATGTGAAACAGCGCAGAAATAACAATAATTTAAATACAATAGTTTTTCTGAGTAGGAATGGAACCCGCAACTATCAGGTGTAAAGTCTAGCTTTTTTTATAATGTCTTTAAATGTTTTTTTAGCTTCACGCTGTATCCTGCACACATTCGGGTAGGCAGAGGGAACCTAGTATTAAGACACTCCGTTCCCCACTTTCCGCTTAATTCGGGGGCTTGCGTGTTAAGTGGCGGAACTTACTTCCTTTCTGAAATCCATTATAAAGAACTTCTTCCCCACTCCCAAATTCTCCCACAGGATTTGCAATATTCGCGTGGCGTGGGGAAAGCGAGGAGGCGTTCTGGTGGTGTATCGACCATTGCTGCACTCCCACAAGCGCGTGAAAGAACGGAGAAATGAAAATTATTTACATATAATTAATTATTCCTCTCCATGTGTAAATAATTCTAATAAGTCTGCTTACGTAATATTTGATGAAAAGTGGAAAACAGTGTGTCTTGTGTCGATTAAAAAATTGAAAACAAACAAAAAACATTTCTCCCCACTCTCAAATTCTCCCACAGGATTCGCAATATTCGCGTGGCGTGGTGAAAGCGAGGAGGCGTTCTGGTGGTGTATCGACCAGTGCTGCACGCCCACCGGCGCGTGGCAACCCAACATGATACTGGACGACGGCGGTGACGCCACCCATCTGATGCTGAAGAAACATCCTAACACTTTTAAGCAGATTAAAGGTTTGATTTTGATTGATTTTGTTTGATTTTGGTTGATTTGTTTTGATTTTTTGGTTTATTTAAGATGTGTGTAATTGGTTAAGTATGATGCTAAATGATGGCGTTGACAAAGCCTTGGGTGGCAGGCAAATGGTAGGAGAAAACCTGGCCGCCCTCTTACTACCTGGAGGCGATCTGTCGAAAAGGAGGCAGCTTCAGTTGGTCTGGGCTGGCCAGACCTGGAAGCTGTTGCATAAAATCGAGAGCAGTGGAAATCCCTTCTACGAGCCCTATGTCTCTGATAAGGGATAAAAAGACGACATCATCATCATCATCAATAAATGATGGTGGTGATATTACGCATCTGATGTTGAAGAAATGTCCTAATACCTTTAAACAGATTAAAGTTTTGATTTTGGTCGATTTGTTTTGATTTTGATTGATTTGGGTTGATTTTAGTTGATTTGGGTTGATTTGTTTGTTTTTTTTTTCAATTTTTTAGTTCATATAAAAAGTGTGTAATTGGTTGAGTATAATGTTAAATGACGGTAGAGATATCATTTATCTGATGCTAAAGAAACATCCAAACATCTTTAAGCAGATTAAAGGTTCGATTTTTGTTGTTTTGTTTGATTTTTATTGATTTGTTTTGATTTTTTGGTTTATTTAAGATGTGTGTAATTGGTTAAGTATGATGCTAAATGATGGTGGTGATATTACGCATCTGATGTTGAAGAAACATCCTAACACGTTTAAGCAGATTAAAGGTTTGATTTTGATTGATTTTGGTTGATTTGTTTTGGTTTATTTAAGAAGTGTGTAATTGGTTAAGTATGATGCTAAATGATGGTGGTGATATTACGCATCTGATGTTGAAGAAACATCCTAACACTTTTAAACAGATTAAAGGTTTGATTTTGATTGATTTTGGTTGATTTTGGTTGGTTTGTTTTGATTTTTTGTTTGATATAAGAAGTGTCAATTTGATTGAGTGTTATAATAAATGATGGTAGGGATATAATTTATCTGATGCTGAAGAACCGTCCTAACACCTTTAAGCAGATAAAAGGTTTGATTTTGATTGATTTTGGTTGATTTTGCTTGATTTTGGTTGTAAGTGGTGGTAGTAGTAAGTGATCGAGTGAAATAGTAAATGACAGTGGTGACGCCACGCATCTGATGCTGAAGAAACATCCTAATACGTTTAAGCAGATTAAAGGTTTGATTTTGGTTGATTTGTCTTGATTTGTCTTCATTTTTGGTTCGTATAAGAAATGTGTAATTGGTTGAGTATGATGTTAAATGTTGGTGGTGATATTACGCATCTGATTCTAAAGAAACGTCTTAACACTTTTAAGCAGATAAAAGGTTTGATTTTGATTGATTTTAGTTGATTTGTTTTAATTTTTTGCTTGACATAAGAAGTGTGAAGTTGATTGAGAGTAAACCCCGGAGCACCCTGAAGGCGACGGTGGTCTGCAATAGGCGGGGCCGTCCACCGAGGCGTCGTAGTGGAATGCGCGAGTGAACCTGCGTCGTCTCATGAGGGTGGAGAGGGTTTCCGCTGGTTTTTTTGGGTTGATTTTGATTGATTTGGGTTGAGTTGTTTTGATTTTTTGTTTGATTTAAGAAGTGTGAAGTTGATTGAGAGTGATAATAAATGATGGTAGGGATATCTGATGCTAACACCCTTAAGCAGATAAAAGATTTAATTTTGGTTGATTTTGGTTGATTTGTCTTGATTTTGGTTGTAAGTGGTGGTAGTAGTAAGTGATCGAGTGAAATAGTAAATGACAGTGGTGACGCCACGCATCTGATGCTGAAGAAACATCCTAATACGTTTAAACGTTTGATTTTGATTGATTTGTTTTGATTTTTTTTGGTTGATATGTATGGTATGTGTATTTATATATGGTATGTGTAGTATGGTTGAGTGTGATAATAGTAAATGAGGATTTTATCATTTATCTCCTGCTTGTGTATCTGTATGTATAGTTCTATTTGTATCTCTTTGACACTACATTGAGCATGTGTACTTATTTATTTGTACTTTTTTTTGAGTTTGTATTTTATTTTTATTTTTTTAGCTTAACGCTGTACCCCACATAGCAGGGTAGGCAGAGGGAACCTAGTTTTAAGACATTCCTTTCTCCACTTTCCGCTGAATTCGGAGGCATTGCGTGTTAATTGGCGGAACTTAATGCCGCGTTTGCCTCGACACTGGAGAGGAAAATTGAATCTTAAATATTTCCACTCCCCAAGTGGGAATAGAACCCACAACCACTTTGTGCCCATAAGCCACGACTGGTACGACTTTTTACTTATAGAAATTAATATATATTAATTCTATATTTTCAGGTATAGTAGAAGAAAGTGAAACTGGTGTACACAGATTATATCAGCTCAGCAAAGCTAACAAGTTGTGTGTGCCGGCAATGAACGTCAATGACTCAGTCACCAAAACTAAATTTGATAATTTTTACTCTTGTAGGTAAGTGGGTTCGATTTCTAAAATATGTTTCTGTACATTTTTCTGTACATTTATATTTTTTACTTTTCTTTTTAAAAATGTATATTTTTGTGTAATTTAATGTGTATACGTAATTAATAAATCGTTTGGTTGTCATTTTAATCAATTTATTTATGAATCAATTTATCAATCTGATTAATGAATCCATTTTTGTGATTTAAATAATTATTAGATTTTTCTAAAGAACTGATTGATGTGTATTATTGACTGACAATAATAATTTTAATTACATTCACGCTATATCCCGCACACAGCAGGGTAGACAGAGGGAACCTAGTGTTAAGATACTCTGTTCCCCACTGTATTTGTATGTAATTTTAATTACATTTAATAATTTATATAATCGTAGTTGAATTTTCAGCTCAAAATAAAAAAAGATAACAATTCTCAATATTGCAGTTACAATCCATTTTTTATATAATAATCAAAGATAACGAAGCAGTAATAATAAATTAAATATAATCATTCTCTCCAATAGAAATTAAACTCACAACAATCTCTCCGTCCAAAAGGTCTCTTCGTTCACCATTTTCCTTTTTAAAGCTAGAAATTTCCACTTTTTTCCAGGGAAAGTATAGTAGATGCATTAAAACACGGCTCAGATTTAATGAATTCATTTGGTTGAACAATTTATTAATGAATCAATTTAATCAATCTGATTAATGAATCAGTTTTGATTCAGTGTTTTTATTTATTTCCAGGGAAAGTATAATAGGTGGACTAAAATTTACCACAGATCTAATAAATTAATTAGGTTGATTAATATATTTCTGAATCAATTTATCAATCTGATTAATGAATCAATTTAGATTCAGTTGTTCCATTTATTTCCAGGGAAATTATAATAGGTGCACTAAAATTTACCACAGATCTAATAAATTAATTAGGTTGATTAATATATTTCTGAATCAATTTATCAATCTGATTAATGAATCAATTTTGATTCAGTGATTTTATTTATTTATTTCCAGGGAAAGTATAATAGACGCATTGAAACGCAGCACAGATCTAATGTTCGGCGGCAAGCAGCTGGTGGTGTGCGGCTACGGGGAGGTCGGCAAGGGGTGTTGCCAGGCGTTGAAGGCTTTGGGATGTGTTGTGTGTATTCATTATTGTTTATTTACATTTATTTGAAGTTATGAATGTATTTAAAAAATATATATTTTTTTAGGTCATACTGTATACAATATAAAGCAGGGTAATGTAGTGTTAAGACACTCCGTTCACTGAATTCGGGAGGCATTGCGTGTTAAGGGGTGGAACTTAACACCGAGCTTTGCCTCGACACTAAAGCAAAATGAAATAAGCTTAAAATTGATTAAGATTTTTCGTGTTGTTTTGCGGATTTTAACGCCGCAAGACAAAGCTTGCTGCACAGAGATTATTGTCATCAACTTATATAATATATTAAATAATAACATTGGGACCACTCGTGGAGTGGAAATTTTACGTTTTCTTCGCTCTGGTATCGAGGCAAAGCGCGGCGTTAAGTTCCGCCACTTAACACGCAATCCGAATTCAGCGGAAAGTGGGGAACGGAGTGTCTTAACACTAGGTTCCCTCTGCCTGCCCTGCTGTGTGCGGGATACAGCGTGAAGCTAAAAAAAAATAAGAACAGCTTTTTCTATTATAGCAGGGTAATTAAGAAATTTAGTGTCAGTATATTGCGTTTTGACTTGCGGAACTTGACGTTTTGTTTTGTTTTATAACAGCGAATATAAAACTTATAATTCAAAGTGGGAATGGAACCCACGACCATCGAGTTTATAATTAAAAAAACAAAACATCACTAATGTATTATCAATCAATTGATTCATTGTACATTTATAAACGAAAGATGCATTAATGATTCATTAATTATTTTAATGAATCGTATGATTTATTAATTGATTTATTTATACTATTTCAGGTATATGTAACAGAGATCGATCCCATATGTGCGTTACAAGCAGCCATGGACGGTTTTAGAGTTGTCAAATTAAATGAGGTAAGTATTTATTTTATGGTTTCACTTTTTTCATATAGAAGAAGGGTAGTTAGAGAGAACGTAGTGTCAATACACTCCGTTTTGCACGCATCGCCTGTAACTGAGACTTTATCGTACTTTGGAAATAATTTAATTTAATAACAATGATTCGGGGAATGCCCCGAGTGGGAATTGAACCGACGGATATTTACAGTTAAACGCTGACCCACTGCGCTACGAAGGTCTATGAAATATATTTCATATTTTATGGGTCACTAGCGGCCCGCTAGCGGCTTGACCGCATGGATTATTTCGTTATATTGCAACCCTCGGGGGCGCATTTTTAAAAAATAAAGTAGCCTATGTTTAAGCTTAGATTATCAACTATATTTTTGCCAAAATTCATTACAATTGGTCAAGCGGTTTAGATTTTTCATATAAGCTTTCATCCCCTATTTCAACCCTTTAGAGGTTGATTTTTGAAAAATATGTAGCCTATGTTAGGCCCCGTCATTTTTACTACTTTCATTCTAAATTTCATTCAAATCGAAACGAACCTAAATGTGTTAATAACACTTTAAATATGTTCCTCTTTTTTACAAAGAGTATATAAATTTGAATGGAGCGGGTTTCAATGGTATCCGCCCAATTATTTCGACCTCTAAATCGGAAAATAATAAACATTTTCGTATGTTTTCTAAAAATCTTTTTTTCAATTTCCTGTGGTGATATTTTTTTCGCTTTACGCTGTATCCCGCACACAGCAGGGTAAGCAGAAGAAACCCAGTGTCAAGAAACTCCGTTCCCCACGCACCGCCGAATTCGGGGGCATTGCATGTTAATTGGCGGAACGTTACGCCGCGCTTAGCCTCGACACCAGAGCGAAGAAAATGGAAATATTCAATATTTCCACTCCTCGGTAATCGAACCCACGACCAGTCGCTTTACAGTCACACTTTGTGCCTACAGATCACCACTGGCCCTATGTCATTTTAATTCCAGTATTTCTTTTACAAAAAAATGTCCCACTTTTTTGCAGCTACGTCAAAGTTCTTACATCCATATTTATATTAGAAACTAGCGGCCCGCTCGCGGCTTCGCCACGTGATCTACATGGCTGTTTCGGTACATTGCAACCCTCGATGGTGTATTTTTGAAAAATAAAGTTGCCTATGTTTGACCTTTGATTTATCAACTATACATATGCCAAAATTCGTTACAATTGGTAAAGCGGTGTAGATTTTTTATATAAACTTTCATCCCCATATTTCAACCCTTTAAAGGTTGATTTTTGAAAAACTAAGTAGCCTATGTTAGACCCAGTCATTTTTACTACTTTCATTCTAAATTTCATCCAAATCGGACCGGTAGATTAGCCGTGAAAGCGTGACAGACAAACACACAGACATTCGCATTTATAATATAAGTATGGAAGTATGGATGCGTAAGTCTGTCTGTTTGTCTGAATCGTTACTTAAGGATAGTGTAATAAAATTTAATGTAGATTTTAAATTTAAGTCAGTCAACTCAAGAGACATTGTTAAAACATTTAAATCGCTAGACATCAAGAAAACATCAGATTTGTGGGGTATTTCTATTAAGCTATTTAGTCATATTATAGAAGCTATTGCTCCCCACCTCGCTACTTTATTTAATAACTAGCGATCCGTTCGCGGCTTCGCTGCGTGAACTATTCCGTTACATAGCAACCCTCGGGGGCGCATTTTTAAAAAATAATGTATCTTATGTTTAAGCTTAGATTATCAACTATGTTTATGCCAAAATTCATTACAATTGGTTAAGCAGTTTAGATTTTTCATATAAACTTTCATCCCCTATTTCAGCCCATTAGCGGTTAATTTTTGAAAAAATAAGTAGCCTATGTTAGACTCATAATTATTTACTACTTTCATTCTAAATTTCATCCAAATCGGACCGGTAGATTAGCCGTGAAAGCGTGACAGACAAACACACAGACTTTCGCATTTATAATATAAGTATGGATTGTTTACAGCATGGTGTGTTTCCTGACCTAATGAAATTCAGTAAAGTCATACCAATATTTTAATCGGATAGTACATCTGATCCCAACAATTTTCGACCTGTAGCTGTACTACCCTCACTTAGCAATTTTTTTGAAAAAATAATTTAAATCAATTATTACTGCATTTCGATTTACACAATCTTATGCATGATAAACAGTATGGCTTCACTAAAGGCCGCTCTACCACCGATGCCGGTGTCGGTCTTCTTAAGAGTATTTATGAGGCCTGGGAGGAATCGCAGGATGCTCTGGGCATGTTCTGTGACTTGTCCAAGGCATTTGATTGCGTTCAGCACTCCACATTGGTCAGGAAGCTACACCATTACGGCATAACAGGACGTGCACTCGATCTTCTGACCTCTTATTTAACTAACAGGATTCAGAAGGTCGATGTAAATGGCAAGAAATCTCCTGGGTCGTTAGTCAGTATGGGGGTCCCACAGGGGTCTATTCTTGGTCCTTTCCTCTTTTTAATATACATAAACGACTTACCGTATCTAGTTGGAAAGAGCCATGAGATAGTATTGTTTGCAGGCGATACTTCATTAATTTTCAAAATGAGAAGACGACAAAACGTATTTGACGATGTAAACAATGCTCTCTCGAAAATAGTACATTGGTTCAGTGCTAATAATTTATTATTGAACAATAAAAAAAACGAAATGTGTGATTTTTAGAACACCTAACACAAAAATTGTTCAAACCAATGTACTCTTGAATGGTGAAACGGTGGAACTTTAGTGTACCTGTGTCCGGTGGTAGACTATTTGACGTTAAAAAAATGAAGCTTGTAACTTCTTATTTTGAATAAAATTATTTGACTTTGACTTAAACATAGGCGAATTTATTTTTTAAAAACCCACAACCGAGGGGGTTGCAATACAATGACGTAGTTCAGCCGACGAAGCCGCGACCTGGTCGCTAATCCATACTTATATTATAAATGCGAATGTCTGTGTGTTTGTCTGTCACGCTTTCACGGCTAATGTACCGGTCCGATTTGGATGAAATTTAGAATGAAAGTAGTAAAAGTGACTGGGTCTATAATAGGCTACTTAGTTTTACAAAAATCAACCTCTAAAGTGTTGAAATAGGGGATGAAAGTTTATATGAAAAATTGACCGATTGTAATGAATTTCGGCAAATATACAGTTAATAATCCAAGGATAAACATAGGCTACTTTATTTTTCAAAAATCCACCACCGAGGGTTGCAATATACCGAAACAGCTACGTAGATCACGCGGCGAAGCCGCGAGCGGGCCGCTAGTATTTTATAATGTTAATATGTTGAAATTTTTATACAATAATTTTCTTAATTTTACAGGTAATAAGACAAGTGGACTTAGTAATAACGGCTACAGGAAACAAAGGCGTAGTGACACGAGAACACATGGAGAGGATGAAGAACGGCTGCGTGGTGTGCAACATGGGGCACAGCAACACCGAGATAGACGTGCACGCGCTGCGCACGCCCGACCTGCTGTGGGAGAGGGTGCGCAACCAGGTGAGTGTGTGTGTGTGTGTGTGTGTGTTTGTTTGTTTGTTTGTTGAGTGTTTGGAAGGTTTTTGTTTGTTTGTGTGTTTGTGAGTTTGGAAGGTTTTTGTTTGTTTGTGCGTTGGAAGGTCTTTCTTTGTTTGGAAGGTGTTTGTTGGTTTGTTTAAAAGTTAGACAAGTTTACGGGAGCGCGAGTGGACTTTTTAAAAAGATAATTAAAGTTTAATTTAAATTTATTTTAATTATAAAATGAACAGAATTTAAACATGAAAAGAATTAAAACTTAAAATACTGAAACGACCAAGCAGAAGCGCATGCTCGTGTCGATTGACAAACTTTGTCATGAAAAATTAATATTAAAAGTACATAGGAATGTTTCCCCTGGCTTGAGAGGATTCGCGTTACCATACTTAGAATGCTAGTTAAGCATTTACTTGTACCGTTATCATGCCATCCATACTTATAAATGGGAATGTCTGTGTGTTTGTCTGTCATGCTTTCACGACTACTTTACCGGTCCGATTTGGATGAAATTTAAAATGAAAGTAGTAACAATAACTAAGTCTAACATAGGCTACTTATTTTTTCAAAAAATCATCTCTAAAGGGTTGAAATAGGGGATGAAAGTTTGTATGAAAAATCTACACCGCTTGACCAATTGTAATGAAATTTGGCATAAATATAGTTGATAATCCAAGGTTAAACATAGGATACTTTTTTTTTCAAAAGTCCGTGTGTGTTTGTTTGTTTGAAAGGTCTATTTTGTTTGTTCGAAAGGTGTTTTGATTGTTTGTTTTGTTTTTTGAAATTAAACTATTTTTAACCGATGATTTTGAAATGAAAACACGGAGGTGTCTATCACGGACTACTGTAAAGTGTTCGAAACGTCGGGTTTTCTAAAAATGTATTTTCGAATACCAAAAATATACGCGATTAAGTTTAAAAATAGTTTCATTTCAAAATGTGTAGTAATCGCGAAAACAAAGATCATATTATGTATGTTTGTGTGTTTGTTTGAACAAAGCTCTTTGTTTGTTTTCTTTGTTTGTATGTGTGTCTGTTTGGAAGGTGTTTGTTTGTTTGTTTATTTGTCTGAAAGGTCTTTGCTTGTTTGTTTTAAAGGTCTTTGTTTGTTTATGTAAGAGTGTGTGTGTGTACTTCGTTCTTTATTTAATTTATTACACTGCGAACATATGGTCTGTAGGATTTCTTTTAATAATATTCTTGTTTTTTATATTAATTATTATTTGTCCCGCCTTATAAATATTAAAAACTAAGGCTTATGAAATATACTCTATGAGAAAAGAGAGTTGTTTGACAGGTTTTTTTGTTTGTGTGTTTGTTTATTTGTTTGTTTCTTTGTGTGTTTCATTTGAAATTTTGTTTAATAAAAGAAAATAAGTTAATAGTTAAAATATTATAAGTGAAAGTAAATTTTAATTAAGGCGGAATGTGGAGAGCGGAGTGTCTTGACTCTAGAATTCTCTACTTAATCTACTATGCTTATATCCAAGCGGTAAAATATGGAAAAAATAGTTTATTAGATACTTTTTAAACATTTTTAAAGTGTTATTCCACACTTAGAAAAATTGAAAAAGACATTTAGAAAACGTATAAGAATTTTTATTTTCCTATGTGTGGAATAACATTTTAAAAATGTTTAAAAAGTATTTAATAAATAGCATTCTCTCTTGCCAAACGATTGTTCGTAGATAATCTTTGGGTAGCAAAAATTTGTAAAAATCTCTCTACAGAGATGCTAACAACAAAAATAAGTTGTAATAAAGCGTATAAGAATTTCGACGCAGCTGGTAGTAGAACGCATGGCTCAGTGGTGAGAGCGCCTGGACGGTATTCAGGAGGCGCGGGTTCGAATCCCGCTGCGTTCAAATTTTTATACGTTTTCTAAATGTCTAGTTTATTAGAGTTTAAGTTTCTTTTGTAGTATTTATGTTGTCATGGTAACTGCCATGGTAATAAAAAAATAATAATCAGTATTTCCATCATGGGAAGATAGTCCGAGGGAACCTAGTGTCAATACACTCCGTTCTCCAAAACCTTTATTAATTATATTTATTAATACCTAATTTTTTTTGTACTTATCTATATTATTAATTACTTATTTTGGCCATAAATTCAATTTATTTTAAGTATTTTTTACGTATTCAGTTCCAGAAACTAAACATAACTTTGAAATTTATACAGATTAGGCACTTTAACTGTTAAAATAAATAAAATATTAATAGTTGAAACCATACTAACTAAGGTTTAACTAAAGTTTAGTATATATAAGTATATGTATTGTAATATTTTGTATGCGTCTGTACCTTTTTTAAAATAATCTTTTTTTATATATAAATTCCATTTTTTTTAACAATATTAGTACTTAAAACGATGTAAGCTTTAACTAAATTTACAAAACATACCCTAAGATAGTCCAGTTTCTTATGGGTGTGGGTTCGAATCCCACTCGGGGGAGTGTTCATATATTATTATCGTTTCTCCGCTGCATTGTCTAAGAATGGAAAGACCGGAGTGTTTTAACACTAGGTTCACTCTAATTACACTGCTTTGCAGGAAACGGCTTGAAACTCCTATATATGTAAGGAACACTTGTTGTGAATAGTTATTACACAACTGATTATTATATTAATTCTTGAAAGCAAACTTTGTGTTCGTATGTTTTTAAAGAAAAGGAACCACATATGATATTAAAGGAACTCATTTCGAAAGTACATTAAATTAATAAAAATATATTACATACATCAAACACACCTTAAGTTAGATAACTTTTTTATTAGTATTATTTAAAAATACAATCGCGAAAATAATTATTAAAATCAAAAAATACTTAGTTACAAGTTATTAGTAGTATATTTAAAAGTAACAGTTAGTATATTTAAAATTCTGTATAAAATAGAATCTACCTTTTTTATATATTTTTCCACACAAATCTTACATTTGTCTAGTTTTAAATGATTATTTAAAAAATAACAATTACTTCTAACAGTTAATTTCTTTTATTGTGGTGGTTTGAATGTAAATTTTATTTAAAAAAAAAATAATCAAATAAATTATTATAAATGATTCATTAAAACAATTCAAATGTCAATTTGACATAAATTTAAAATTGTAAGGCCTATTTTAATCATGGCGCTTGGAACGTATCTAAGTAAATTCTGTTATTTTATGAAAATAAAAATTTTAAAGTTTTAATCTATTTTTTTTCGGATTAACCGATATATGCGTAAGAGCGTAAAATAAAATGACAATTAATAATATATATCAAAAATTATTAGCTGTCAACTTGACAGAAGCTTATCAATTTCTCAATCTCATGTCAATCTAATGTCAATGTCAGTTATATTACGTGAATAAAAAAATCAATCAACCATTTAATTCAATATCAAAATTCAGAGTTTTCATATTTAAAATTATTATATTTTTAAATATCTTTTTTGTTTTTTTTTTAATTAATAAGAATAATATCCTAAATGTATATATTATTATCAATAAATTTATGAATAAATATAAAAAATATATAAGTAATATTTGAATTTATATTAAGCTGGACACTCCGGCCATTGTAAGTCAGAACCTAGTAAATGTTTTATTTTATTTTTTTATTTTTTTTTAATAAAATTATGGCATACGTTCTAGCATGCTCTTCTTATAACCACGCAGCCATTTTGTTTTTATTTATTTATTTAATTTCCACGCATTATAAGTATTATATAAATTAAGTGTATTTAATTATTATTTTTAAAGAACTTTCTAGTAGCTTCTATAAAATGGTGTCGCTTAAAAATATTATCTGTCAAAATGCAAAACTTAGACCTTTGTTTTCACTATCTTAATTAAAAAGAAGAATTTAGTAATAAAAAAAAAAGAAAAATATATGTATAAATTGCATGTGAGCTTCTATATGTGTATATTATTATAAACAAACGCTTAAACAATATTAAATTAATTGTTTAGACTTAAATCACAATTTAATAAAAAAATACATTATAATAACCCAAAAGGGGTAGCAGGTTCGATTTGCACAATATATATTAAAAAAAAAACTATATATAAAAAAATGACGTCTGCATGTATGTAAATGTTAAAGCCTTAGTCTTTTTTTGGTCATAATAAAAATAAATAAATGAATATTTAATCCAAGGTGGATCATATAATATGGGGGAATGGGAAGAGAATAGTTTTGCTCGCGGAGGGACGTCTCGCCAACTTATGTTGTTCGTCTCTACCGTCGTTCGTGGTGTCGGTGACGGCGGCGACGCAGGCTCTGGCGCTTATCGAGTTGTATAATGCACCTCAACATCGGTATAAGGTGAGTTGCGGAGAGGTTAAGAGAGAGAGTGAAACATTTTTTTTTAGCTTCACGCTGTATCCCGCACACAGCAGGGTAGTCAGAGGGAACCCAGTGTTAAGACACTCCGTTCCCCACTTTCTGCCGAATTCGGAGGCATTGCGTGTTAAGTGGCGGAACTTAACGCCGCGCTTTGCCTGGGATACTTTATTTAGCTTCACGCTGTATCCCGCACACATTCGGGTAGGCAGAGGGAACCTAGTGTTAAGACACTCCGTTCCCCACTCTCCGCCGAATTCGGAGGCATTGCGTGTTAAGTGGCGGAACTTAATGCCGCGCTTTGCCTCGGATACTTTATTTAGCTTCACGCTGTATCCCGCACACATTCGGGTAGGCAGAGGGAACCTAGTGTTAAGACACTCCGTTCCCCATTTTCCATCAAATTCTGTAGACATTGTGTATTAGGTAGCGGAACTTGAACTCAGTACTTTCCTAATAGTATACATTAATTCATTTAATATGGCTCATTGGGGCCAGTCGTAGCGCAGTGGCACGAACGTGCGACTGTAAACGACTGATTGTGGGTTCGATTTCCCGATATATTTTATATAATGTTTTTTTTTCGTTTCTGTCCTTAAGACTCGGTCGCTACTGATCACACAAAGTCTCGATCAGGTGGTGAGTGTCTTGACACTACGCTCTCTCTGACCACTGAATTTAGATGTCAAATAAATAACTTTTCTCAACCTTTCTTTCAGGCCGACGTCTACCTCTTACCAAAAAAAATGGACGAATACGTAGCAAGCTTACACTTGCCCACGTTCGATGCGCATTTGACCGAACTGACCGACGAACAGGCAAAATATCTAGGTCTCAACAAAGTAGGCCCGTTCAAACCTAACTATTATAGATACTAGCCCGAAATCCAGGCCGAAACGTCGGCTGAATGCTTCTAGTGACAAAGCTTAGACTTATTTATTTATGTGTATATTTAAAAAAGAGGTTTTCGTTTTTTTAGGTTATGTTTTTTTTTGTGGTAAAAAAATGCTATATATGGTAAATTGCAAATGTATATGTGAGATTTATAATATTTATGTGTATTATTAATTTTAAAAAGAATTTTTTTTTTTAAAGGTTATTTTTTTGGAAGGTAAAATGTGGTAAATAGCAAATGATGTTGCAAGTAATTTTGTAATTTGACAGGAATAATGTTGATAATTAAATTGTGTGAGCATTAAAAGTGTATAGTATTAAAAGAGATTTTTATTTTATAGCTTATTTTTTTGGGTGGTAAAAAATGGTAAATCGCAAACAAGAAACATTTTTTGGGGGTAAAAAATGCTCTATATACATATAAATGGTAAATTGAAAAATGTATGTGTGATATAATTTGACAGGAATAACTAAGTGTGAATATGTTGATGAATCGAAAATTCATTTCTTTTTTTTACGTTTTTTTGGTTTTTTTTTCGTTATATAAAGACTTTTACGTTAAACTGTTTTAATTGTAAAATTTATTTACATTATAAATTAAAAAAAACTGCTTAATATTTAAACTTTGTATATGAACTTGTCAACTTCAACTTGTCAACCTATTCACGCTTGATTATGACATAACAATTTCTTTTTTGTTTTGGTAAAAGTGATATACATTCATATATATTTTTAAGTTGAAGTATATTAAATAAATTGGTAAAATAAAATAAAGTCGCCATTTTACAACATTATTTTAACATTATTTATTATTTATAATTTTAATTATTATGTCGGCAATTATGTATTGGTATGTTTATGATTGTGATTTAAAAATACATCTTTTATTTTTTTTAGCAAAGAATGCCATATATGAGTAGTCGTATTAGTCAGTAAGTATTTTTTTTTGTAATTTAAAAAAAAAGAAAGTGTTTTCGGTTTGGCAAAAACAGTACTTATTACAGTATTTACTTTTTAAATATAAAACCTGTTTAATTTTGAGAAAATTTAAAGTTGCTATTTATTTATTATTTTTTTTTATTAATTATTATTACATTTTCTATATAATGTATTGATAGGCTGATTGTATTGGTTTTAAAAAAGTTTTTTTTTTGGGGTTAAAATGTGTAAGTGATTTTTTACCATTTATTCATATTTCTTTGTGTAATTTTATAAGAATTACATATTTTATTGTTAATAAAAATTACATTATTTAACTCTTATATAGATTTTTACACTAGATTTACCAGACCAGTCAATATGACTAGTCGTACAATTTCAATTTTAAATTCCTACTGCTTGTAAATTTTTTCTTTGTAATGATATCATTACTTTTGTAATTGTAACTAAAGAATTAATTTTATAAACTTTATAATGTTTTATATATAATAGCAATAAATATATTATAAGTTGTAATAAAGCGTATAAGAATTTCGACGCAGCTGGGGTAGTAGAACGCATGACTCAGTGGTGAGAGCGCCTGGACAGTATTCAGAAGGCGCAGGTTCGAATCCTGCTGCGTTCAAAAAGTCTTATACGTTTTCTAAATGTCTTTTTCAATTAAGTGAGGAATAACACTTTAAAAATGTTTAATAAATATATTTTTTTTTTTATTTATTTATTTTTTTTTTTTAAGCTTCACGCTGTATCCCTTGCGGGGTAGTCAGAGAGAACGGAGCGCCAAACGCTACGGTCCCTGCATACGCCTCGTCCACAGTCATCAACCTCTTCATACACGCCCTCCGGGGGGTCCTCATGCTTTTTACGTGACCTTCCTCCAGTATCATCGATACTGTGTTTTCGAAGGTCAACCGAGGTCTCCCCCTGCCTCGCTTACCACTCACCTTTGCTTCATAAATCTTTCTTACCATTCTTCCATCACTCATCCTCTCGACGTGCCCAAACCACCTGAGCACGCCCTTCTTCATTCTTACTATGACGTTCTCGCTAATACCTGCCATTCTGTGTATCTCTTCATTGCGGATTCGGTCAGCTAAGCTGACTCCGCACATCTTTCGAAGAGATCTCATCTCCACAGCATTCTTCTTCTGCAATACCCACGTTTCGCTGCCGTATAGCAGCGTCGGTATCAGCACTGCATTGTGCACAGCTAAACGTGCGGCTATGCTCACGTTCCGCCGTCGCATCAACGCAGCGAGGGCACCGTTAACCCTGTTACCGGCAGCAATACGCCTTTCAACATCCATATCATACCTTCCATCTCTGCTAAACATACTTCCCAAATATACCACCTCATTCACTTGTTCTAATTTCTTTCTGTTAACCATGATCTTACATTCCGTTCTTTCTTCGTCTCTTTCAAACACCAGAATCTTAGTTTTACTCGCATTCAGGCTTAGACCATTATTTTCACACCCATCTTTCAGGATGGTGACCAATGCCTGCAACTCGCATTCTGATGATGCAATAAGCACTGCATCATCTGCGTACAACAGGCAGTTTACCTTCAAGTCACCCACTTTCACTCCCATATCACTTTGTTTCACTCCTTGGAGACAATTTTTTTTAATAATAAATATTGAAATACCTGGTAAATCTAGTGTTAAATATAAAAAAAGGCTATTAAATTTATTTTTTGAAAAAATAAAGTTGTCATTAATTTATTTTTCTTAATGGTCATGTTGGCAATTACAGTATTATGTATTGATATAGTCTCAATATGTTTAACTTTTTTTTTAAATAATTTATTAAAATTAAATAAAAAGGTTTTATTTTTTATTAAAAATATTAATAATTATTGTACTTATATATGTATGTTTGTAGTCGCTAGTAATTAAATTTATTTTTTAATTTCAAATAGACTGTACTTGAGAAACAATATATAATGCTAACAACAAAAATAAGTTGTAATAAAGCGTATAAGAATTTCGACGCAGCGGGTAGTAGAACGCATGGCTCAGTGGTGAGAGCGCCTGGACGGTATTCAGGAGGCGCGGGTTCGAATCCCGCTGAGGTCAAATTTTTATACGTTTTCTAAAATAAATTATATACGTTTTCTTTTATGTAAAATTGTATTTTTTTAATTAATTTTATTATTTAAATATAGTTTTTATTATTAATTGCCAAGTATTAGTGATATGTTATATCGAATATTATTGTAGAATATTTTTGTTAAGTACTTTTTTTTTTTTTTAAATATTTTTGTTATTAAATAAATATTATTTTATTTTTAATTATAATTATTTTAATTACATTTTTTTTAATAAGTTCAATATTAATACTGGCTTGTATTATTTTTTTAATGTTTACATGTTGTTTGAAAAATAAAAAAATGATCTTTTAATAATTTGTTTTTTTTTATAATATTATTAATTTATTTGTGTGTTTGTGTGTGTTTAATAGGAATTGCTTAACTTTAGATATTTATATTAATATTTAGATTTTTTTAAATGTTTTTTTTTAGTTATGAATTATAATTTTTGTACAAGAAATTAATTAGTAAAATAATGTGTATACATTAAATTAATATTGGAAAAATATTATTTTTCAACTTTTTTGTTTTTTATATGAAATATAAAAATATATGGAATTCTTTTCTTAATTATTTTTTTGTTATGCTATCCACATTAAAAATGTTAGTTTTTTTTTTTTTTAATATGAAAATTGATAAATATTAATTTTTACTCCATTCATACAAATGTTTGGGCAAATAACAATGCCCAATGTATTTTTAAAAAAGAAATATCTTAATTTTCATTTATTTTTTTTACATTTTAATGCATAACTTAAACTCACAATTATTATAAATATTATATTATAATTTATTTATTTTAATAATTATTTTATTTATTAATTACAAATAAAGACAGCTTTTTATACTCTATGCGTATATATTTTTTTTTAAATCTAAAATTAGCAAAATATGAACAACTAAATGCCTAAACTGATGTAATTAGTAGATGAATAAGAATTGTTGCCATGTTTTAATAAATAAGCAATTGAATATGTCTTTTATTTACCACTGACCTTGTTTTTTTTTATATAGCTTCACGCTGTATCCCGCACACAGCAGTGTAGGCAGAGGGAACCTAGTGTTAAGACACTCCGTTCCCCAGTTTTCTAAGAATTTTGGAGGTATTGCGTGTTAAGTGGCAGAATTTAACGCCGTGCTTTGCTTCGATACCAGAGCGAAGAAAATAGAAATATTAAGTATTTCCACTCCTCGAGTGGGAATCGAACCCATAAGCATCGCGTTACAATTAGACGCTGTCGTGTGGTCACACGACGACCGAACTTAATTATAATTTACTATTTTTTTATTAGATGCAATTTAAAGATGTGGGTTCTATACACATTCGGGGTAGTTATTATATTCGTATATTATTTCCATTTCCCCGTTTTGGTATTTAAGTTTAATTGTTTATTGGCGGGACTTAACGCCGCACTTTGCTTTTGGTACTAGAGCGAAAAAATGAAAATTATATATAATCCTTTCTTTGGGTGGGAATAGAACCCACAACCATTGCGATACAGTTAGACGCTGTCCCACTCAACAATAATTTATTATTAACTTACAAAATTTAAATATAATTCTAGTAGTAATGTTACCAGTAACTACTCCGAATTTACTACCCAATAGACTTCTTTTTTATTTTCATCCCCCACACAGTAGGGTAGGCAGAAGGAACCTAGTGTTAAGACACTCCGTTTCCCATTTCCCGCTGAATTTTGGAGTGATTAAGTGTTGAGTGGCGGAACTCAACGTCCCGATACCAGAACTAGAAAAATGAAATATTACAATTCCTCGAGTGGGAATCGAACCCACAACCAATCGCATTTACAGTCACACTTTCACATCAAGTATTAGGATTCAAATTAAAAAGTGGCCAGTCGTGGCGCAGTGGCACGAGCGTGTGGCTGTAAACGACTGGTTGTGGGTTCGATTCCCGCTCGAGGAGTGGAAGTATATAGTTAGAGAGCGAAGAAAAAATGGCTCGCGCGTTAGCACGGCGTTAAGTTCAGCCACTTAACACGCAATGCCTCCGAATTCGGCGGAAAGTGGGGAACGGAGTGTCTTAACACTAGGTTCCCTCTGCCTATCCTGCTGTGTGCGGGATACAGCGTGAAGCTAAAAAAAAATTAAAAGCACTATGATTTCACTTAATTAGATTATAATCAATAACATTATAACTATTTGTAATTACTTGGAAATCGAAAGCAAATCGTTTACTTATCAAATAGACGAATCTTTAACATGGATGTCATTTTGAAATATCTATATATCTATACTGTATGTATTTGTTATGGTTAGTGTTGCCATCTGTTTGCATTACCCCGGATTTGTCCTAATTATATAAGGTGACAAAAGGTGACATAAGGTGACTCACAGTCAAAGTCAAAGTCAAATAGTTTTATTCAAAATAAAAAGATTCATGCTTCATTTTTTGAACGTTAAACAATTTACCACCGAAAAAGACATTTAGAAAACCGGCGCTCTCATCACTGAGCCAGGACACGCCTGGATGGTATTCAGGAGGCGCGGGTTCGAATCCCGCTGCGTTCAAATTTTTATATGTTTTCTAAATGTTTTTTTCAATTTTCCTAAGTGTGGAATAACACTTTAAAAATGTTTATGAGAATTTACCACCGATTCACTAAAGTTGGGGTTTAGAACCCCGGGAGGGGTTGTTTTTGTATTCCTGGTTTTGATAATAGATAAAATAATTTAAATACATTTGTTTAAGCTTCATGCTTTTTCACGTCACGCAATATCTCGATTTCGGGCGGAAAGTGGAGGACGGAGTGTCTTAACACTAACTGGCTCTGACTACTCCGCTATGGGGTTAAGAAGAGTAAAACTGTAAAAATAAATAACAATAATTAAAATTGACTCGATCCAACACACGTTTACCTTCATTTTAAGACATGTAAACATGCTTTAAAACTTTTAAAAGTTTCCATCCTCTTCTTGAGACGTTCAAAGCTTGTATTCATATTAAAATATATAATAATGATCTGTGACTATCCAAAATACGTTTTAATTTTGGCTGAGTAACTTAGTAAGTATGACATGGCTTATCGGTTAGATGTTTGGACGGTTTCCAATAAGTGCGGGTTCGAATCCCGAATTTTTATATGTTTTCTAGAAATTTCTTTTTCAATTTTCTAAGTGTCGGAATAACACTTAAAATGCTTAAAAAATATCTACTCTGTACAAACATTCGGGTTGTGGCCTCAAAATCCAGGGTACATATTTCTTATCCGGGTTTACAGATTTTTGATATGGTCACCCTAGTTATATTTATTACGAAGAATAGAAACGATAAACAAAAAATGTATACAAATGTACATAATTAATAGATACCTATAATAATAAATATATTTTTAACTAGTAGCTGCCTGCGACTTCGTTTGCGTTGACTTAATGATTCTTTCCAAAATACCCATCACGTTGAACTACTTTAGTTAGACGCAATTTCCTTATATCTTATAGTATAGCTGGTCTATTACGGTTGTATATCAGGTGTAAATCTTCAAAATCAGTTAAAACCTTTGTCCTACATAAACTTAAAAGCTATACAACAAAAAAGATTTCATTTAAATTCGTTCAGTACTAGCGAAGAAGTGTACTTACAAACATTCTTTTTTTACCCGCGACGGAACGGCGACTGTATATGTGTTTGGGGTGAGAGGTTGTTTGTTTGTTTGTTTGTTTGTTTGTTTGTTTGTTTGTGTGTTTGTGCAAATTACTATGTCAATTATTTCCAAAACTATAAGTCCGATTTTGATACGGTTTTCTATGATAGGTTAAGGTTCAATTGGCGTATGTTCTTATGTATGTCTTATTGCCTTAACTCACCAGGGGGCGCTGCAGTAAGCATTTAACGTGAAATCGAATGTTTTCAATTATCTCAAAAAATAGTAGTCTGATTTCGATAGATTTTCAGTGATAGATTCAGATTTAATTGGTGAGTGTTCTTGGATATGTTTTATCGTGTCAAACCACCAGGGGGCGCTGCAGTAAGCATTTGTTTGTACTTTTTTTGTATTTGTTTATCTAAAACCGAAACTACTGATCCGATTAAAAAGAGTTTTCGGGAAAAGATTCAACTTTGCTTGATGCATATTTTAAGATTTTTCTTTTTTTGTTACGGGGAAAACTCACTAGGGGGCGCTGCAGTAAACATTTGTTTATGCAAATCAAAAACTACTAGTCCAATTTAGATGTAACCTTCAAGGGTAGGTTCAGGCTTAATTGGTGCGTCTTTTCATATATATGTTATGGTGACCACTCATCAGGGGGCGCTGTAGTAAGCATTTGCTTGTATTTTTTTGTGTAAAACCAAAATTTTTCTTGTATTTATTTGTCTAGAACTGAAATTACTCATCCGATTGGCTAGAGTTTTCAGAATTAGATTCAACTTTGCTTGCTGCATATTTTAAGATTTTTGTTTTTTTGTTACGATGAAAATTCACCAGGGGGCGCTGCAGTAAACATTTGTTTATGCAGAGCAAAAACTACTAGTCCGAATTAGATGAAACTTTCAATGATAGATTCAGGTTTAATTGGTGCTTCTTTTCATATATACGTTAAGGTGACCACTCACCAGGGGGCGCTGCAGTAAGTACATTTGTTTGTGTAAAACTGAAACTACGAGTCCGATTTGAATTCAGTTTTCAATGATAGATTCAAGTTTACTTAGTGCATATATTCATATATGTGTCATGTATGTTTACTTAGTGCATATTTTCATGTATGTGTCAACTCTCTAGGGGGCGCTGCAGTAAGTAGCTGCTTCTATTTTTTTGTGTAAAACCAAAACGACTAGTACGATTGTCAAGAGTTTTCAGTATTAGATTCCGCTTTACTTAGAGCATGTTTTTAATTTATATTACGGTGACAAGTCACCAGGGGGCGCTGCAGTAAAATATTGTTTGTGCAAAGATAAAATGACGAATTTGATTTGGATGCAGTTTCAATGATAAGCTCAAGTTTAATTAGTGCATGTTCTTGGATATGTTTTATCGTGTTAACTCACCAGAGGACGCTGCAGTAAACATTTGTTTGTAATATTTAATGCAAAACCACAACTACTAGTCCGATTGGGCAGAGTTTTTAGTATTAGAGTTGCCTTTACTTGGTGTAAGTTTTTAGGTCTTTTTTCACGTCAAGAACTCACCAGGGGGCGCTGCATTAAACATTTAATTATGCAAAGCTAAAACTACAAGTCCGATTTGGATGCAGTTATCAAAGATAGGATCAGGCTTAATTAGCGCGTGTTCTCGTATATGTGTCATGGTGTCACCTCACCAGGGGGCGCAGCAGTAAGCATTTGCTCGTATTTTTTGTGTGAAACCTATTTAGATGCGGTTTTTTGTGATAGGTTCTAGTTTAATTGCTGCGTGTTTTTATATGCCATATCACGAACTACCACGGGGCGCTCCAGTATATATTAGTTTGTTTAAAATAAAACTACTAGTGGGTTTTGTGATTTTCACTGATTTGGTTAGACTTAAGTTTCGTGAAAATGTTACGGTGACAATCTCCCAGGCGCTGCAATAAGCATTTGATAACCAGAAAGCATTGGATTTATAATTTTTTTGGGTTTGCATGAAGATTAATATAAAGTATTTCGATATTATGTAATAATATATAATGTGTATCTATTCACTTTAAAAAGTTTAAAATAAAAAGCAAAATTAAAAATTTTGAAAAAACCCACGACGGTTTAATTGTAATTGTAAAAGGATAAAATAACTATAAATCCCCCGCCTAAAAGAATATATGTAACGAGATGATGGGGACGACTTCGTCGGGGGCTGCCAGTTGCAACCTCTATTTTATTTAAATATAGTAGCTAGATTTCGTTTTAAAAAACTGTAAATTCATATTAATATTTAATTTTTTTGCCAAACCTGTTTTAACAGCAAGAAAACCTATGAGAAGGTTTGTGCAAACTTAAAGTAATGACAGCCCCCGACGAAGTCGTCCCTATCATCTCGTTACATATATTCTTTTAGGCGGGGGATTTATAGTTATTTTATCCTTTTACAATTACAATTAAACCGTCGTGGGTTTTTTCAAAATTTTTAATTTTGCTTTTTATTATTGTTTTATTTTATTGTACAATTGTAGCGCAGTAGGACAGCGTCTCAGTAATCACAATTGGTTGTGGGTTTGATTCCCAGACGATGACATGATCATAATTTTCATTTATATATTATATTTTCACTTTGAGTTACAAATCAAAGAGCAGTGTTGAAGTCCACCATTAAAACACAACGCCTTGATTTCTGGCGAAAAGTGAGATGGAGTGTCTTGACACTAGGTTCTCTGTAATTACAGTGCCATACGAACAATAGCATGAAGCTTATTATGCCTATATATTTCATAATTAGTATTTTTTTTAAAACAATGTTATCGGGCGATGACTGAAAAGGAACTCTACAAATGGTTTTTTTTTTTTTATTTTTTTTATTTGGGAAACTCTGTTCATGGGCTCACAGGTGCCCATGGCATTTGTTAGTATAAATTAGTATTAATTTGTGTTATCTTATATTTAAAGTAATCTAATGGCTACAAATGGTTTGGGCCAGTCGTGGCACAGTGGCACGAACGTGTGACTGTAAACGAATGGTTGTGTGTTCGATTCCCACTTGAGGAGTGGAAATATTGAATATCTCCGGTTTTCATCGCTCTAAAATCAGAGGTAAAGCTTGTCGTTAAGTTCCGCCACTTAACACGTAATGCCTCCTAATTCGGAGGAAAGCTGGGAACGGAGTGTCTTAATACTAGGTTCCCTCTGTCTACCCTCCTGTGTGCGGGATACAGCGTGAAGCAAAAAAAAAAAAACATTTTATTTGTCTATTTATTCACATGTAAAGTACTTCCGTTATGTCACAGAGTGTCTAACATACAAATTACACACGGCACTACTTCGCGGAGAAATACTACACTTATCATGTAAGTCTTACGTATACCTATATGTAATTTAGAATTTTGTTGTTCGCATTTGGTGTTAACTTTAATGTACCTATATTTATTTATTTTTTTTTAGCTTCACGCTGTGTCCCGCACACAGCATGGTAGGCAGAGGGAACCTAGTGTTAAGACACTCCGTCCCCCACGCACCGCTGAATTTTGGAGGCATTGCGTGTTAAGCGCGGAACTTAACGCCGCGTTTTGCCTCGGTATCAGAGCGAAGAAAATACTTCCAGTCCTCGAGTGGGAATCGAACCCACAACTAGTCATTTGAATTCACACGTCTGTGCCACTGCGCCACGACTGGCCCCATATACATAATACTTTAAAATAATTTCAATTACTAAAAGTGAAGAGTGAAGGACAGAGAGTCTAGACACTAGGTCTTCTCTAACTACCCTACTGTGCGGGAAAAAACATGGAGCTGCAAAAAAAATTATAAAGGAATGTATTTTAGGTATCTGTTACTGTAAAACTTCCCGATTGACCTTAATATATAAATAAAAAAAAAAAAATAGCAATAGGTATTTGTACTGTTTAATAAATAATATTAACTTAACATTTGTGGCCAGTCGTGGCCCAGTGGCACAAGCGTGTGACTGTAAACGAGGGTGTGGGTTCGATTCCCACTCGAAGAGTGGAAATACTCGTATTTAATATTTCCATTTTCTTCGCTCTGGTGTCGAGGTAAAGCGCGGCGTTAAGTTCCGCCACTTAACACGCAATGCCTCCGAATTCGGCGGTGCGTGGGGAACGGAGTGTCTTAACACAAGGTTCCCTTTGCCTACCCTGCTGTGTGCGGGATACAACGTGAAGCTAAGCTGTCTGTCTGTCACTGTCGGATGCCATCTAATTGCGCCATGATGTTAATATAAAAAAATATTTAAATAATATCGCTTATGCTGTTAATAATGACATGACATGTATCAATAGGGGCCAGTCGTGGCGAACATAGGCTACAATTTATAAAGATATTGTGTGAATTGTCCAAAATATCAACTAAATAAGAAAAAATCTACCAACTGTGTAGAAAATGGGGGCGTCACCCGTGAGGGGACGGGTTAGAATACAATTCCTTTCCGTCGCTGGGCAGCGTCCCGTAAGAGGCGGGTAGCCCAGTAGCTTGGTGGTAGGAGATTCGTTCTCCGACTGGCTCGTGACCACTATCATGTCACCGCCAAACATCTGATAATGTGTTCCGGTTCGATGGCATGTAAGCCGGCTCTCTCTCCCTATTCCCACCATCCCTATCCATCTTCCCTCCTTTCCTCCACCCCCCTTTAGGTCGACAAGGCATCCACAACCTTCCTAATGTTGTGGATGTCCATGGGCGAAGGTAACTACTTACCATCAGGTAGTCCTTCTGCTCGTTTGCCCCCTTTATTCAATTCAATAAAAAATGTCATCTCGATCGATTGAAGATATATGCTTTAACATTGAGTTGCAAGATTCTACACGAACATACATACATACATATACGAGTATTGTAATTTAAAGGCTTGTAAAAACAATATACCTACGCCTAAGTCTTTGTTTCACAATCAAATACATCTAATATTTATTAACAATCTAACTGTGAATGACCTTTACAATAATTTAATAATAATTAATTATTTATTGAGGCACATAAATATCGATAAATCTTAAATTTATGATTTTTATCTTTTAAATTAAATTTGTAACAGATTCTCCTTTTGTTCTTCCCCTTTTTATGTGCCTGTAGATATATGTATGTGACTGCAGAGACCAGTCGTGGCTTGTGAGCACAAAGTGTGACTGTAAACACGACTGGTTATGGGTTCGATTCCTACTCGAGGAATTGAAATATTTAATATTTCAATTTTTTCGCTTAATATTAATTATTATTATTTCAATTAATATCTCCATTTTCTTCGCTCTGGTGTCGAGGTAAAGCGCGGCGTTAAATACCGCCACTTAAAACGCCAGCCTCCGAATTTGGCGGAAAGTGGGGAACGGAGTGTCTTAACACTAGGTTCCCTCTGCCTACCCTGCTGTGTGCGGGATACAGCGTGAAGCTAAAAATAAAATAAAAAATATATTCAAATAATATGCATCATGGACTTACCAACTCGTAAATGAACCAGATGAAAAAATTTTTTTTAGGTTTTTTGTTTCCCCTATTTTTTTATTTTTTTCTTTTTTATTATTCTTAGCTTGACGTGTACTTATGTATGTAGGTATGTAGTATCTATCTACATATGTAATGGAATCTTTTAACTAGATTTTTATCAACTTTGAACGGTTAGATTAATTCTATACCTACTAAGAACAGTTATCAATATCGATGACTATACATACACTCAATAAAAGAAAAAAATATATAGCCTTTCTTATCTTCACGCTTCTTATCATCCTGCTCACAGCAGGGTAGGCAGAGAGAACGTAGTGTTAAGACACTCCCTTACCCATTTTCTTCCGAATTTTGGGGGCGTTGTGTGATAAGTGACGGTACTTTACGCCGCGTGTTGCATCAACACCAGAGCGAAGAAAATGAAAATATTCGAATTTTTCGAGTGCGGGAATTGCGCTTATGTAGCTTTTTAAAGTTTGATTAACTAAATTAATGATTTGTTTAACTAAATGATTTTTAGCAGCTTCTCACTTTTGCCATATAGCAAGGGAGTCAGAGAGAACCTAGTGTCAAGACACTCCGTTCTCCATGCCCCGTTCTCCCGCCCTGCACCCCCGCCATGAGAAATCGAGACATTGCGTGTTCAGTGGTGGAACACGCCGCGCGTTGTCCTGAGACAAAGTCCTGGAGTCTAAATTTCTAGAGCAGGGAAAGGACAATAAATTAAACATCATTCTCCTAGTGGGAATCGAACCTATAACCATTGTGTTTATAGTCAAATGTTTTTTCACCCAAAGTTTCGGTTTTGAAACAAAAAAAATTATACATTTATGATTAATCAGAATAAAAAGTGAAAATTTATTAAGAATTCACAGAAATTAATGTTACAATTTGAAAAATATGGAAAACTTTCTTCTATATGTTTTTACAAGTAAAAATACTGAAAATTGTAAATATAATGATCGTGGGTTCGATTTCCACTCGATAGTAGGAAGGAATGATTTAGGTAAAGTGACATTTAAATTATTTTCAACCTTCCATTCTTATAACGCCTAATATCAATAATGGATGCTAATCCAAAAACTGCAATCATAAATTTAACTTCTAATTAGATTAGATTTAGATTTAACTGCCACCTTAGGCCTAGTTGTGACGCAAAGACACAAAGTGCGACTGTAAAGCAACTGGTTGTGGGTTCGATTCCCACTCGAGAAGAGGAAATATTTCTATTTTCTTCGCTCTGGTGTTCAGGAAAAGCGCACCGTTAAGATAAGCCACTTAACACGCAATGACTCCAGATTCGGCGGTGCGTGGAGAACGGAGTGTCTTAACACTAGGTTCCCTCTGCCTACCCTGCTGTGTGCGGGATACAGCGTGAAGCTAAAAATAAGTCAATTTTTTGAATCGATTGCCAATAACCAATCGGAGGATCATTATCAACCTTTACTCTACTCAAAAAATAAATTGCTAGATCAATCTAAGGTTGCAGCTTTTGGATTAGGATCGATTATTGATATTGGGCATGAGACAAAGCGCCGATGAGCTCCGTTATCGATTTCGGGCGGAAACTAGAGAACGGAGTGTCTTAACACTATGTTCTCTCTCCTTACTATACACAAAGATGTAAATCATTCTAATAGGGGCCAGTCGTGGCCCAGTGGCACAAGCGTGTGACTGTAATCGACTGGTTGTGAATTCGATTCCCACTCGAGGAGTGGAAATATGTAATATTTTCATTCTCTTCGCTCTGGTGTCGAGGCAAAGCGCGGCGTTAAGTTCCGCCACTTAACACGCAATCCGCGGAAAGTGGGGCACGGAGTATCTTAACACTAGGTTCTTTCTGACTAACCTACAATGCTAAAGATAAAAAAAAACAAGAACAATTTTACTTTTAAACATTTTTAAAGTGTTATTCCACACTTAGGAAAATTGAAATTCAATTTTCCTAAGTGTGGAATAACACTTTAAAAATGTTTAAAAGTATTTAATAAATAGCATTCTCTCTTGCCAAATGATTGTTCGTAGAATAATCTTTGGGTAGCAGAAATTTGTAAAAATCTCTCTACAGAGATGCTAACAACATAAATAAGTTGTAATAAAGCGTATAAGAATTTCGACGCAGCGGATAGTAGAACGCATGGCTCAGTGGTGAGAGCGCCTGAACGGTATTCAGGAGGCGCGGGTTCGAATCCCGCTGCGTTTAAATTTTTATACGTTTTCTTTAAAAGAACAATTTTCTTTACACACAAACAGAAGCTATGTAGTAAATAATATTTTATAATAGATAAAAGTACCGCTAATATAATGTCACTCGATGTAAGTATATAAGAATGATGGTTATCTCTCTGATAAGAATGTTCTTAGAAAAACTACGTAATTTTTTTTTCACAATTACCTATTTTATTTTGTAATTTGTAATATCGTAAGTGTTATTCACGCAAAGGGAATTTTGAATTTGTTTTTTCTTTTAGCTTCACGCTGTATCCCGCACACAGCAGGATAGGCAGAGGGAACATAGTGTTAAACACTCCGTTCTCCATTTTCCGTTGAATTATAGAGGAATCGCGTGTTATATGTTGCCGCTACACCAGAGCGAAGAAAATGCGAATATTAAATATTTTCACTCCTCGAGTGGGAATCGAACCCACAACATGTCGCGTTTATAGTCACACTTTGTGCTCACAAGCCAAGACTTGCCTCTTAAGAGAATTGTGTTCCCATAATTTTCGTAAAAAGGCTTTTTATTTCGTCTGGTTCAGTTATATCTATATGTGTAGTAGACGTTAGAAGTATCCCAAGACAAAATTATACTTTTTTACAGTAGGGCTAATTAAAAAAAAAATGTCTTATAATTTTTTTTATTTAATCCATACTTATATTATAAATGCGAAAGTCTGTGTGTTTGTCTGTCACGCTTTCACGGCTAATCTACTGGTCCGATTTGGATGAAGTTTAGAATGAAAGTAGTAAAAGTGACTGGGTCTAACATAGGCTAGTTATTTTTTCAAAAATCAACCTCTTAAGGGCTGAAATAGGGGATGAAAGTTTATATGAAAAATCTAGACCGCTTGACCAATTGTAATGAATTTTGGCATAAATATAGTTGATAATCTAAGCTTAAACATAGGCTACTTTATTTTTTAAAAATGCGCCCCCGAGGGTTATTTTATATATCTAGTGATATATTTACCGTATTTTTCGAAGGATTAAATCTTTTAAGTAATTTGATAATTAAATTTGTGGATTGTATAACATCCGTCTTAAACGAAAATTCAAAGGAAACTTAATTTATATATGTACCTTAAAACCCCAAATTAGTCGGTGTATTTTTTATAAGGCGTCAAATTGTTTTTTTTATTGCTATATTTTTGTGATAAAAGCTTTTTAAGTTTTTGCAGTAGCTTTGAATTGGAGAAACGATATTTATAAAAGCATTTTTCACTTTATGAAATACACACCATAAGACAGTGACAGGCAATTTTTTTTAACAAGGGGCTAGGTTGGCTAGAATTATAAGATTCATACTCGTTTTTTTGTAACCACTACTCAAATTTTGGTTCTAGCAACTACCAATTAAATATTTCTTTTTTTAGCTTCACGCTGTATCCCGCACACATTCGGGTAGGCAGAGAGAACCTACTGTTAAGACACTCCGTTAATCGTAAACAAGAGACGTGGATTCGAATCTTTCTGCGTTCTAATTTTTATCGATTTCTAAAAGATTTTTTAGTACCTAAGAGTGTGAATAACAATTTACAAGTTTTTGGCTTTTGACATGACAATGGTCGCGACTCAGTGGGAGAACGAATCTCCTATCACCAAGTTACAGAGTTTTTACGGGACGCCATCCAATTGTATCCTTAAGGCGGGCTAACCCGCTCCCACGGGCAGGACACTGGTGAAGCTAGTAAAAGTATTTCAATAAACAAAAATATATGTATATAAACAAGACAATAGTGGATTTGATTCCTACTCGGTGTAATGATCATAATTTAATTATTTTTTTATTTTTTCGATCACCCGTGGGGGGACGGGTTAAAAATACAATTCCCCCCCCGCCGCTGGGTAGCGTCCCGTAAAAGGCGGGTAATCCAGTAGCTTGGTGGTAGGAGATTCGTTCTCCGACTGGCTCGCGACCACTATCGTGTCAAAGACGAACCGCCAAATATGTTATGATGTGTTCTCCCTATTCCCACCATTCCCATCCTTCCTCCCTCCTTCTGTCCTACATCCCCGAGGCTGGCAACGCATCCATAACTCTAATGTTGTGGATGTCTATGGGCGAAGGTAACCACTTAACACCAGGTGGGCCTTCTGCTCGTTTGCCTCCTTTATGCCATAAAAAGAAAGTTTACATGATAAACATGGAATTGCGACACTCAACACACAATATCCCGAGTTCGGGGACCCTTTCGTTTACGGAGTGTCTTGACACTAGGTTCTCTCTGACATGCGGGAAATTGCGTGAAGCTAAAATAAAAAAATTAATGACTCAAATGGTTTTTATAGACTTTTTTATAGATTTAATCTTTAAATTCGATCTGATTCATTGTCTTAATAGAGGAAGAGATATTGTTATCGAAACAACAAACAAGTTAAGTGGTTACATTAATTTAAGATTGATATTAATTGTGATTATTACTGTTCGTTTAACAGTAAAAGTATGTTTGTTTTAATTAAGAGTAGTTACCATCTATCCATACTTATATTATAAATGTGAAAGTCTGTGTGTTTGTCTGTCACACTTTCAAGGCTAGTCTACCGGTCTGATTTGGATGAAATTTAGAATGAAAGTAGTAAAAGTTACTGGGTCTAACATAGGCTACTTATTTTGTCAAAAATCAACCACTAAAGGGTTGAAATAGGGGGTGAAAGTTTATATGAAAAATCTAAACCGCTTGACCGATTGTAATGAATTTTGGCATAAATATAGTTGATAATCTAAGCTTAAACATAGGCTACTTTATTTTTCAAAAACCCACCCCCGAGAGTTGCAATATAACGAAGCAGTCATGTAGTTCACGCGGCGAAGCCGCGAGCGGGCCGCTGGTACTATAATAAATCTATAAAAAAGTTTCGTCTGTACATTGGATATTTTTACGAAAAATCAACTCAGGGGGATGTAGGAGCAGTAGTCCATTATAAATACGAAAGCCTGTCTGTTTGTCTGTCACGCTTTCACGGCCAATTTACCAATCCGATTTGGATGATGAATTTAGAATGAAAGTAGTAAATAATATAGGGCTAAATATCGGCTACATATTTTTTCAAAAATCAACTTCTAAAGGTTTGAAATAGGGGATTAAAGTTTATATGAAAAATGTAAACCGCTTGACCGATTGTAATGAATTTTGGAATATATATTGTTCATATTCTACTACGTAATTGTTTCGTGCATTTTTGAAAAATAAAGTAGCCTATGTATAACCCTGTATATATTGGAATATATAAACAATTACGTAGTAGAATATAAATCTATGTTTTTATATATTTTTATCCTTTGCCAGTTTTTATTGTGGTCTATCAAATAAAAAGGCAATTGAGCGTAGATGTTCGTATATGTATGGCGATGTTATAATTTCACAGTATTATTATTGCGACGATATTACAGTGCTAAGGTTGGATGGCGACTAACTACTATATATAATAATATACTAATACATTATGTTTTTTTTTTTTTTTTAGCTTCACGCTGTATCCCGCACACAGCAGGGTAGGCAGAGGGAACCTAGTGTTAAGACACTCTGTTCCCCACTTTCCGCCGAATTCGGAGGCTTGCGTGTTAAGTGGCGGAACTTAACGCCGCGCTATACCTCGATACCAGAGCGAAGAAAATGGAAATATAATTTCCACTCCTCGAGTGGGAATCGAACCCACAACCAGTCGTTTACAGTCACACGCTTGTGCCACTGGGCCACGACTGGCCACAATACATTATGTAGCATGACGAATGCCGATCTGTTTCGAGGTACCAAATATTGACAGTGATATTTTCTTATATTAATAACTAGCGGCCCGCTCGCGGCTTCACCGCGTGATCTACAACTTTTATCCCCTATTGGAGTCCCTTTAGTGGGGAACGATGTGTCTTAACACTCGGTTCCCTTTGCCTATCTCGCTGTGTGCGGGATACAGCGTGAAGATTAAAGAAAAGTACTTTTAGGTGTCTCTGAACTTTCTGTTCGATCCTAATGAAATATAGCGTACTAGCGGCCCGCTCGTGGCTTCGCCGCGTTAACTACTAAACTGTTTCATTATATTGCAACCCTCGAGGGTGGAATTTAAAAAAATAAAGTAGCCTATGTTTAAGCTTAGATTATCAACTATATTTATGCCAAAATTCATTACAATCGGTCAAGCGGTTTAGATTTTTCATATAAACTTTCATCCCCTATTTCAACCCTTTAGCGGTTGATTTTTGAAAAAATAAGTAGCCTATGTTAGACCCAGTCACTTTTACTATTTTAATTCTAAATTTCATCCAAATCGGACCGGTAGATTAGCCGTGAAAGCGTGACAGACAAACACACAGACTTTCGCATTTATAATATAAGTATGGATAGAACTCCTGAATGGAGCTTTGTAATTTTCAAAGAATTTTCATGATTGGTTCAGTATCGCCGAAGATTATCCCTTACGAACAAAGTTAATAACTTTACCTCTTTATTATATTATTATGTGGGGAACGGAGTGTCTTAACACTAGGTTCCCTCTGCCTACCCTGCTGTGTGCGGGATATAGCGTGAAGCTATTTAATTTTAATTTATTATATTATTATCAAATATAGACACAATCTGTCTGTTTGTACGTGCACACCTTTTGATCCACTGGACAGATTTGAATGAAACTCTTTTTGTTGTATAACTAATGATACTTCATTGGAACTGAATTCTTGTGCGATCAACGGTTACTGAGATATTTAATGTTAAAGGCAAAAAGATCCTTTTCGAGTCAGAGTTCGATATCGAATCTCGTGTCGAATTTTTACAACAGCAAGTTGAAGCTAGATAAACAAGTTATCCGATCTATATAGTGGTTAAGTTGAAAAAGAATGTTCCAACTTTTTAAAACAAAAAAAGAACTGGAAAAGTTTCGTTTTTTTTTCTCTCTTGGTATTCATCAGGATATAGCGGAACATGTCGCTTGAAAGTATTTTCCATCTTTTAAAATGCTTGTTTTTTTTTTCAATGCGAGCATTTTTGAGGAAAATGCAACCACTTAAAAAACGTCAAAAAATTGGAATTTTTTTCCGATCCTTTAATTATTTCCGCTAGTATATATTTGGTAATAACAAGGCTGCTCCAGTTAGTTTACAAGTACGAAACATATGGTTACAAGTCACATACGTAAATTTACACAGTCTGTTACTAATTTATTATTATTATTAAAATTTCAGACTATTATTATGAAAATTTCAATATTTTGTAACGTCATCGATCCAATAAAAACATAATTATGAAAAGATTAAGACATGTTCTGCCGTAAACTGACGAAAACTGACTTTTCTATTGGTAGCTTTAACGTGACTTAACGTCGTAATTAGTGAAACTGTATTTAGGAAGTCTAAAGTTTTGTATTAAGGCGATCATGTCGCAGGAGACAGGCTAACTGTAAAATTGAATTCGATTATTTTCTCCTGCCCTGGTAAAACAGAGCGCGCGTCGTTGGTTTCTACCAGTCAATATGTAGGGCGGGCGAAGAATGGAGAACGAAGTGTCTTCACACTGAGACCTGATATGAAAAATAAATCTCAATCACCTCTTGTTTATAACAAAATGAAAATTACAAGTATTTGGAATCCGTTTTCAATTGTGATATATGGTACAAAGTTATTCAAAATGAGCTTCATTATATTCCGTGGTTTAGTGAGAAGGAACTTACACTGAAACAAATTGTCATGGGCCTTAGGTTGCGTTCTGGACAAGTTCCTGCAGTCCAAATTATGGATTGTGTAGAGTGGATGATGATGTTCATCATTTCTGGGTGGAATGTGTTCGAAATGCCGAGGCTTGTCAGAAGCTAGTCCGTTTTTGTAATATGAATGTCATGGATGTTGGTCTTTTTCATAGTTTATTGTCTGAGCCTGCTTCTGTAGCGGCTAAAATGCTGTATAGATTTAAGTATAAAAATCAAAATTGTTATGTTTGTGTGTGTTAAATTTGGTTTAGGGAACGATGGGGCTGACATTTTTGTATATTAATTAAAAAAATCCCAAAATAAAGACAGATTAAAAAAAAAATGTGAAAAAAACCCTGCAACCAGATGCTGTCCAAATGTACCAATCTTTTTCAGTATTGCTCTAAATAATTATATTTAAATTCTTTCTTCCTCTCTAGTGATGAGATGAAGCCCGGTGTTGAGTGCCAACAAGCAATGCCTTGGAGAACGAAGTCTTGATACTAGACCCTCTTTGTTTACTACTCTAATAAGAGGGTAAAAGCAATCCATTTTTTAAGTAAGAAGTACATTGAGGCTGCTACGCGTTACGCTTTCCCATTACTCCAGTTTCACTAAGCCATGTTTCTTCATAAATTCTATAATCTAAAAGCTTTATATTTTTTTTAGCTTCACGCTGTATCCCGCACACGTTCGGATAGGCAGAGGGAACCTAGTGTTAAGACACTCCATTCCCCACACACCGCCAAATTCGGAGGCATTGCGTGTTAAGAGGCGGAACTTAACGCCGCGCTTTGCCTCGACACTAGAGCGAAGAAAATGGAAATAAATATTTCCACACCTCGTGCCACTGCGCCACGACTGGCCCCAGCTCTATATTAATAATAGTTATTTCTTAAACCGTATAACCTAAAATTCAAATACACAACTACTACTACTTTATCGGTATCTAAATTGTATAATTTATAACCAATATGTGTAACAATAGACGTGACGAATCGCAGCTGCCGTTCAAAGAGAACATTTTTCCATGACTTCATGGATATACTGTACCAGTAATTAATTATATTTACAACAATTTAAACGTGAAAGTGGAAAGTGGGAGTGAATAATCGGTTATGAGCAAAAAAAGGAGAGTTAATGATACCAGAAAAGTGTTAGTTAATTATTGGTAGTATCTGAACAAAAACCCTGTGAATTTTCAAGAAAATATTCCACTTCATTCCATGTTTTTTTTTCAGCTTCACGCTGTATCCCGCACACAGCAGGGTAGGCAGAGGGAACCTAGTGTTAAGACACTCTGTTCCCTACTTCATTCCATGTTTTTGAGGCAAATTATCCCAAAATAATATTACTTGGTGTTCCAAGTCTCAATTCTCTCTAATCCATTTTATGATTCATCTCAAGCAAAAATCAGATAGCTTAAAATTTTGGACCATATTCTAAAGCTTTCCCAAAAGAACGTTAAGCTGGAAACATAATAATTGAGAAATAACAAGCAAAAACTAAAAATTTTGTAAATCCAGAAGAACAACTCCATCTTAAAGATGATCAAACCGTCAAAATAAAAACAACCCAAGAGTTTACATGGAAAACAGCCAAACAACGTGATAACAATGATAACATAATTCATTCCTACATTATACAGTGTACTCATACATTTATCAATAAAATAATCAATAGGTAGATATTAATTACAGAAATTAACATGTGTCGTGTAATGATATCTTGAGCAAAATCAGGAATTTCGGTATCATTTATACGTGTGGTGTTCGATCATTTACGCCAGTTACGAAAGTGGAGTGATATACGAGTGTGTGGATAAACACTTTCAAGTGATTAATGCTTTGGTAAGTGTTTTATATAACTTTTGTAATACTTTCTTCTTGATATATAAGAGAAGAAATCCTTAATATTTCATGTTTTTACTGAGTTCCTATCATATTGTACGAACGTCTTCTTAAAGCTCATAGCAGGCTTTCAACTAAACTATATTGAAAGAAAACTGGGCTCTCTTATGGTATATTTTATAAACTTAGTTTTAAGCTCGAATATTGTTAATGAAAAAAGGAATTTATATATAAAAAAAGATTATTTAAGAAAAAGGTACAGACCTTATTTATGTCTGTAGTGGTATAAATTAAATTGTAAAAAAAACCAAACTATAGGCTTCAGCCATCTTCAATTCTTTAGAATTACTTTGAATTATTCTACTGTCTGAGCTGGTCTCTGTAACTAAACAAATTAAAAACGAAACCATATAATAAGAGTTCTTAAAGGAAATTTTAAAAGTATCTTTGGCCCAAATTGTTGAATTTACGATATTGTGCAATCGATTAAGATGGCCCAGTGGCACAAGCGTGTGACGGGTTGTGGATTCGATTGCCACTCGAGGAGTGGAAATATTGAATATTTCCACTTTCTTCGCTCTGGTGTCAAGGTAAAGCGCGGCGTTAAGTTCCGCCACTTAACACGCAATGCCTCCGAATTCGGCGGAAAGTGGGGAACGGAGTGTCATAAAACTAGGTTCCCTCTGCTTATCCTGTTGTGTGCGGGATACAGCGTGAAGAAAAAAAAAGAAAATAAGACTAAGATATACTTTTTCATCCCACCATGTCCAAAATTTCCATACAGTGGTTACATATCAACAAATCTATATTAGGATAGGAGCATATCATAGAACATCTATTTTTCGACCTTCGCTTGATAGTAGTAGATATACGGAAACACAAAATTATAATTAATATTTATCATTAATTACATGTAATTGCCAAGAGAAGTGACCAATTTTGATCAAATATCTTAAGATTTTGACCTTTTATATGTCAAAAATCTTTTATATGTGGCCCAGTGGCACAAACGTGTGACTGTAAACGACTGGTTGTGGGTTCGATTCCCACTCGAGGAGTGGAAATTATATTTCCATTTTGCTCGCTCTGGTGTCGAGGTAAAGCGCGGCGTTAAGTTCCGCCACTTAACACGCAAGCCTCCGAATTCCGAACACTAGGTTCCCTCTGCCTACCCTGTTGTGTGCGGGATAAAGCGTGAAGCTAAAAAAAAAATATGTCAAAAAGTGTTGTTTAAAATGAAAGCAAGGTTTTTACTTCATTGAATTTGAGAAACAGATGTAAGATATATACTCGTACAATCTTTAATATAAATGATATTAAAAAACATATTAACAAATAATAAGTACATGTCATATCTGACCACCTTTGCTCCCGACTTTGTCCGCGTGGAATCGGACACCCACTCGGGGGTGGGTTTTCGAAAAATAAAGTAGCCTATGTTTAAACTTAGATTATCAACTGTGTTTATGCTAAAATTCATTATAATCGGTCAAGCGGTTTAGGTTTTTCATATAAACTTTCATCCCCTATTTCAACCCTTTAGCGGTTGATTTTTGAAAAAATAAGTAGCCTATGTTAGACCCAGTAACTTTTACTACTTTCATTCCAAATTTCATCTAAATCGGACCAGTAGATTAGCCGTGAAAGCGTGACAGACAAACACACAGACATTCGCATTTATAATATAAGTATGGATGTACGAGCATACATAATCCATATTTCACTTGTTCATGCCAAAACTTTATTTATAAGTTTGTTTCGTAAGTTTTCTAATACAAAAAATCTGTAAAAAATCTGAATTTATAATAATTTCTTACTTATAAAAGTTCCAACTGATTATATTCATTGCTAAGTCAGAACTTGAAATTGTGGCCAGTCGTGGCCCAGTGGCACAAGAGTGTGACTGTAAACGACTGGTTGTGGGTTCGATTCCCACTCGAGGAGTGGAAATTATATTTCCATTTTCTTCGCTCTTGAGTCGAGGTAAAGCGCGGCGTTAAGTTCCGCCACTTAACACGCAAGCCTCCGAATTCGGCGGAAAGTGGGGGACGGAGTGTCTTAACACTAGGTTCCCTCTGCCTACCCTGCTGTGTGCGGGATATAGCGTGAAGCTATTTTTTTTTAAATCAGAACGTTTATTGCTAAGCTAAGTAAGCTAGTAACATAATAGTTGATATTAAAATAAGCAAAATGTAAGAATTTTTGTGCATCCGGAGTGATAACATTAATGATTATGGGGACAAATTCCACTTCAATTCAAATGGTAACTAAATGAAAATATCCTTGTCTCACTACTTAACCACACAAAAACTCAAAAAATATAGAAAGGCGTGTAACGGTTTATGGGTTCGATTCTCGCTCGAGGGAATAATTGTTTTGCTCTGGTACCGTGTCGAGTTCCGCCACTCAAAACGAAGTGTCTGTCTGGTGTTTGGGCGATAATTGGATGACGGAGTGTCTCGGATAGTGTTGCCCAAATGCAAGAACAAGACGAGACTTAGCAAGTCTTGGTGTTGGTCTTGCGCCAATACACCTGGTCTTGGTCTTGGTCTTGGTCTTGCGCCAATACACCTGGTCTTGGTCTTGGTCTTGGTCTTGCGCTCCCAGTCTTGGTCTTGGTCTTGGTCTTGCAGCAAGAGTCTTGCAAGTCTTGCAATTACCTATTAGTCTATTACTATTTATTAAAGTTTACTTTAAATTTTGAAAAACGTATTAGAATTGGAACATTGTGAGCTTGAATTAACATAGCCATAGTAAAGATCAATCAGATTAATAAATAACTGAAGATTTGATAAGAAATTCGAAAAATCAACTGACCTATATGTCGTTTTCCATGGAAGTAACTGTTTCTTAATAAACATTTATGATTTATAAGCTTACATTTGCTAAAACATGTAAAAAAACACCAACAGGCACATCTGTAGGTACTCTTAAAATTCGAAATTATTTTGCATGAGTATACCTACGCCTACGCCCTATGGAGGCAATCAAATAGTCAAATGTTATGATTTCGGCGTGGCGGCAACGATTGTTTTAGATTTCAAAAGAAGCCGCCGGCGCGTGTATCATAACCATGTACTTCCGAAAAGCGGCAAATACTTAGTGAAATAGCGCTAAGTCCTAGCTGCAAGACGCAAGAGTCTTGCAGGCTATGTCTTGTTCTTGCTCAAATCTTGCACGGTCAGTCTTGGTCTCGGTCTTGCTAAAAATACGCGGTCTTGTTCTTGGTCTTGGTCTTGCAAAAACGCAAGAACAAGACCAAGACTGCAAGACCAAGACTGAATTTGGGCAACACTAGTCTCGGAGTGTCTCTTGACACTAGATACTGTCTGACTACCCCTACCGATAATTTATATATGATTTTGAAGCAAGTTAACAATATACAAGCTTATAAAACAAAACTCTTCTATTAATTTTGAAAATAATTATGGATTCATCTTCTTTTTTTTTACAATTCTTCTTGAATAGAGAGAGAGAAAGAATCTTTATATTTTTACAATTATGCTTCAATAGAAAACTTTACCTCTTTATATTTTCTTTTATTTCTATATACATCATGTCATTCTGGGGCCAGTCGTGGCGCAGTAGCACGAACGTGTGGCTGTAAACGACTGGTTGTCGGTTCGATTCCCACTCGAAGAGTGGAAATATTTAATATTTTCATTTCCTTAGCTCTAATATCAGAGACAAGGTGCGGCGTTAAGTTCCGCCACTTAACACGCAATCCCTCCGAATTCGGCGGTGCGTAGGGAACGGAGTGTCTTAACCCTAGGTTCCCTCTGCCTACCCTGCCGTGTGCGGGATACAGCGTGAAGCGTGAAGCTAAAAATAATATAATAATGCACTATAAAGACATCAAATTAATAAAATAAATACTGAACACATTAACATGTGTTTGACGTAAACTTCTATAAATAGAAATTACTGTTAATATAAACAATATATTGAAATAAAGTAAGCGTTAAAATATTATGCACCATCCTTGCACAGTGTTACAGTCTCTGACTGTATATTCGATGATAGTGGGTTCGATTTCCAAACAGAGGAATGACTATATTTATTTTTAAACATTTTTAAAGTGTTATTCCTCACTTAGGAAAGTGAAAAAGACATTTAGAAAACGTATTAAAATTTGAACGCAGCGGAATTTTTATATTTTAAAAAATCTTATACGTTTTGTAAATGTCTTTTTCCTAAGTGTGGAATAACACTTTAAAAATGTTTAAAAGTATTTAATAAATAGCATTCTCTCTTGCCAAATGATTGTTCGTAGAATAATCTTTGGGTAGCAGAAATTTGTAAAAATCTCTCTACAGAGATGCTAACAACAAAAATAAGTTGTAATAAAGCGTATAAGAATTTCGATGCAGCTGGTAGTAGAACGCATTTTTGTTCTTTTTTTTTCGTCTTTTTCAGTGAATATGTTTAATTTCTTTTCATTTCTCCGCCCTTTTAACCAGATAAAGTGATGAAGTCAACTTGTTATGTGAGAATTAAGCTTGAAGCTATAATATTGTACATAAAATATAAAATAATATATTTTTTTAACATTTTAATGTTTCAATTACACATTAGGAAATCGTTTTTAAGAAAATGTATGAAAATTTTAAATGTAAAAATAAATAACAATGACAAAATAATGAATAAACATATCCATACTTATATTATAAATGCGAACGTCTGTGTGTTTGTCTGTCACGCTTTCACGGCTAATCAACCGGTCCGATTTGGATGAAATTTAGAACGAAAGTAGTAAAAGTTTTTTTTTTTTTTTTTTTTTTAGCTTCACGCAGTATCCCGCACACAGCAGGGTAGGCAGAGGGAACCTAGTGAACCTTAAGACACTCCGTTCCCCAATTTCCGCCGAATTCGGAGGCTTGCGTGTTAAGTGGCGGAACTTAACGCCGCGCTTTACCTCGACACCAGAGCGAAGAAAATGGAAATATAATTTCCACTCCTCGAGTGGGAATCGAACCCACAACCAGTCGTTTACATTCACACGCTTGTGTCACTGGGCCACGACTGGCCACAACTAACTTTTTTTAAATGCGCCCCCGATGTTTGCATATAACGAAATTGTTTACGCGGCGAAGCCGCCAGCGGGCGTAATGGCTAGTAATGAATAAATTAAAAAGCATTCTCTTTTACCAAACGATTGTTCGTAGAACAATCTTTGTGTAGCAGAAATCTGTAAAAATCTCTCTACAGAGATGCTAATAACATAAATAAGTTGTAGCAAACGTATAAGAATTTCGACACAGCTGGTAGTAGAACGCATGGCTTATGGTCACGCTTGGACAGTTTCTGAGAGGCGCGAGTTCGAATCCCGCTGTTGCTGTGTGTTCAAAATTTATGTTTACTAAAAACGTTTTTCAATATAAAACATTTTTTATTGTTAAGTTAGCAATAACAAGAACAAATTTAAACAAAAAATATTTATTAAACAAGTAGTAAACGACTGGTTGTGGGTTCGATTCCCACACGAAGAGTGGAAATATTTAATATTTCCATTTTACTCACTCTGGTGTCGAGGCAAAGCGCGGCGTTAAGTTGCGCCACTTAACACGCAATGCCTCCAAAAATCGACGGAAAATGGGATACGTAGTGTTCTAACACCAGGCTCCCTCTGCCAACCCTGTTGTGTCCAGGATACAGTGTGAAGCATTTTTTTTATTTTAATATATTTATTATTTATTGTTATTGCTCATGCGTACAGAGGCGTGCGTGGCGCAGTGGGACAGCGTCTGACTGTAAGCGATGGTTACGCATTCGATAAACATTCGTTAGCTACTATGATAGCACAGAACGCTGTGTTAAGTTCCGCAACTCAACCCTCAAATTCTCAAATCCAGACGAAAAATTCAGACCGGAGACACTAGAATCTCTCTGTCTTTTCTTCTTTGCGGGAGACAACGTAAAATATACATATAATCATTTATAACGCCGTTATGACGAGGTTATTATCCATTTAATATAAAAGATAAAGTATTTTGGGGATTAACAGATAACGTTATAATCTATATCGTGGAAAAATCGTTACGTAGCATCGAAAAATGCTTGATATTAAAAAACCTTTTAAAGGCCGAGTTCAAGGTGATTAAATATGATGGTATGGTTTTCTTTTTATTTAGCTTCACGCTGTATCCCGCACACAGCGGGGTAGGCAGAGGGTTAAGTGTTTAGACACTCCGTACCCCACGCACGGTCAAATTCTGGTGGCATTGTGTGTTAAGTGGCGGTACTCAACGCCGCTCTTTGCCTCGATACCAGAGCGAAGAAAATGAAATATTAAACATTTCAATTCCTTAAGTGGTAATCGAACCAACAACCAGTCGTTTGCCTTTACTTTGTGCCTCATTCATTCTTCTTCAATTTTAAATAAAACAGTGTCTGTCTGTTAATTTAAAATTTTAAATTCAAAATATTTTTTTAACCTTGATTTTTATACTTATGCTAAAATTCATTTTACTACTTTTTAAAGAAAAGGGGCCAGTCGTGGCACAGTGGCACAAGCGTGTGACTGTAAACGACTAGTTGTAGATTCGATTCCCACTCGAAGAGTGGAAATATTTAATATTTCCATTTTCTTCGATCTGGTGTCGAGGCAAAGCGCGGCGTTAAGCGCGGCCACTCAACACGCAACGCCTCCGAATTCGGCGGAAAGTGGGTAACGGAGTGTCTTAACACTAGCTTCCCTCTGTCTACCCTGCTGTGTGCGGAATGTGTAGCAGGTTTACGGTTTTTCTAGATATTACGTTTTGAGTGGCGGAACATAATGCTGCGTTTTGTATTAGGTACACCAGGCAAAAGCTAACAATGACATGCTTAAAGACATTGATCACAGAGCACGAGGCGACAGAAGTAACCAGGGACTACCTACATACTTCTCTCAATGGATAGAGCGTGAAGCTAAAATAATTTATTTAAACAGTAATAGCAACCTTACAATATTTATTATATTACTATTTGTAAGTTTAATCGCCAATGTGGCCAGTCGTGGCCCAGTGGCACAAGCGTGTGACTGTGGGGAACGGAGTGTCTTAACACTAGGTTCCCTCTGCCTACCTTGCTGCGTGCGGGATACAGCGTGAAGCTAAAAAAAAAAAACAACGTTTAATCGCAAATTTCAAAGGTCTCCGATACGATAACATTGTGGGCGGCACCTTACAACGAGTTATCCTTAGATTATCATAGAGATTGTTTGTTTGTATGTATGTATGTTACAGAAATGCCTATCAAATATCTATAATTAAAATCTTAAAATCGTAGGTAATCGTGCGTTGGTCCGAAAATACTAATATATTTTGAGCGCTAGATCTAAATCTTTTCGGTGTTAAGCTCCGCCATTCTGCTTGCGAAGTCGCAAATTCTGACGCAGAAAGATGTAGGCTACTTAGCTTACCAAACTCAATTTATTAATAAATTCAAAATAATATTGATTTAAAGTACTGACTGTGTAGATAATGGTTGTAAGTTTGGTATTAAATTTTAAGAAATATAATAAATTAAAACAAAAATAAATAAAACAAATAAATAGATATTAGCACCGATCTATTAACAAACCGTAAAAAGAAACCACTTTACCAACTGAGCTATCCCAACGTTGTCCCGCGCCGAAATTGACAGTCGTATACTAATGATATTTGAGTATTTTTTTATTGCCTGAAAATCCATCCATTTTTAAGTATGAAACCTAGCTAGATCGATTATTTTTCCACTGAAACCCTGTATATACCAAATTTCATGAAAATCGTTGTAGCCGTTTCCGAGATCCGGGTTATAACCGGGATTTTTTTGTATATACATACAAAAATTGCTCTTTTAAATATATAACATTCGTGAAATTGTACATAACAAAAAAGAAACTGCACTTTTCCAAATATACAAGGCTAGTTAGAAAGAAAAATATTGTCATAACACTCTGTTCTCTACGCCGACTGAAATCAAAGTCAAATAACTTATTCAAAATGAAAAATTACAAGCTTCATTTTTTGAACGTCAAATAGTTTACCACCGGACACAGGCTCACTAAAGTTAATGCCTCAGACCTGAGAAGAACCGGCGCAAGAAACTCAACGGGACTTCTTTTTTATTAAAGTAATTGTTATATACAGATTTATTGCTGACAGTGATACTTTTGAAGTAGCTGGAGCGAGCATTTCATTCAAGACTTACAAAACCTCTATTTTGGATTCGTTAATTGTCGGAATTCAGCGCCAGATTTTATTATTTTCGTGAATATGTTTATTATAACGATATATCATATATATAAAGATATAAGATATGAGATATTTATTTAAGAATTTAATAATATCGAAAGTCCATAGATAACTTTTGGCAAGCATATGTCAACGTAGACCATATCAAAGCTTAACAAGCTTTGTGTGGTAAAACATTAACCAAGCACATAAAAAAATAAAAAAAAATAAATTAAAAATATTTTATTTAATATTTTACTATCTTATTTAGTATTTTAAAGGACATTAAAAATTATAAATATATATATTTTTTAATTTATTGGCTCAATGAGGTATTGACAGATCAATATTTATGGTATTAAAAAAAAAAGAAAAAAATGGCGGGAGCGCGGCGTGAAATATGGACGCTCGTAAATTTATTGTTATTAAATTAATAATAATTTTAATTAAGCTAATAATAATATAAATTTAATGTGACAAAGTGTAGTGTAGTATTTAATTAGTAAATTTGACATTTAAAATGCGCGGGAATAGAAATATTATTGTTTTAGTGGCATTTTTAGTAATGGTGCATATTTATACATTATGAGGCACATGAATAAATAAAAAATCAAATTAGAAATATCTTATTTAGCATTTTATAAGAAATTAAAATTTGTATATTTTTTTTTTAATTTAACGGCTCAATGAGGTATTGACAGGTCATAGTTTATAGAATAAAAAAAAGAAACAAAAATGGCGGGAGCACGACTTAAAAAATGGACGCTCGTAAAATTATTGTTATTAAATTAATAATAATATAAGTTTAATGTGACAAAGTGTATATTTAATAGCTTCACGCTATATCCCGCACACAGCAGGGTAGGCAGAGGGAACCTAGTGTTAAGACACTCCGTTCCCCACTTTCCGCCGAATTCGGAGGCTTGCGTGTTAAGTGGCGGAACTTAACGCCGCGCTTTACCTCGACACCAGAGCGAAGAAAATGGAAATATAATTTCCACTCCTCGAGTGGGAATCGAACCCACAACCAGTCGTTTACAGTCACACTCTTGTGCCACTGGGCCACGACTGGCCACTTTTTTTTTTTTTTTTTTTAAGTATATTTAATAAGTAAATTTGACATTTAAAATGCGCGGGAATAGAAATATTATTGTTTTAGTGGCATTTTTAGTAATGGTGCATATTTATACATTATGAAACACATAAATAAATAAAAATTCAAATTAAAAATATTTTATTTAATATTTTATAAGAAATTAAAATTTGTTTTTTTTTTTTTAATTTAACGGCTCAATGAGGTATTGACAGGTCAAAATTTATGGAATTAAGAAAAAAAGAAAAAAATGGCGGGAGCGCGAGTTGCAAAATGGACGCTCGTAAAATTATTGTTATTAAATTCATAATAATATAATTTTAACGTGACAGAGTGTATATTTAATTAGTAAATTTGACATTTAAAAGGCGCGGGAATGGAAATATAATTGTTTTGGTGGTATTTTTAGTAATGGTGCATATTTATACATTATGAAGAATTTCTTGGTGAGTTCTTATTACATTTTTACTATAAAAGTAACATTAAATTAATATCAAGTTAATATGATATAATTAATTCACTGTATATTGTAATGTATTGTATTTTTGATGACGTATTAATATAAAATAAATAAATACAATCTTTCTATAGCATATTTACAAGTCAAATCTGAATTAAAGCGCCCCCCGCCATCTTTAAATACTGTGTGTATGAACATTATACTTTAGATTTTCTTGAATTTTATGAAATTTATAAAATATTTGTACATTGGTCGTTTAGCTTCACGCTGTATCCTGCACACATTCGGGTAGGCAGAGGGAACCTAGTGTTAAGACACTCTGCTCCTAACATTCCGCTGAATTTGGAGGCATTGCATGTTAAGTGGCTGAACTTAACGCCGCACTTTGCTTCAACACCAGAGCGAGAGTCGTGGCTTGTGGGCACAAAGTGTCACTGTAAACCCGACTGGTTGTGGGTACGATTCTTACTCAAGAAATTGAAATATTTAATATTTCCATATTCTTCGCTCTAGTGTCAAGGAAAATCGTGGTGTTAAGTTCCGCCGCTTAACACGCAATGCCTCCAGGATTCAGCGGAAAATGGAATGGAATTTGAGACACTAACCTAAACACTTAGCGAAACTTAACGCTGCGTTTTGTTCTACTTTTGAACGTAGAAATGGAAATAATTTTAACATAATCACTTTCCCGTGTGGGATTCGAACCCACATCTTTCGCGCTTCCTAAAATTTACGATACGGTTTTATTTCTATAAAATGTTTTTTACTCTGGATTATTTTTCGGGCATTAAAAATCTGGTAAAATATCATTAGTATAGGATTGTCGTTTTTCGCGATTATTGACAACGTTGTGATAGCTCAGTTTGAAGAGCGTTTTTATGTTTACTTTTTAAGATCTGTCCACGGTCTGATCCTGATATCCAGTCTCTTGTTTTTGTTAAAAAAAAAAATTAAAATAGCTTCACGCTATATCCCGCACACAGCAGGGTAGGCTGAGGGAACCTAGTGTTAAGACACTCCGTTCCCCACTTTTTTTTGTTTAAATTTATTATTACAATTTTTATGTATTTTATCATATTTTTATTGTAATCACTATTTTAAAATAACGATTTCTCAATAGAAATACAGAATGGAGTTCAGTCAGATATTAACTAGTTATTGAAACAAAACGAAATCAGAAGGGAAAGAACCGTGACATGTTAAGATTATGTAAAATACGACTTTTTTTACAACTTTTCTTGTTAACTGATTAAATATATAAATAATATCAAAAGGGTTTTAGATAATATCTTTTTTCATGGAAAAAAGTATAACATGTCCTAAAATAAATATTCTATTTATTACGACTTCAAGGAAGGAGAGAATCGACTTTTTATTATATAACAGCAGCCCGTTTGCGGTTTCGCCGCGTGAACAACATAACTGTTTCGTAACATAGGCTACTTTTTTTTTGTTTTTTTTTTTTTTTTGGCTGTGAAAGCATTTCCCAGCGAGAAAAAAAAATCCCAGCAATGCTGGTATATAATAAAAAGTCGAATTTCTCCTTCCTTGATGTCGTAATAAATAGAATATTTATTTTAGGACATGTTATACTTTTTTCCATGAAAAAAGATATTATCTAAAACCCTTTTGATATAATTTATATATTTAATCAGTTAACAAGAAAAGTTGTAAAAATACCATAACATAACATAGGCTACCTAGTGCAACCCTCGGGGGTGGATTTTTGAAAAAAAAGTAGCCTATGTTTAACCTTGGATTATCAACTATATATATTCCAAAATTGATTGCTATCGGTGAAGCGGTTTAGATTTTTTATATAAACTTTCATCCCCTATTTCAAGGTTCCCTTTAGAGGTTGGTTTTTGAAAAACTAAGTAGCCTATGTTTGACCCTGGATTATTTACTACTTTTATTCTAAATTTAATCTAAATCGGTAGGTTAGCCGTGAAAGCGTGACAGACAAACAGATAGACATTCGCATTTATATATATATTTTTTATCTTCACGCTGTATCCCGCACACAGCAGGGTAGGCAGAGGGGAACCTAGTGTTAAGACACTCCGTTCCCCACTTTCCGCTGAATTCGGAGGCTTGCGTGTTAAGTGGCGAAACTTAACGCCGCGCTTTACCTCGACACCAGAGTGAAGAAAATGGAAATGTATTTTCCACTCCTCGAGTGGGAATCGAACCCACAACCAGTCGTTTACAGTCACACGCTTGTGCCACTGGGCCACGACTGGCCACAACATTTATAATATGAGTATGGGTAATCATTTCCCTCGCAATTACACTACGCCACAAGTCTTTTAATATATTTTTGTTATTAAATCATAAATTCTAAGAATTTTATTATTATAATAATCTCTTATCTTTTGATATCAAATTTAAAATTTAATGTTACAACTTGTACGTACAAGGTGTTTTAATTACGTACATATTAATTTTTAATAGATAACATGAATTAATCATAATTACGTCGTAGAGACCGTCGTGGCGCAGTGGCAGCGTCTGCGATGGTTGTCGGTTCGATTTTAATTCGAAGGATTGATTTATTTATGGAGCCAGTCGTCGCGCAGTGGCATGAACGTGTGACTGTAAACGACTGGTTGTGGGTTCGATTCCCACTCGGCAAGTGGAAATATTTAATATTTCCTTCGCTCTGGTTGATACCACTCGGAGGCAAAGCGCGGCGTTAAGTTCCGCCACTTAACACGCACGCCTCTGAATTTGCGGTAAGTGGGGAACAGAGTGTCTTAACACTAGGTTCCCTCTGCGGGATACAGCGTAAAGCTAAAAAAAAAGGATTGTTTTTTTTAAATAATTTAAAAATTCTCTTTCGTTTTGTTGTTCTCATAAGATATATTGCAGTGTTATGTTACGTTATTTGATATAGAATGTCCTGAATTTGGATGGAAAGTGGACAACGGAATGTCTTAATATGAGGTTCTCTCTGTTACGTGGGAGAAGTGACAATTTTTTCGTAATTTGTTATTGTACGTTTAGACGTAGGTTTGTAGTTCGATTGTTGGTTGAGCCAAATGTTTCTTTGCACTAGTTTTTTTTATATTCTTTTATTTTTATATTTTAGTAATTGAATTTTGAAATATTTATAAATATTATTTCTTCTAAAATCAACTAGTTAGCTAAAACAAATTTTTCAATTGGTTATTTTTTTTATAACAAGAATATAAGAATAACATCATTTGAGGCCAGTCGTGGCCCAGTGGCACAAGAGAGTGAGCAAACGACTGGTTGTAGGTTCGATTCCACTCGAGGAGTGGAAATATATAATATTTCCATTTTCTTCGCTCTGGCGCCGAGGTAAAGCGCAGCGTTAAGTTCCGCCACTTAACACGCAATGCCTCCGAATTCGGCGGAAAGTGGGGAACGGAGTGTCTTAACACTAGGTTCCCTCTGCCTACCCTGTTGTGTGCGGGACACAGAGTGAAGCTAAAAAAAAAAAAAATAATAAAAGAGTAAACATCTATATACATAATATACATGCATAATAAATTATAAAAAAAATATGATATTTGACATATACAGTTAAAGTTTATATGGAGAAGTGCTAAAGTTTTAAATAGAAGTGAGAAATAAGTGAAATTGATAAAATAAATATTACACACACTTCCATATGTTTGACAGACACTTTTGTATAAAGTGGTACACTTTTGTAAAAATTTTTCCTAAGTGTTATTCCACACTTAGGAAAATTGAAAAAGACATTTAAAGAAAATGTATAAAAATTTGAACGCAACGGGATTCGAACCCGCGCCTCATGAACCGTTCAGGCGCTCTCACCACTGCAGCCATGCGTTCTACTATCAGCTGCGTCGAAATTCTTATACGCTTTATTACAACTTATTTTTGTTGTTAGCATCTCTGTAGAGAGATTTAAATTTCTGCAATTCTGGTTAAATGTATTTTTAAAGTGACATACATGTTGCTATGGCAACGCGTCGATAGTACTCATGTATTAGTAGATAAACATAAATAATCCTTGGTTGATATCATTTTTTTAAATCTTTTCTTTAAATATTTTGTTTAATTAAAGTTAGAAAAATTAAGAATGAAAATTGTAGAGGTTTTTATTAGCTTAATTAATAGAACTTCAAATATTTTTGAATTTCGCAGTTATATTTTTATGTAACTACGAAGTTCAGAAGAATAGTAAGAATGAAGAAGGGGAAACCACCTGAGCACTCAGGTGGTTTGGGCACGTCGAGAGGATGAGTGATTAGTGCTTCTCTTAACATTTAATGTTTATTTTATCAATCGCTTCATAATTAAAAAAATACAAGAGAGATCAAGGGACACCCGGATGGAACGAAGTTCCTTTCGATTACTTAGTGAAGGAATTGTAGTAAAATTTTATTTTTCTTAAGTTATAATAATATTTTTTTTATTATTAATTATTAAGTCGGTAAGTTGTAGCCAGTCGTGGCGCAGTGGCACAAGCGTTTGACTGTAAACGACTGGTTGTGGGTTCGATTCCCACTCGAGGAGTGGAAATTATATTTCCATTTTCTTCGCTCCGATGTTCGAGGCAAAGCGCGGCGTTAAGTTCCACCACTTAACACGCAATGCCTCCGAATTCGGCGGAAAGTGGGGAATGGAGTGTCTTAACACTAGGTTCCTTCTGCCTACCCTGCTGTGTGCGGGATACAGCGTGAAGCTATAAATAAAGTTTATTCGACAAAATTGCTATATTTTATAGTATACTTTTTCATTAAACTGACTGTAATTTACGCAGGCAAAGCCGCGAGCGGGTTACTAGTTATATATACAAAAATATATATTTAATTATATATAATCTCGAAGTAAAATCTAACCGTATCGTCGCCGCCGCGCTGTCTGATACGTTTATAAAAGATTATGCGATACATTATACTGCGAATATTGTGTGAAATGCGTGTGTCAAGCATTGGTTCTAGAAAAAGTATAATAAAAGATATCTAGAAATAAAACGGAGTGATTTGGCACTAGATTCTCTCTGCTTACTAAGGAGGAAAAGGGCGTGAAGCTGTTTTCATTATGTAGTAGCGACCAGCTCACGGCTTCGCCGTTTGATCTCTGCGGTTTTTAACCCTCATTCGAGTCTTTAAGATTCTCTGAACTTTTTATTCAATCATAATAACATAATCATAATTGTAGCCAGTCGTGGCGCAGTGGCACAAGCGTGTGACTGTAAACGACTGGTTGTGGGTTCGATTCCCACTCGAGGAGTGGAAATATTTCCATTTTCTTCGCTCTGGTGCCGAGGTAAAGCGTGCCGTTAAGTTCCGCCACTTAACTTGCAATGCCTCCGAATTCGGCAGTGCGTGGAGAACGGAGTGTCTTAACACTAGGTTTCCTCTGCCTACCCTGCTGTGTGCTACAGCGGGATACAGCGTGAAGCATAAATATTTGAACGCACCGGGGTTGAAACAAGCTTCTTTTGGAAACCGGAAACCGTCCAAACGTAACCTCGTAAGCCATATGGGCTACGTCGAAATTATTAAACTCTTATTGGCTTATAAATTGGCTTTTTAGCCAATATTCATATTTTAAATGGAACTTTTTTACCAGATTAATCGTATACTTATTTTTCGATATTAGATAATGTACATATATCAAAACAAAGGACGCGTTTAGATTTCAGGCGGAAAGTAGTTTAGATTTTTCATAAAAACTTTCATCTCCTATTACAACCCTGTAGAGGTTGATTTTATAAAAAAAGTACTTAGCCTATGTTAGAACCTGGATCTTTAACTATTTTTTTACCAAATTTCATCCAAATCGGACCAGTAGATTTGCCTTGAAAGCGTAACACACATACAGACAGACTTTCAAATTTGTAACATTAGTATGGATCGATGACTAATAATTGAATAGCAATGGCTGCCTTTGTGGGAGGAGCTTAAAGGCGAATAAAGCCTATTAAAGTAGTTTATATGATTATTTTATTGTTTATCTATAGTAATTATATCTACATATGTTGATTATTTAATTGTTTTTAATTATATCAATTTATGTTCATGACTATAATATTATTTACTAGCGGCCCGCTCGCCGTTTCGCCGCGTGAACTACACAATGGTGTGGGTTTGGGTGGGTGCGTTGGCTTGGGGTCGGTTTTTGAAAAATAAAGTAGCCTATGTTTGAGCTTAGATTATCAACTATATTTATGCCAAAATTCATTATAATTGGTCAAGCGGTTTAGATTTTTCATATAAACTTTCATCCCCTATTTCAACCCTTTAGCGGTCGATATTTAAAAAAATAAATAGCCTATGTTAGACCCAGTAACTTTTACTACTTTCATTCTAAATTTCATCTAAATCGGACCAGTAGATTAGCCGTGAAAGCGTGACAGACAAACACACAGACTTTCGCATTTATAATATACATAAGTATGGATGACTAACGAGATCATTTTTACTTGACTCAAAAGGACAGTATTTTTAGCTTCACGCTGTATCCCGCACACAGCAGGGTAGGCAGAGGGAACCTAGTGTTAAGATATTCTGTTTCCCACTACCGCCGAATTCGGAGGCGTTGCGTGTTGAGTGGCGGAACTTAACGCCGCGCTTAAATATTCGATCTTAACAGAAACGGGTTAATGCAAATAAAGAAAAATTAAAATGTTTAAATGCCATTTAGATTTGGGGCCAGTCGTTGCGCAGTGGCACAAACGTGTGACTGTAAACGACTGGTTGTGGGTTCGATTCCCACTCGAGAAGTGGAAATATTTAATATTTCCATTTTATTCGCTTTGGTGTCGGTGATTTGGGCGGTGCGTGAGAATTCGATCCGTGTCTTTCTGCCTACCCTGCTGTGTGCGGGATACAGCGTGAAGCTAAAAAAAAGATATTTAGATTTAGTTTCGTAAAATCTGTCTTAAATGTAACTTGTCAATGAACCATTATACTTCTACGTTACATCAATACCTATCTTTTTTATATAGATAACAATCGCTCAAAGATAACACTAGGTAATGTATTTCTAAATGAAAACATACATACATATATACAAAAATAAGTAATTAAAACTAAAACGGTGTAGATTTATCGATAAATAATGTAATTTAACATTCAAATTAATGTAAGTACAATAATTTATCGTATACATGACGTGGGTATTTAATTCAAAGAAATTTATAATTACAGATAATATCAAGGTAGTTATGTTTATTTTTTTAAATAGTGATGTCTCACTGTTGACTGTTTAGATTAAGTAATAGTGATGTGACAGTAAATAAAACTAGGAACCGCCTCTTTGCTCTGAATGGCGAGAAGAGCTGAGCGAAGTACATATTTAATGTTGTTACATGTTAAAAAACATTTGAAAAGCAAACACTTAACACTAACATAACACTTGACGTTCCACAGCCTAAGTCTATGGGAACTTTTTGACCATTTAATTACCATTTTTAAACATTTTTAAAGTGTTATTCCACACTTAGGAAAATTGAAAAAGACATTAAAAGAAAACGTATAAAAATTTGAACGCAGCGGGATTCGAACCCGCGCCTCCTGAATACCGTTCAGGCGCTCTCACCACTGAGCCATGCGTTCTACTAGCCGCTGCGTCGAAATTCTTATACGCTTTTATTACAACTTATTTATGTTGTTAGCATCTCTGTAGAGAGATTTTTACAAATTTCTGCTACCCAAAGATTATTCTACGAACAATCATTTGGCAAGAGAGGATGCTATTTATTAAATACTTTTAAACATTTTTAAAGTGTTATTCCACACTTAGGAAAATTGAAAAAGACATTTAAAGAAAACGTATAAAAATTTGAACGCAGCGGGATAGTAGTAAAACGCATGGCTCAGTGGTGAGAGCGCCTGAACGGTATTCAGGAGGCGCGGGTTCGAATCCCGCTGCGTTCAAATTTTTATACGTTTTCTTTAAATGTCTTTTTCAATTTTCCATTTATTCAAAAACTACAATTACAATTGTGACCAGAAAACTTCATAGCAGACAAGACACTAAATATAGATATTTAAATGTCGAAATAAATAAAAAATGGCAAAAAATGTTGACGAAAATTGCGCAACCTAGTGTCAAGACACTCCGTTCTCTTAACACACGAAATTGATACAATACGTGTTATGTGGCTAAACTAAACCCACGTTATGTCTTAGGTACTAAAGCAAAGAAAGGGAAATAGTATACAATCATTCAATCCCACAACACTTTTTTTTAAATCTAGAATGGAAGGGCTTTGTTGCTAAAGCTAATATCGCCCTGGTAGCTTTAGCCACGTAATTTTAACAATGAAATTATGCCATCCTGTAAAGTACTCTAGCTTGGGTGAAGCCAGAATACTGTTACAGTACTCTAACTCTCTTGTGGCCAGTCGTGGCCCAGTGGTACAAGCGTGTGACTCTAAGCGACTGGTTGTGGGTTCGATTCCCACCCGAGAAGTGGAAATTATAGTTCCATTTTCTTCGCTCTGGTGTCGAGGTAAAGCGCGGCGTTAAGTTCCGCCACTTAACACGCAAGCCTCCGAATTCGGCGGAAAGTGGGGAACGGAGTGTCTTAACACTAGGTTCCCTCTGTCTACCCTGCTGTGTGCAGGATACAGCGTGAAGCTAAAAAAAAAAAAAACTCTAAATTTACCCGATAACCATCACATTTACTATTAAACATTGTCCCACAAGACCAAAATTGGATTCAGGATGAAAAATATTTAAGAACTCCTTATTAATTTCAGATATGAAAATAATTATATTCCTCCTGCTGCTCGGCTACGGTTGGGCAAGCACTTTGCCCAATGGGTGTCCTACGAACTCCAATGTGCACATGCTCCTCCCACACGAGACTGACTGCGGGAAGTACTACCAGTGTGACCATGGTAACAAGATTGTGAGGGACTGCGCCCCAGGGACGCTGTTTGATGAGAGGATACAGGTAAATGTTATTGATTTTTTTAATTTATCCATACTTATATTATAAATGCGAAAGTCAGTGTGTTTGTCTATCACGCTTTCACGGCTAATCTATCAGTCCGATTTGGATGAAATTTAGAATGAAAGTAGTAAATAACCATGGGTCTAATAAAGGCTATTTATTTTTTCAAAAATTAATCGCTTCAGAGTTGAAATAGGGGATGAAAGTTTATATGAAAAAACTAAACTGCTTGACCGATTGTAATAAATTTTAGAACAAATATAGTTGATAATCGAAGGTCAAACATAGCCTACTTTATTTCTCAAAAATCCACCACCGAGGGTTGCAACATAACGAAACAATTAGGCAGTCCACGCAGCGAAGCCGCGAGCGGGCCGCTCGTAAATAATATAAGAGTGGAAATTTAAAATAAATTACAATAAACACAGCTAATAAAGATACTAAGTTACTTATTTTTAAATTAATAGTTATATTATTATATTTTTTTAATTTCTTCACTCTGATTGCTAAGACACAGCTCGGTGTTGAGTTTCGCCCCTCAACATGAAGTATCTCGACTTTGAGCGGAAAATGGAGTATTTTGACTAGGTTTTCTCTGGCTACTCTACAATACAGAAATCGTGTGATGAAATAAAGATGTAGAATTAAAAATAATGATGACAACGGATTGATAGTATCGGCGACATTAAAAATTGTGTACGTATATATTTTATGAGTTATTGTGAATGAAAATGATATTGTTAAACAATATTATTAAGAAAATTAACAAAACTGAAAAAGGTAGTATTTTCTCTAAGATAAGATCTCGTTCTGATCTGTCAAGATCTATCCATACTTATATTATAAATGGGAAAGTCTGTGTGTTTCTCTGTCACGCTTTCACTGCTAATCTACCGGTCCGATTTGGATGAAATTTACAATGAAAGTAGTAAAAGTGACTAACATAGGCTACTTATTTTTTCAAAAATCAACCTCTAAAGGGTTGAAATAGGGGATGAAAGTTTATATGAAAAATCTAAACCGCTTGACCAATATTAATGATTTTTGTCATAAATATAGTTGATAATCTAAGCTTAAGCATAGGGTACTTTATTTTAAAAATGCGCCCCCGAGTGTTGCTATATAACTAAATAGTTAAAGCGGCGAAGCCGCGAGCGGGCCGCTAGTTTCATATAAAAATGTTGCTAAAACATTACACGGTCAAAATCAAGGTATTTATATCTAAATAACGTACCAGTACAAAAGAACTGTAATAAGTTTTCGTTGCGAAGATATAAAAGTCAATCTCTTAAGATCCAAGTTTTTGAGATGTTCTCTGAGATATCAATATGATGCGAAACAGAATATAAAAATAGAATTTAAATTTTTACTAATATTGAACTTCAAGACTACATTGATCATCGTGAATACTTCAACTCCCTAGATATAGGGACTCGCTTTCTAATGAGCAGAAAAAAATGGATTACATCCAAAGCATTACTGTCAATAAAAATTTCAGTTTAAAATAAGACTGAAAATAATTTAAATATTTTCAACAACATTTATCAACGCAGTATCGTCTGAAGTTAAACATGAAAGACAACTCATCGGCTATAGAACATATATTCCCTATACTACTTCTGAATATGCTTCTGAACATCGAAACTTAAAAGAAAGATCTCACGATAAACCACACAAATGATTAAATTACTTATAAATATTTTGTAAGTTATTGAAAACTTTACAACTGTATACTATAAAATACACAGATAATATAGAAAACTCTTATACTAAGAATACTAAAACATTGAATACTAAGACATAAAAACACAAGATATATTCTTTCACAGTTGTGCACATGGCCTAACACTGTTGATTGTCCCGGGGCAACCGCAACAACGACGATAACATCAACATCAACACATGGTTCAACAACACGAGAATCAACCACACGAGAATCAACAACACGAGAATCACATACTCAAGAATCATCTAAACCAGGATTAACAACACGAGAATCAACCAAACCAGAATCAACAACACTAGAATCAACCAAACCAGAATCAACAACACTAGAATCAACAACATCAGAATCAACCACACAAAAACCCATTTCTGATTGTCCGTTAGACTTAGATATTATTTTGCAAGTACCAAAAGAAATTAATTGTGACAAGTATTATAATTGCAGTCACGGAATTAAGATTATGTTGAATTGTCCTATTAAAGGTGGTCAATTGAATGTGGAGGTTTCAATCAGAAAATTGTTTAAAAGGAAGAAACTATATTAAATGTCGTCGAATGTTTTATATTAAGAAAGTCACAAATTTGTTAACTTTGTCACAAATTGCCAACAAGGTGTAAATTATAAGATTTTTTAAAATATATTTGAAGTTATTCACTTTATTTAAGATTCAAATGTATATTTTAAATAAATTCAGTTTTTTTTACTCAACAAAAATAATAAATAAATGTTTCTTTATTCACCACATACTTACACATAAAAACTATAAACATAATATAGAAAATTCAAATAAAAAAAGGGAAAGCAACAGAATAAAAACCAAAAAATATAGAAAACAGTAGAAATGTCGTTGACTCAAAACCCCCGCTTGCCGACGACGCAAGACAAAATCCTGGTCCTGTTGGCAAGTCGGCTCCCTCTCTAGTAGCCATTCGTGCTTGCATTTCGCAGGGACTGAGTACCCTTCTTCCCTCACCCCCTCCGGTGTCGCAGTAAAGACCTTGACCTTGTAACAGCAAATCCATACTTCTATTATAAATGCGAAAGTCTGTGTGTTTGTCTGTCACGCTTTCACGGCTAATCAACCGGTCCGATTTGGATGAAATTTAGAATTAAAATAGTAAATAACCCTGAGTCTAACATAGGCTACTTATTTTTTCAAAAATCAACCTCTAAAAGGTTGAAATAGGGGATGAAAGTTTATATGAAAAATCTAAACCGCTTGACCGATTGTAATGAATTTTGAAATAGATATAGTTGATAATCCAAGGTTAAATATAGGCTACTTTATTTTTCAAAAATCCACCCCCGAGGGTTGCAATATAACGAAATCAATTAGGCAGTCCATGACAGTCCATGACTCAAGAATATGACGCATAAATTTCAAAAGCGGCTTTAATCAAAAGCGAAAAATATCCAATTAATAATATTAAAAAGTATCCAATATTAACTTTATCTTAAAAATTACACGCAAAAATTTTGATACATTTCAAAGATATAATAAGAATCTTATCACAATCGATCTAATTTTTTTTTTAATTTGGTTCAATTTCAAAGGAGAAAACAAAGAACACCGAACAAACAGATATGCAGATAGATTGGTATCGTTAGTAATTATTATCTGCAAGTACATTATAATTAATGTAAATAGCCAAAATGCCGCTTTTGTTAGTAATTTGTGAAGAAACCGGTTTTTATTGATGATTTATATTGAAAGGGCCCGTCGTGGCGGAGTGGCACAAGCGTGTGACTGTAAACGACTGGTTGTGTGTTCGATTCCCACTTGAAGATTTAATATTTCCATTTTCTTCGCTCTGGTGGAGAGGCAAAGTGCGGCGTTAAGTTCCGCCACTTAACACGGAATGTTTCCGAATTTGGCGGTGCGTGGGGAGTGTCTTAACACTAGGTTCCCTCTGCCTATCCTGCTGTGCACACAGCGGATACAGCGTGAAGCTAAAAAAAAACATATTGAAGTTGATCTTAGTGTATCAGAAAGATCAACGTTTAAACTCATTTGAATGTAAACGAGAAAAATGAATTGTTAAGAATGCATATAGATATTTCAGTAAAGTTAATGTATTATTTATTATATGGCGAATTACTTTTGTTTTAAATTTTTAATAGTAGCTGCAATTTTTTCATTACAATTTTTTGAGGATATTTTAAAAAACCACATTGTAATTGTCTTGCGTTATCGTCTTTGTCATGAAATTCAAATTTCAAAATCAAATCTGTATCATATTTAAAAAAAGATAAAATATTTATTAAGTTGTTAATATAATTATGGCTATGTGACATCTAAGTATTATTTTTGGTTTTGGTTTTACGGGGTAAGGAAAGTCCTTTAAAAGTTGATTGTCCTATATAGGCTTGGCAAGGCTAAGCAAACCTTCGCAAGCTTCTAGTAAAGCTTATATATATTAGCTTATAGCTGGTTTTAGTAAACGCTTGCCAAGCTTTACCAAGGAACTAAATTCATCATAAAATAATAAGAAAATTACACCTTGTTAAGAAATTAATTCGCAATTTAAAGGCTAAAGTATGACTGCTTCAATTTAAGCGAATTATTTATAAAATTATTATTTAAAATGTACATTTATATGGAAATTCAAATAAAATTAAATGAAAGTTTGTGGCTTTTTGTAATTTAAATTATGTAGTATTATTAAAAAGTAGATGTAGATGTATTTATTATTATAATGAATAAAATATTTATTATGAGCAAATTAAAAAACATTGTTTTATTCGACGACATTACTCTAAAGTTTTTAATGAGTACTATTTTTGACACATTATTCATCAGATTTATTAGCAAAATATGCACATTTACCAATGACATTACAATCCATACTAATATTATAAATGTAAAAGTTTGACTGTCTCGAGTCTGTTACGCTTTCACGGTTAAGATTAGCCGGCCGGTTGTATATGGAAATCGTAACGAAAACAGTTAAAGAGCCAGGAACATTATTTTCTTTAAAAAATCAACCCCTAAGGGGATTTTGTACGTACCTATGATATCTCACGATGGTGGTGGAGGAGGTATTTGTTCGCAGCAGGATAGGTCTGCTTTCTTGCGAAGGGATGATTTCCCTGGAAAAAAGGAAGGATATAAATATGTATGAAATGATAAAAATATGTTTTAACTTAAGTGAGAGCGCGGGCAGATGAAAGTACGTAGCAGCTATAGTTGTGTTCGATTCACACGAGCGAAGCTGCGAGCGGCAAGCTAGTGTTTTTATAAAATTGAGATCATAGTGTTGACAGAAGTGTCAGGTATGAACGACAAACACGTTTTAAAGTCAAAGTCAAATAATTTTATTATTAAATAAGAAGTTACATACTTCATTTTTTGAACGTCAAATAATTTAAGCGTGTTTCTTCAAGTCTATTGTTGCGGTCAAAAAGTTTTAATAATTAAAAAAAAATGTGTACTCAAAGTTACTTACCTTATTACACAGCTATGTACCAGTGAGAGTCCAGTCAAAATGACTCTAGCTGTTTTTAGAGATTAGCTGGAACAAACAGAACAGACAGATAAAATTTTTTCATTATTATATGTTATTCTTAATGTATATACGCAAGTAGATATTATATATTGGGGCCAGTCGTGGCTTGTGGGCACATAGTGTGACTGTAAAGTGACTGGTTATGGGTTCGATTCTCGCTCGAGGAGTGGAAGTTATATTTCCATTTTCTGCGCTCTGATGTCGAGGCAAAGGGGAATAATCATATATTATGTACATTTCTTCGCTGTGATATTTAAGACAGCCCGTAGTTTTTAGTATCTCGCAATACACGCAATGTCTCAATTTCGTGCAGAGAGTGGAGAATGGAGTGTTTTGACACTAGGTTCTTTCTGACTACCCTGCTATATGGAATCGAGCTATATTCAGCTACGATACAGAACACAGCAACTCGGTTTTATGATTAAAAATATTTTTTTGGTAAATGCAATAAATAAAATATAATATAGAATTGACAATTATTTTAGTTATTTGAATAATATAATTGAGTTATTTGATAATATTTTAAAGTCGTCTGACTGTAAAAGCGATGGTTGCGAGTTCGATTCCTGCTCGTGTAAATAATTTATAATTTCTACTCTGACACCTAAGACAAACCGCGGTATTTAGCTCCATATCTTAACACGTAATGTCTCAATTTCCGACAGAGAGTGGAGAACGGAGTGTCTTGGCGCTAGGTTCTCTCTGACTACTCTGCTTTAAGGAAAAAAGACTGAAGCTGTATTCAGCCATGTGGCCAGTCGTGGCCCAGTGTTACAAGCGTGTGACTGTAAACTACTGGTTGTGGGTTCGATTCCCACTCGAGGAGTGGAAATAATTAATATTTCCATTTTCTTCGCTCTGGTGTCGAGGTAAGGCGCGGCGTTAAGTTCCGCCACTTAACACGCAATGCCTCCGAAATCGGCGGAAAGTGGGGAACGGAGTATCTTAACACTAGGTTCCCTCTGCCCACCCTGCTGTGTGCGGGATACAGCGTGAAGCTGTATTCAGCTACGATACAGAACACAGCAACTTTTTTTTCTATGTATGGATAGATGGATGGATGGACGATTCTTTTTCTATTTTTTACTGTGTCCTTAACAAATAGTATCTACGTAAGATCAGTGACTTAAACAAAACGCTGCGTTTAGTTCCGCAAACAATACGTAAAACGAATTCGAGCGGAGCGAATTATGAACAATAGGCAATGGCGAAATATGAATACATATTAATGAAAAAAACAGTTTTGATATTGTATTATGTCTCTACTATTATAAGCGATTTAGATGTTAATTTTGACTTAATAAAGTAGCCAAGTTTGACCCTGGGTACTTAAATAAAGTACTTTTTTTTTGGCTTCACGCTGTATCCCGCACACAGCAGGGTAGGCAGAGGGAACCTAGTGTTAAGATACTCCGTTCTCCACTTTCCCGCTGAATTCGGAGGCATTGTGTGTGAAGTGGCAGACTTTAACGCCGCGCTTAGCTCGATATCAGAGCGAAGAAAACGGAAATATAAAATATTTCCATTCCTCGAGTGGGAATTGAACCCACAACTAGTCGCTTACAGTTACACGTTTCAGCCACTGCGCCACGACTGGCCCCATTAGCTATTTTCATTCTGAACTTCACCCAAACCGGTCCAGTAGTAGTAATTTAAAAAAATATAACTAGAATATGTTTATTTAGCTAAAGCTTAGATGTTATTTTAACTGAATCTAAAAGTAACCAATAAATGTAGGTAACAGTGAGAAGAGACTACTACATAAACATTACTCGATATATATTTGTTTTATATTTGTTATTAGTAAAAATATTTTTTCATACATTCTTTATAAAGTACTGAAGATAAAAAATTGTATTGATTGGGGTTTTTTTATATTATTACTAACTTTGCCCGCGACTTCGTTCGTGCAGAGTTTATGAAAGAAGCTATAACTGTAAAATTATAGTAGACATTTTCTCTTTTTACTTGATGTTTCACACAATATCTTTATAAATTGTATCTAATGTTTTATTGTGATGTATGTATAAGCTGTATTATTGTAAAGTTTCATTAAAACCTGTTCAGTAGTTTTAATGTGAAATAGTAACAAATATCAAAAAAAAAAACTTTCGCATTTATAATTAGGATATTTTCTTAGACATAATAAAATAGCGTCTGACTTATAAGTAATCTTAACGCGATGTCTCTTTTTAAGCGGAAAGTGCGAAACAAAGTGTCTTGGCACTAGGTTTTTACTGTAATATATTTTGAAGGATATTAAATGAATTTATGGTTTAATTTGCGTGATAAGTGGCGAAACTCAACGCTGCAACTCTTTATTAACATCTTATTTTACTATTTAATATATTTCAGGGTTGTGGATTACCAGCTGTTGTGAAATGCTCGCAAAGCCAAGACATTGGACAGCTTTTGCCCAACGGATGTCCAGTTGATTTTCAAGTACGCCACTTCCTGCCCCACGAGAGTGACTGCGATCGGTACTATGAATGTATGTTCGGTATGAAACTGGACAGACGATGCTTTAACGGCATGATGTTCAATTCTCAAAAGCAGGTAATATATTGTAGGGAGTAATGCTCGGGTTTGAATCCCGCTACGATCATTTTTTTTTAATTTACACTTTAGTTATAATTCCTTAAACCCAAATTCCATTATAAAGAAACTAATTTAATGACTTTAAAACAACTATATATTAGCTTTGAATGCATCAAAACCTCATAAGAAAAATAATTAACAGCTCATTCCCGACAGGGATTTTGTTACACCGTAAAAGAAAGTATTGTATTATATAAATAATGAAATAAATAAATAAAAAAAAAATACTAACTTGCCTCTTAGGAGAATTGAAAAAAACATTTAGACAACGTATAAAAATTTGAACGCAGCGGGATTCGAACCCGCGCCTCCTGAATGCCGTTTAGGCGCTCTCACCACTGAGCATACGATCAAAATGTCTTTTTCAATTTTCCTAAGTGTGGAATAACACTTTAAAAATGTTTAAAAGTAACTTATCTCTATTTAAATTGTACATGTTACATGTATTATTTCTATGGAAGTGGCTTGTACATGTAATGAAAATATTTTTTTCCCTTACCATAATATAAAAAATGTTACTAAATTAAATAGCTTCACGCTATATCCCGCACACAGCAGGGTAGACAGAGGGAACCTAGTGTTAAGACACTCCGTTCCCCACTTTCCGCCGAATTCGGAGGCTTGCGTGTTAAGTGGCGGAACTTAACGCCGCGCTTTACCTCGACACCAGAGCGAAGAAAATGGAAATATAATTTCCACTCCTCGAGTGGGAATCGAACCCACAACCAGTCGTTTACAGTCACACTCTTGTGCCACTGGGCCACGACAGGCCACACTTTTATTTAATTTTTTTTTAGTTATTAAATTCTCATTTTCAGGATTGCGATGCTCCAGAAAATGTTCAATGTAAAAATAATAACGCAATTAGTACTGAGGGTAGTTCTGAAAAAGGAACCGAAAAGATCACTGAACAAAGTGCCTTAAGAACAACTGAAGAAAGTACCCAAAAAGATACTAATACTAATAATATATTTGATTTCGAAGCTTTGCCAAATGGATGTCCTGCCAATTTTATACACCACTTACTTCCACATGAAACTGACTGCGCTAAGTTCTATAATTGTGTGCATGGAAGGAAAGTTGTAGAGGATTGTCCTCTTGGCACTTTATTTAATTTCAAAAGACAGGTTTGTTTTACTAATTGTTTATATTGTTATATGCCAGTATTGTTTTATTTTATTATTAGTGGAGACTAAGTGGAGTGTGGCCAGTCGTGGCCCCGTGGCACAAGCGTGTGACTATAAACGACTGGTTGTGGGTTCGATTCCCACTCGAGGAGTGGAAATATTTAATATTTCCATTTTCTTCGCTCTGGTGCCTTCGAATTCGGCGGAAAGTGGGGAACGGATTGTCTTAACACTAGGTTCCCTCTTACCTTGCTGTGTGCGGGATACAGCGTGAAGCTAAAAAAAAGAGAAAAAATTAGTGGAGACATTGACACTGAGTTTTGTTTAGTCTTGTTTTCGGGGAAGGGCGCGAAGCTAAAGAAAAAAAAAATAAAAAATGATATGACATCGTGAAGTTGGGACATATCTCAGTCAGATAGTCAAGTGTTTCATTTAAATTCTGGAGGTGTGTTTGGATCGTTTGTTTTGGTGCTTTAAAAAATGTTTACGGTTAAAATTCCGGCATAAAGAAGAGAACGAGATATCTTGGCACTTGTTTCTCTTTGCTTACTCTGCTCTGTGAGTAAGAGAGTGAAGCTGAAAAATAAATTTTAAAAATACTATTAACCCTATGCTTATATAAAATATAAAATACATTAAATGTTTCCTAATTTCATATTCAAGGTATGTGATTGGCCTCAAAATGTTGAGTGTTCAGTAACCACTCAAAAAACTACTCAGAAAAGTACAGAAAGAACCACTGAAGGAACCACCGAAAGAATTACTGAAATAACTACAGAAAGATCTACTTCAAGCCCAAGTACTGAAACAGAACCTGATAGTGATAATAAACCAGATTTTGACGCTTTGCCAAATGGATGTCCTTCAAGTTTTCATATACACCACTTACTTCCACATGAAACTGACTGCGCTAAGTTCTATAATTGTGTGCATGGAAGGAAAGTTGTAGAGAATTGTCCTCTTGGCACTTTATTTAGTTTCAAAAAACAGGTTTGTCATATTAGTTTAAACTTCTTTTTTTTTTTTATGGAATAAAGGAGGCAAACGAGCTGAAGGCCCATCTGGTGTTAAGTGGTTACCTTCGCCCATAGACATCCACAACATTAAAGTTATGGATGCGTTGCCAGCCTTGGGAATGTAGGACAGAAGGAGGGCGGAAGGATGGGAATGGTGGGAATAGGGAGTGCTGGCTTACATGCCATCGAACCGGAACACATCATAAGATATTTGGCGGTTCGTCTTTGACATGATAGTGGTCGCGAGCCAGTCGGAGAACGAATCTCCTACCACCAAACTACTGGGTTACCCGCCTTTTACGGGACGCTACCCAGCGGCGGGGGGGAATTGTATTCTTAACCCGTCCCCCCACGGGAAATACATTATGTCATTTCAGTTTGTAAGAGTGCGTGTGATGGTTGTGGGTTCGATTTAAGCTAAATGAATACTTTTATATATACTATATACTATGTGTGGTGCAATGAAAGGATTTGAAACTATTATGAAATGTATCATTTTAACCGTACTTGTCTACCTCTGCGGGTAGTTAAACATTCGACTGGTCGTTTTTTCTAAAATGTATTTTCTTCTACTAAAAATATACGCGATTTTTCCAGTTAACATCGTTTAGTATTGTAAAATGTGTAAAAATCGTCGTAAATTTAAAATTTTAGCCATTCTCTTTTTTTTAAATTTAAAAAGTGCTATATTTATAGCTAACATTTTATTGTTTCTTTATTCAAGGTATGTGATTGGCCTCAAAATGTTGAGTGCTCAGTAACCACTCAAAAAACTACTCAAGGTAGTACTGAAAGAACCACTGAGGGTAGTACTGAAAAACCAACTCAGGGAAGTACAGAAAGAACCACTGAAGGAACCACCGAAAGGATTACTGAAATAACTACAGAAAGATCTACTTCAAGCCCAAGTACTGAAGAACCTGATAGTGATAATAAACCAGATTTTGATGCTTTGCCAAATGGATGTCCTTCAAGTTTTCATATACACCACTTACTTCCACATGAAACTGACTGCGCTAAGTTCTATAATTGTGTGCATGGAAGGAAAGTTGTAGAGAATTGTCCTCTTGGAACTTTATTTAATTTCAAAAAACAGGTTTGTCATATTAGTTATAACATTATATGTCATGAGTTAGTTTGTAAGAGTGCGTGTGATGGTTGTGGGTTTGATTTAAGCTTAATAAATATTTTTATACATACATATGTGTGGTGCGATGAAAGTATTTTAAACTGTTTTGAAAAAATATTTTAACCGTGTCTGACAAGTTTACCTCTGCGGGTGGTAAAACGTTTGACTTGTCGTGTTTACTAAAATATATTTTCTTATACTAAAAATATACGCAATTATTTCAGTTAAAATCGTTTAGTATTTTAAAATGTGTAAAAATCGTTGTAAATTTATAATTTTAGCCATTCTATTTTTTTTTAATTTAAAAAGTACTATATTTATAGCTAATAATTTATTATTTCTTTATTCAAGGTATGCGATTGGCCTCAAAATGTTGAGTGCTCAGTAACCACTCAAAAAACTACTCAAGGAAGTACTGAAAGAACCACTGAGGGTAGTACTGAAAAACCTACTCAGGGAAGTACAGAAAGAACCACTGAAGGAACCACCGAAGGAACCACCGAAAGGATTACTGAAATAACTACAGAAAGATCTACTTCAAGCCCAAGTACTGAAGAACCTGATACTGACAATAAACCAGATTTTGATGCTTTGCCAAATGGATGTCCTTCAAGTTTTCATATACACCACTTACTTCCACATGAAACTGACTGCGCTAAGTTCTATAATTGTGTGCATGGAAGGAAAGTTGAAGAGAATTGTCCTCTTGGAACTTTATTTAATTTTAAAATACAGGTTCGTCATTTTATTATTAACATTTTGTAAGAGTTTGTGTGATGGTTCTGAGTTCGATTCAAGATTTGCGAATATTTTTATATAAACATTTACATATGTGTGGTACAATGAAAGTATTATAACCATTTTGAAATAAACTATTTTAAACGGCATATCTACGTTTGCGGTTGGTAAAGTGTTCGAAATGTCGTGCCTTCTAAAGTATATTTTCTTATACAAAAAATATACGCGATTAATTTAGTCAAAATCATATGGTATTTTAAAAATGCGTAAAAGTCGCTGTAAATTTATCATTATAAACCTTCTTTTTTTTAATAGAAAACGAACTACTATAATTTATATTACGTTAAAATTTTAATATTTCTGTATTAAAGGTATGTGATTGGCCTCAAAATGTTGAGTGCTCAGTAACCACTCAAAAAACTACTCAAGGAAGTACTGAAAGAACCACCGCAGGTAGTACTGAAAGTACAACTGACGAAATAACTGAAAGAACAACCCAGGAAAGTACGACTGACAGAGAAAGTGAAATAGACCCTGAAAATCAACCAGATTTTGAAACATTACCAAATGGATGTCCATCAGATTTCCACATACATCACCTTCTACCTCACGAGAATGACTGTAGTAAATTTTATTATTGTGTGCAAGGGGAAAAGGTAGAACGTAAATGCAATGCTGGACTGTATTTTGATACTAAATTACAGGTATGTTTATTGTATTATTTTGTAATTTAATAATTCAAACGAAAAACGTGACGTAAAGTGAAGTGATTAAGAATACATAAGTGATAATCTAAGAAAATGGAGAGATGGAAATTATTATGTAAGAGTATTTAAAATATCGTTACTTTTAAAAAAATATATGATTTATAAAAATATAGAATATAAACAATAGTGTGATAAGTAATGAAATGATATTTTTTCTCAATAAATAGTATTGGTAAATTTTGAAAATTCTTACTCAGAATAAATACTAAAATACTTACTAATAATTAACACATAAAATATTAATCACTAAAAAGTACAACAACTGATTATACATAAATATATGTACAAAAACCAACATAATAATTACAGGTATGCAATTGGCCGAGTCAAGTGATATGTGCATCTCAGCAGAGTACTACAGAAATGCCAACAAGCACGACTAGTTCCATTGACACATCGACTTATCTAACAACAAATAATACAGAAGAAACAACAGAAAAACTTGACACAACAACATCAGCGATAACAAGACCAGAAATTGACACCACAACAAGAGATGCTTCAACGGATTCACCTATAACATCCACTACAGTAAAAGAGACTACGAGCTCAGAGTATGATAGTACTACTCAAAAAGTAACCACTGATTCATACGAAGAATCAACAACATCGCAACACACGACAGTGCCAGAAGTTGAGACCACAACTGCAGAAGTCTCTACAGATTCACCTGTTACATCCACCACTGTAAGAGAGACTACAAGCTCAGAGTATGATAGTACAACTCAAAAAGCAACTACTGATTTATTCACAGAATCTACAACTTCACAGCACACGACATTACCAGATATAGAGACCACAACGACAGAAGTCTCAACGGATTCTCCCGTAACATCAACAACAGTTAAAGAGACTACGAGCTCAGAGTATGATAGTACTACTCAAAAAGTAACCACTGATTCATACGAAGAATCAACAACATCGCAACACACGACAGTGCCAGAAGTTGAGACCACAACAACAGAAGTCTCTACAGATTCACCTGTTACATCCACCACTGTAAGAGAGACTACAAGCTCAGAGTATGATAGTACAACTCAAAAAGCAACTACAGATTTATTCACAGAATCTACGACTTCAGAGCACACGACATTACCAGATGTAGAGACAACAACGGCAGAAATCTCAACAGATTCTCCCGTAACATCAACAACAGTTAAAGAGACTACGAGCTCAGAGTATGATAGTACTACTCAAAAAGTAACCACTGATTCATACGAAGAATCAACAACATCGCAACACACGACAGTGCCAGAAGTCGAGACCACAACAGCAGAAGTCTCTACAGATTCACCTGTTACATCCACCACTGTAAGAGAGACTACAAGCTCAGAGTATGATAGTACAACTCAAAAAGCAACTACTGATTTATTCACAGAATCTACAACTTCACAGCACACGACATTACCAGATGTAGAGACAACAACGGCAGAAGCCTCAACGGATTCTCCTGTAACATCCACGACCGTAAGAGAAACTACGAGCTCAGAGTACGATAGTACTACTCAAAAAGCAACCACTGATTCATTTACAGAATCTACCACTTCACAGTACACGACAGTACCAGATGTCGAGACAACAACTGCAGATGTTGAGACCACAACGGCAGAAGCCTCAACGGATTCTCCTGTATCATCTACGACCGTTAGAGAAACTACGAGCTCAGAGTATGATAGTACTACTCAAAAAGCAACCACTGATTCATTTACAGAATCTACCACTTCACAGTACACGACAGTACCAGATGTCGAGACAACAACTGCAGATGTGAAAACCACAACGGCAGAAGCCTCAACAGATTCTCCTGTAACATCCACGACCGTAAGAGAAACTACGAGCTCAGAGTATGATAGTACTACTCAAAAAGCAACCACTCATTCATTTACAGAATCAACGACTTCACAGCACACGACAGTACCAGATGTCGAGACAACAACTGCAGATGTTGAGACCACAACGGCAGAAGCCTCAACGGATTCTCCTGTAACATCCACGACTGTAAGAGAAACTACGAGCTCAGAGTATGATAGTACTACTCAAAAAGCAACCACTGATTCATTTACAGAATCTACCACTTCACAGTACACGACAGTACCAGATGTCGAGACAACAACTGCAGATGTGAAGACCACAACGGCAGATGCCTCAACGGATTCTCCTGTAACATACACGACCGTTAGAGAAACTACGAGATCAGAGTATGATAGTACTACTCAAAAAGCAACCACTGATTCATTTACAGAATCTACCACTTCACAGTACACGACAGTACCAGATGTCGAGACAACAACTGCAGATGTGAAAACCACAACGGCAGAAGCCTCAACAGATTCTCCTGTAACATCCACGACCGTAAGAGAAACTACGAGCTCAGAGTATGATAGTACTACTCAAAAAGCAACTACTGATTCATTTACAGAATCAACGACTTCACAGCACACGACAGTACCAGATGTCGAGACAACAACTGCAGATGTTGAGACCACAACGGCAGAAGCCTCAACGGATTCTCCTGTAACATCTACGACCGTTAGAGAAACTACGAGCTCAGAGTATGATAGTACTACTCAAAAAGCAACCACTGATTCATTTACAGAATCAACGACTTCGCAACACACGACAGTACCAGATGTCGAGACAACAACTGCAGATGTTGAGACCACAACGGCAGAAGCCTCAACGGATTCTCCTGTTACATCAACAACGGTTAAAGAGACTACGAGCTCAGAATATGATAGTACTACTCAAAGTTCAACCACTGATTCATTTACAGAATCTACCACTTCACAGTACACGACAGTACCAGATGTCGAGACAACAACTGCAGATGTGAAGACCACAACGGCAGAAGCCTCAACGGATTCTCCTGTAACATCCACGACCGTTAGAGAAACTACGAGCTCAGAGTATGATAGTACTACTCAAAAAGAAACCACTGAGTCATTTACAGAATCAACGACTTCGCAACACACGACAGTACCAGATGTCGAGACAACAACTGCAGATGTTGAGACCACAACGGCAGAAGCCTCAACGGATTCTCCCGTAACATCAACAACGGTTAAAGAGACTACGAGCTCAGAGTATGATAGTACTACTCAAAAAGCAACCACTGATTCATTTACAGAATCTACCACTTCACAGTACACGACAGTACCAGATATCGAGACAACAACTGCAGATGTGAAAACCACAACGGCAGAAGCCTCAACGGATTCACCTGTAACATCCACGACCGTAGGAGAAACTACGAGCTCAGAGTACGATAGTACTACTCAAAAAGCTACCACTGATTCATTTACAGAATCAACGACTTCGCAACTTACGACAGTACCAGATGTCGAGACAACAACTGCAGATGTTGAGACCACAACGGCAGAAGCCTCAACGGATTCTCCTTTAACATCCACGACCGTTAGAGAAACTACGAGCTCAGAGTATGATAGTACTACTCAAAAAGCAACCACTGATTCATTTACAGAATCTACCACTTCACAGTACACGACAGTACCAGATGTCGAGACAACAACTGCAGATGTGAAGACCACAACGGCAGAAGCCTCAACGGATTCTCCTGTAACATCCACGACCGTAAGAGAAACTACGAGCTCAGAGTACGATAGTACTACTCAAAAAGCAACCACTGATTCATTTACAGAATCAACGACTTCACAGCACACGACAGTACCAGATGTCGAGACAACAACTGCAGATGTTGAGACCACAACGGCAGAAGCCTCAACGGATTCTCCTGTAACATCCACGACCGTTAGAGAAACTACGAGCTCAGAGTATGATAGTACTACTCAAAAAGCAACCACTGATTCATTTCCAGAATCTACCACTTCACAGTACACGACAGTACCAGATATCGAGACAACAACTGCAGATGTGAAGACCACAACGGCAGAAGCCTCAACGGATTCTCCTGTAACATCCACGACCGTAAGAGAGACTACGAGCTCAGAGTACGATAGTACTACTCAAAAAGCAACCACTGATTCATTTACAGAATCTACCACTTCACAGTACACGACAGTACCAGATATCGAGACAACAACTGCAGATGTGAAGACCACAACGGCAGAAGCCTCAACGGATTCTCCTGTAACATCCACGACCGTAAGAGAAACTACGAGCTCAGAGTACGATAGTACTACTCAAAAAGCAACGACTGATTCATTTACAGAATCAACGACTTCACAGCACTCGACAGTACCAGATGTCGAGACAACAACTGCAGATGTTGAGACCACAACGGCAGAAGCCTCAACGGATTCTCCTGTAACATCCACGACTGTAAGAGAAACTACGAGCTCAGAGTATGATAGTACTACTCAAAAAGCAACCACTGATTCATTTGCAGAATCTACCACTTCACAGTACACGACAGTACCAGATATCGAGACAACAACTGCAGATGTGAAGACCACAACGGCAGAAGCCTCAACGGATTCTCCTGTAACATCCACGACCGTTAGAGAAACTACGAGCTCAGAGTATGATAGTACTACTCAAAAAGCAACCACTGATTCATTTACAGAATCAACGACTTCGCAACACACGACAGTACCAGATATCGAGACAACAACTGCAGATGTGAAGACCACAACAGCAGGAGCCTCAACGGATTCTCCTGTAACATCCACGACCGTTAGAGAAGCTACGAGCTCAGAGTATGATAGTACTACTCAAAAAGCAACCACTGATTCATTTACAGAATCTACCACTTCACAGTACACGACAGTACCAGATGTCGAGACAACAACTGCAGATGTGAAAACCACAACGGCAGAAGCCTCAACGGATTCTCCTGTAACATCCACGACCGTAAGAGAAACTACGAGCGCAGAGTACGATAGTACTACTCAAAAAGCAACCACTGATTCATTTACAGAATCAACGACTTCACAGCACACGACAGTACCAGATATCGAGACATCAACTGCAGATGTGAAGACCACAACAGCAGAAGCCTCAACGGATTCTCCCGTAACATCCACGACCGTAACAGAAGCTACGAGCTCAGAGTATGATAGTACTACTCAAAAAGCAACCACTGATTCATTTACAGAATCAACGACTTCGCAACACACGACAGTACCAGATGTCGAGACAACAACTGCAGATGTTGAGACCACAACGGCAGAAGCCTCAACGGATTCTCCTGTAACATCCACGACCGTTAGAGAAACTACGAGCTCAGAGTATGATAGTACTACTCAAAAAGAAACCACTGATTCATTTACAGAATCTACCACTTCACAGTACACGACAGTACCAGATGTCGAGACAACAACTGCAGATGTGAAGACCACAACGGCAGAAGCCTCAACGGATTCTCCTGTAACATCCACGACCGTTAGAGAAACTACGAGCTCAGAGTATGATAGTACTACTCAAAAAGAAACCACTGATTCATTTACAGAATCTACCACTTCACAGTACACGACAGTACCAGATGTCGAGACAACAACTGCAGATGTGAAGACCACAACGGCAGAAGCCTCAACGGATTCTCCTGTAACATCCACGACCGTTAGAGAAACTACGAGCTCAGAGTATGATAGTACTACTCAAAAAGCAACCACTGAGTCATTTACAGAATCAACGACTTCGCAACACACGACAGTACCAGATGTCGAGACAACAACTGCAGATGTTGAGACCACAACGGCAGAAGCCTCAACGGATTCTCCTGTAACATCTACGACCGTTAGAGAAACTACGAGCTCAGAGTATGATAGTACTACTCAAAAAGCAACCACTGATTCATTTCCAGAATCTACCACTTCACAATACACGACAGTACCAGATATCGAGACAACAACTGCAGATGTGAAGACCACAACGGCAGAAGCCTCAACGGATTCTCCTGTAACATCCACGACCGTAAGAGAAACTACGAGCTCAGAGTACGATAGTACTACTCAAAAAGCAACCACTGATTCATTTACAGAATCAACGACTTCACAGCACACGACAGTACCAGATGTCGAGACAACAACTACAGATGTTGAGACCACAACGGCAGAAGCCTCAACGGATTCTCCTGTAACATCCACGACTGTAAGAGAAACTACGAGCTCAGAGTATGATAGTACTACTCAAAAAGCAACCACTGATTCGTTTGCAGAATCTACCACTTCACAGTACACGACAGTACCAGATATCGAGACAACAACTGCAGATGTGAAGACCACAACGGCAGAAGCCTCAACGGATTCTCCTGTAACATCCACGACCGTAAGAGAAACTACGAGCTCAGAGTACGATAGTACTACTCAAAAAGCAACCACTGATTCATTTACAGAATCAACGACTTCGCAACACACGACAGTACCAGATGTCGAGACAACAACTGCAGATGTTGAGACCACAACGGCAGAAGCCTCAACGGATTCTCCTGTAACATCTACGACCGTTAAGAGAAACTACGAGCTCAGAGTATGATAGTACTACTCAAAAAGCAACCACCGATTCATTTACAGAATCTACTACTTCACAGTACACGACAGTACCAGATATCGAGACAACAACTGCAGATGTGAAGACCACAACGGCAGAAGCCTCAACGGATTCTCCTTTAACATCTACGACCGTTAGAGAAACTACGAGCTCAGAGTATGATAGTACTACTCAAAAAGCAACCACTGATTCATTTACAGAATCAACGACTTCACAGCACTCGACAGTACCAGATGTCGAGACAACAACTGCAGATGTTGAGACCACAACGGCAGAAGCCTCAACGGATTCTCCTGTAACATCCACGACCGTAAGAGAAACTACGAGCTCAGAGTATGATAGTACTACTCAAAAAGCAACCACTGATTCATTTGCAGAATCTACCACTTCACAGTACACGACAGTACCAGATATCGAGACAACAACTGCAGATGTGAAGACCACAACGGCAGAAGCCTCAACGGATTCTCCTGTAACATCCACGACCGTTAGAGAAACTACGAGCTCAGAGTATGATAGTACTACTCAAAAAGCAACCACTGATTCATTTGCAGAATCTACCACTTCACAGTACACGACAGTACCAGATATCGAGACAACAACTGCAGATGTGAAGACCACAACGGCAGAAGCCTCAACGGATTCTCCTGTAACATCCACGACCGTTAGAGAAACTACGAGCTCAGAGTACGATAGTACTACTCAAAAAGCAACTACTGATTCATTTACAGAATCAACGACTGCACAGCACACGACAGTACCAGATGTCGAGACAACAACTGCAGATGTTGAGACCACAACGGCAGAAGCCTCAACGGATTCTCCTGTAACATCCACGACTGTAAGAGAGACTACGAGCTCAGAGTATGATAGTACTACTCAAAAAGCAACTACTGATTTATTCACAGAATCTACAACTTCACAGCACACGACAGTACCAGATGTAGATACCACAACAGCAGAAGTGAAGACCACAACGGCAGAAGCCTTAACGGATTCTCCTGTAACATCCACGACCGTAAGAGAAACTACGAGCTCAGAGTACGATAGTACTACTCAAAAAGCAACCACTGATTCATTTACAGAATCAACGACTTCACAGCACACGACAGTACCAGATATCGAGACATCAACTGCAGATGTTGAGACCACAACGGCAGAAGCCTCAACGGATTCTCCTGTAACATCCACGACTGTAAGAGAAACTACGAGCTCAGAGTATGATAGTACTACTCAAAAAGCAACCACTGATTCATTTGCAGAATCTACCACTTCACAGTACACGACAGTACCAGATATCGAGACAACAACTGCAGATGTGAAGACCACAACGGCAGAAGCCTCAACGGATTCTGCTGTAACATTCCACGACCGTTAGAGAAACTACGAGCTCAGAGTATGATAGTACTACTCAAAAAGCAACCACTGATTCATTTACAGAATCAACGACTTCGCAACACACCGACAGTACCAGATATCGAGACAACAACTGCAGATGTGAAGACCACAACAGCAGAAGCCTCAACGGATTCTCCTGTAACATCCACGACCGTTAGAGAAGCTACGAGCTCAGAGTATGATAGTACTACTCAAAAAGCAACCACTGATTCATTTACAGAATCAACGACTTCGCAACACACGACAGTACCAGATGTCGAGACAACAACTGCAGATGTTGAGACCACAACGGCAGAAGCCTCAACGGATTCTCCTTTAACATCTACGACCGTTAGAGAAACTACGAGCTCAGAGTATGATAGTACTACTCAAAAAGCAACCACTGATTCATTTACAGAATCAACGACTTCGCAACACACGACAGTACCAGATGTCGAGACAACAACTGCAGATGTTGAGACCACAACGGCAGAAGCCTCAACGGATTCTCCTGTAACATCTACGACCGTTAGAGAAACTACGAGCTCAGAGTATGATAGTACTACTCAAAAAGCAACCACCGATTCATTTACAGAATCTACTACTTCACAGTACACGACAGTACCAGATATCGAGACAACAACTGCAGATGTGAAGACCACAACGGCAGAAGCCTCAACGGATTCTCCTGTAACATCCACGACCGTAAGAGAAACTACGAGCTCAGAGTACGATAGTACTACTCAAAAAGCAACTACTGATTCATTTACAGAATCAACGACTTCACAGCACTCGACAGTACCAGATGTCGAGACAACAACTGCAGATGTTGAGACCACAACGGCAGAAGCCTCAACGGATTCTCCTGTAACATCCACGACTGTAAGAGAAACTACGAGCTCAGAGTATGATAGTACTACTCAAAAAGCAACCACTGATTCATTTGCAGAATCTACCACTTCACAGTACACGACAGTACCAGATATCGAGACAACAACTGCAGATGTGAAGACCACAACGGCAGAAGCCTCAACGGATTCTGCTGTAACATTCACGACCGTTAGAGAAACTACGAGCTCAGAGTATGATAGTACTACTCAAAAAGCAACCACTGATTCATTTACAGAATCAACGACTTCGCAACACACGACAGTACCAGATATCGAGACAACAACTGCAGATGTGAAGACCACAACAGCAGAAGCCTCAACGGATTCTCCTGTAACATCCACGACCGTTAGAGAAGCTACGAGCTCAGAGTATGATAGTACTACTCAAAAAGCAACCACTGATTCATTTACAGAATCAACGACTTCGCAACACACGACAGTACCAGATGTCGAGACAACAACTGCAGATGTTGAGACCACAACGGCAGAAGCCTCAACGGATTCTCCTGTAACATCTACGACCGTTAGAGAAACTACGAGCTCAGAGTATGATAGTACTACTCAAAAAGCAACCACTGATTCATTTACAGAATCAACGACTTCGCAACACACGACAGTACCAGATGTCGAGACAACAACTGCAGATGTTGAGACCACAACGGCAGAAGCCTCAACGGATTCTCCTGTAACATCTACGACCGTTAGAGAAACTACGAGCTCAGAGTATGATAGTACTACTCAAAAAGCAACCACCGATTCATTTACAGAATCTACTACTTCACAGTACACGACAGTACCAGATATCGAGACAACAACTGCAGATGTGAAGACCACAACGGCAGAAGCCTCAACGGATTCTCCTGTAACATCCACGACCGTAAGAGAAACTACGAGCTCAGAGTACGATAGTACTACTCAAAAAGCAACTACTGATTCATTTACAGAATCAACGACTTCACAGCACTCGACAGTACCAGATGTCGAGACAACAACTGCAGATGTTGAGACCACAACGGCAGAAGCCTCAACGGATTCTCCTGTAACATCCACGACTGTAAGAGAAACTACGAGCTCAGAGTATGATAGTACTACTCAAAAAGCAACCACTGATTCATTTGCAGAATCTACCACTTCACAGTACACGACAGTACCAGATATCGAGACAACAACTGCAGATGTGAAGACCACAACGGCAGAAGCCTCAACGGATTCTCCTGTAACATCCACGACCGTTAGAGAAACTACGAGCTCAGAGTATGATAGTACTACTCAAAAAGCAACCACTGATTCATTTACAGAATCAACGACTTCGCAACACACGACAGTACCAGATGTAGAGACAACAACTGCAGATGTGAAGACCACAACGGCAGAAGCCTCAACGGATTCTCCTGTAACATCCACGACCGTTAGAGAAACTACGAGCTCAGAGTATGATAGTACTACTCAAAAAGCAACCACTGATTCATTTACAGAATCAACGACTTCGCAACACACGACAGTACCAGATGTCGAGACAACAACTGCAGATGTGAAGACCACAACAGCAGAAGCCTCAACGGATTCTCCTGTAACATCCACGACCGTAAGAGAAACTACGAGCTCAGAGTATGATAGTACTACTCAAAGTTCAACCACTGATTCATTTACAGAATCAACGACTTCACAGCACACGACAGTACCAGATGTCGAGACAACAACTGCAGATGTTGAGACCACAACGGCAGAAGCCTCAACGGATTCTCCTGTATCATCTACGACTGTTAGAGAAACTACGAGCTCAGAATATGATAGTACTACTCAAAAAGCAACCACTGATTCATTTACAGAATCTACCACTTCACAGTACACGACAGTACCAGATGTCGAGACAACAACTGCAGATGTGAAAACCACAACGGCAGAAGCCTCAACGGATTCTCCTGTAACATCCACGACCGTAAGAGAAACTACGAGCGCAGAGTACGATACTACTACTCAAAAAGCAACCACTGATTCATTTACAGAATCAACGACATCACAGCACACGACAGTACCCGATGTCGAGACAACAACTGCAGATGTTGAGACCACAACGGCAGAAGCCTCAACGGATTCTCCTGTAACATCCACGACTGTAAGAGAGACTACGAGCTCAGAGTATGATAGTACTACTCAAAAAGCAACCACTGATTCATTTACAGAATCAACGACTTCGCAACACACGACAGTGCCAGTCGTTGAGACTACAACTTCAGAGGCCTCTACAGATTCACCTATTGCATCCACCACAGTAAGAGAGACTACAAGCTCAGAGTATGACGGTACTACTCAGAATGCAAGTACTAATTCATCCGCAGAATCAACGACTCCGCCAAACACATCGATACCAGACGTTGATACTACGACTAGAGGAGCCTTAACAGATTCCGATAATGAAAGTACAACAAATATAATACCCACTGAGACTACATTGACGTCAACAGTAAAACCAGGTACTACTCAACCCGACGATGCAAGTACAACAGAGGAGGTGATAACTGATTCATCGACTACAGCATTGGATGATACCATTTCTACTGAATCATCAGCAGCTTCAACAGTTCCCCAAGAGACTACTGATACTACTACATCTTTGGTAACTGAAGCACCAATTGTAACTACACCAGCGTCTATATGTCCACCAGGATTTAGTGGAAACCTTCCACATCCAGAGGATTGCCGTAAATATTACATGTGTCTTAGTGGATTCGAATCTGAAATATCGCTAGAGTGTACAAATTCTTTTGAATTTGACCCTGTCAGTCAGGTATGATATAAATAAGCTGTTATTTTAAAAATTATTTATTTTGTAATCTCTGAAACAATTAATTCTATTTTCTTTCATTCTTTTTTATTTGTTATTGAATAAAGTATAATAAACTACTACCAACTGTAACACAAGTATTATTTTTAGCAATGTGTCCCGATATCTGAAGACGGCTGTCTAGCTTCTCAGGAAAAAGATAATCAAGGAACGTCAACACTTTTAAGTACAAAATTAACAGACCCAACTGAAAATACCACTATTATCGAAGAAACTACGCGTCATAAAACAACTATTGTGGATGATATTGAAGTAACTTCAGTTTTAACACAAATGACAAATGAAAATGACCAAATGACTACAGAACCTATAGAAACCACCACTATGCATGTGTGTCCGCCTAATTTTGTCGGCGTTATCCCAGACCCTGAGAGATGTGATAGATTCTACCATTGTATTATGGGTCAGACATTGCCGCTTTACTGTGGCCCTGGATATGAATTTGATAGCGTTGATTTGGTAAGTTATTTGGCAAATAAATTAGGAACATGAAACATTACTGGTTGCATCATATGTATGGCCACCATTTACATGAAAATACCAGTGTTTTTTTTAATCACGTACCTCTAAAGCATTTATGTAGTACGTTTATCATTTTTTAATTTGAGTTAAAACATTTCTTTCTTTTGACTAAATTAATTATACTATACGTTTCATGAAGTATTTTATTAGTTTATTATTCTTTAATAGAAAATAAAAGGAAATGAATATTGAATAATAAAATAGAGTAAATAAATTTCTGTAGTTATGTTTTTGTCAGTGTCTTTTTTTGTTCAGGAATGTAAACCTATTTCGGAAGACGGTTGTTTTGCATCTAAGAATCAGGAAAGTACGACAAACATAGATGGAACAACAATAGAAAACGAAATTACAACATCACACTTTAGTAATCATACGTCTGGTACAGCCGAGGAAACTACAAGCGCAGTGGTGAAGACAACAAAAGATATAGAATCTACCACTTTCAAGAACGTAACTGATATAAACGTAGTAACAACAGATTCATCCGATAAAGAACAAAGCTCTATGATTACATCAGAAAATCCAAGTGAATCAACTGTTTTAACAACAAATACTGAGCCTTCTGTCGTCGATCCTGTTATCATATGTCCACCCGATTTTATTGGAGTCATCCCTGATCCTGAAAGATGTGATAGATTCATCCACTGTGCACTTGGGCACCCTATACCACTATATTGTGCACCAGGATATGAATTTGATAAAGTTGATTTGGTAAGTCGCTTACATACCATATATATTCTTGAAAATTTATTTTTTAATACAGAATTGAAGTTATTAAATAATTTTAATAAACACATTTATTTCATAAACATAAATATAATTGGTTGGGCCAAACGTACATAAAATTGGCCGGGTTTCATATTATATTCATATATGGCAAACAAACAAAGTCATTTTATTACTATAGTTTTGAAGTTTTAAAGTATTTTGTAAGTTAATATCTTCTACTTTACATTTGTATCGCACCATTTAATGGTATATAATTGGAATAGTAACTGTATCAATCATTAAGAAACCATTATAATAATATAACCATTATAGATAAATTTTGTTTTATTTTTTAAGGAGTGTAAAATTATTTCTGATAATGGATGTCATGCATCTAAAAATCAAGAAACAACAACCAATAAAGAGAAAATAACAACAGAAAACGAAATCACATCCGATTCTGGTGATAATAAGTCTACTAAGGATAATGTAATTACTGAAACAATATTTACCACTACAAATGATAATGATTCTATTGCCTCGAATACCACAACTGAAATTAATGATTTATCAACAAATTCCTCAGAAACGGAAGACCCTTCGACGTATGCATCGTCTCAGGAACCTTCTGATATTACTACTCCTCCAATAAATATAGAAGATCTTATAATAGACCCAAGTATCTGCCCTCCTGATTTTGTTGGCCTTATTCCTGATCCTTACAGATGTGATAGATTTTTCCATTGTGTTGTTGGTCATGCTATACCATTACACTGTGCTCCTGGATACGAATTCGATGTTGAACATTCTGTAAGTAGAACATTGACGGTCGAAATATTTAAAATTTATTTAGTATTTATCGTTAGGCGCCGACCAACTGCGCTACGACTGACTGTAAAGTCGTTGGTTGTGTGTTCGTATTCTCGAGAGATTCTCAGAGAAATGATTGTATTTAAATTTTCATTTCTTTGCTCTGGTACCGAAGACAAAAGACGGTGTTAAGTTCCTCCTCACAACTCTAAAATATACCGGTGTATAGTGGAGGGTGCAAAGTCTTGACATTAGGTCCCCTCTGATAACCCTGCTATGCGGGGAAAAGTGTGAGGCGGGTAAAAAAAATATTCCATGTTAAATTCGTAATTCATTTTAATAAAATATATTAATATATTTAATATTTCAGGGGTGCCTGCCTATTTCAGAAAGTGGTTGTTCTGCAAACCAAAATGGAAGTACAACAGATTCTTCTGACAATAAACAAAGTTCTACAACTGATATAGACTTACCGTTATCTACTACTAAGAATCCTATCTACAGTACTACATCATATTTAACAACAACTAATTCTGAAGGTACCACTAGCAGTGTAGATGTAACTGTAACTAAAGAAGACATAACGACTGAGAATTTTAATAGCAACGACACAACAACACAAAATTTTGAAACAAATTCGACTGATAATTCAGACCTACCAATATCAACTTCACAAAGTCCTGCCGATATAACTACGCGTGCAACAGAAATAGATGATAAAGACAATAATAATATATGTCCACCTAACTTCGTTGGCATAATTGCGGACCCTGAAAGATGTGACAGGTTCTTCCATTGCACAATGGGTCGACCGATGACATTGTACTGCCCTCCGGAATATGAATTTGATAGCAATGTTTCAGTAAGTATTTACTCTTAGAGAGAGAATCATAGTAGTCAGAGGGAATTTAGTGTCAAGGCACTCTGCTCTTCACTTTCTGTTGTGAATTTAACGCAGTGCCTTGTCTCGTTTACAGGAGCGGAGAATCGAATCCGTAAGCAATCGCTATTATACAAAGACGTTGTCCAATGGCCCCTTTTCTTTTATTCGCATATTAAAAAAATATATTGTGTGAAATTTTGTTTACATGGATACGATAGTCCATGTTATAGGTAAAATTAATCTTTACCACTCGTCGTTATTGAAAATAAATCCCATAAACATATGGACGTGAACTCAGCTGATCAAAAAAAAATACATTTTATAACAAAACAGTGTCTAGAAATTGAAATTTCATACATTTAATAGATGTATAATTATTTCATGAATTTTAGATACTTTTTAATACATTATTTTTAAAATTGACCTAAACACGATGACATATATAACTTCGTACTATTATATTTGTTTTAAAATTAGTAAAAAGGACCCAAAGTTTTCAAATATGAATTTAATAATATATAAATATCACACAAAAAAAAAAAAAAACTAATACGAAATAGTAAATTGTCTTTGACCGTCTATCAAATCTATCTATCTATGGCTTGATTAGCTATTACTAACCAATTTATTTTCTACTTTTCAGAAATGTGTTCCCATATCTGAAGATGGATGTTTTGCAAAAGGATCATCATCCTCTACTAATTCACCACAAACAACAACTTTCGAAACGACTGAAAATGATTTGGATAATTCAGAAACAACAGCTGACTCAAAAGTTTCAACACAACAATCTTCATCTACAAATGTTGAAACAATATCTACAGAGCTGTTAGAAACAACAACCGATTCTAAAACAACAACAACACCAACAATGTGCCCACCGGATGTGATCGGAAGTTTTCCACATCCAGAAAATTGTAATCAATACTATTATTGCTTTGCAGGATTTGAGACTTTGTTAACATGTACACCAGGAAATGAATTCGATCCAGAAAGTAAGGTAAGGTAACAAACAAGTAATTTTATATGATAATTTTGATATTGAAAATGATCGAATTAATATAAAAAGGAACTATTGTTTTTCGTATTTCTCTTTACAAGTTGTTTCATTTAATATAAACATATAGTTTTGGATAAACAAAAATAAATAGTCTGCCATCTTGGATTTTCTGCCATGTTGAATTTAGGATAACTTCACTCAGCTGTGTGTTATCATCTAAATTAAATACGCATAATTTCAGCTTAATTTATTATAATATGTGCTTCAAAATCATGTAGCATGATTCTACCCAAATAAACAAACATACATTGCAAGTTATATGAAAATTTGTAATAAATTCATACATAATAAAAAACACCAATTTATTTATCAGTAACCTATATTTAATATATTTAAATAATGATGTACAAGTATAACTATTAAAACATAAAAGTGAAGATGAAAAATTAATGTCAAAATAAGAATATAATCTGTAAAGTTAAATTGTTTTAAAAATTTTGAGTATTTGTGGAAAAAAACGCTATATATGAAATTTGTTTAGTCAAGTTCTAGTTAATTTAAGATATATTATAAACTTAATTCAAATTTCGTGAATGAATGTAAAAAATATTATGAAAAACTTAAAATTGGTTTATAATTATACGAACCGTTTGGTTTACTAACACTATTAAAAAGATTTCCTTAGTTTAAATTTGCCTGAAATCGTTCCTGTATGACTAAATTTTTATGATTAAAAAAAATATCCTCATTAAAGGTTTATCTAAAATGATTTCTTTTTAATCACAAATTTTTACCAATGGTATTTTTTTGTAGGAATGCAGACCAATATCTGAAAACGGTTGTTTCGCGTCCAAAAATGAAGGAAGTTCTACGAGTAAGACTGAAACAACAACAGATTCAGGAGCCTATACTTCTGATAAAAATGATATAACTACTGAAGTTGTATCTACGACTACAAAAGAGAGTGAATCTGTAACATCTAGTAGCACTGTAACTGATAATAGCGAAGCGTCAACAGATTCTTCTGGAAATGAACTAAGTACTTCCACTAGTTCAGATGTACCAATATATACTACTGATGGACCCAGTGAATTAACTACTCCCCCAAATATAGAAGATCCTCAAATAAATCCAAGTGTTACATGTCCACCTACTTATGTTGGTCTTATTCCCGATCCAGAGAGATGTGACAGATTCTTCCATTGTGTTGTTGGTCAAGCTATAGCTTTGTACTGTGCACCTGGATATGAATTTGATATCGTTCATGCGGTAAGTGATGTTCATGTTAATGCAGTAGAACTTTATTATAGGGTGGTAGTCTTATTTCTTTTCTAACAATCTTTTTGTTGCTTTCTTTTTAATTGGTCAAAAATTCAATATAAATTTTAAATATGTTCCAGGGCTGCATACCTATTTCAGAAAACGGATGTTTTGCAACAAGAAAATCAAGTACAACAACAGTTGTTACAAAACCAGATTCAGAAGGTTCCACCCAAGATTTAACTGAAACTGATTTAGCATCAACAACAACAAATGATGATAATAAAGAAACTTCAACAATTCCTTCTGAAAATAAACAAAGTTCCACGACTGATAATGATTCAGATTCACCGCTATCTACTTCTCAAAAACCCATCCACGAATCCACAACAGATTTAACGACTACTAATTCTGAGAAAACAACAAATAATGTAGATGTGACAGGAACTGAAGAAGAGTTAACGACAAAAGATTCTAACATTGAGGAATCATCAACAACTGAAAATAGTAAAGATAATACAGAAACAACAGCTGACTCCAAAGTTTCAACACAACAACCTTCTACAAATATTGACATAATATCCACAGAACTGTTAGAAACAACAACCGATTCTAAAACATCAACAGCACCACCAATATGCCCACCGGATGTGATCGGAAGTTTTCCACATCCAGAAAATTGTAATCAATACTACTATTGCTTTGCAGGATTTGAGACTTTGTTAACATGTACGCCAGGACATGAATTTGACCCAGAGAGTAAGGTAAAGTAATAAGTAGCTATGATTATCCGCCGCTTCATTCCCTTTACTAATCATGTATTTTAGAACTATTTTGATTACTATAAAAAAGGTTATAGATAGTTTTTTTTAGAACTTTTAAAAGGGAACAAATTTGTGGTACATGATTTTTTCGTATCTTCCACCGTTTACTCAGCGCACGCAAAGACAACTCTAAAAGACATATAAATTTTCTCGTTATTACATTTTTATTGCTGCTCCACTCCTATTAATCATAGCGTGATGTTATATGGCCTTCTTCTATAAATGATCTATTCAATTCAAAAATATTTTTTCAATTGGGCCTGTAATTTTTGAGGTTAGCGCGTTTAAACAAACAAATTCTTCCGGTTTATATTATTAGTATAGATTTTCTATAATAAATACGTCAATAACTATAAAGCTATAACATATGAAGTTAATTTAAAGTTGCAATCATCAAGTAATAGTTATATAATACATAGTTAAATAAAAATAAAATATTTAAATTAAAGGTCTGAAACTGGTTTCAAACAGAATTCACATTATATTAACCATTTAAATCCAATAACAAACATTATTAAATCCAGTTCCATGGTTTGAATGTACCCGAATTCATTCCTCCGTAACTAAATGTCTATGAATAAAAAGCTTATTATCAATAGTTGTCTATAATGTTTTCTTCTAAGTTATGTATTTTTATTTTTAAACAATGGTAATTCTTTTCTAGGAATGCAAACCAATATCTGAAAATGGTTGTTCTGCAACCAAAAACGAAGAAACAACAAGTAACACTGAAGTAACAACAGATAATGGAATTACAACATCAGATTCAGGAGCTCATACTTCTGATAAAAGTGATATAATTACTGAAGTAGTATCTACAACTACAAAAGACAGTGAATCTGTAACATCTAGTAGCACTGTAACTGATAATAGCGAAGTGTCAACAGATTCTTCTGGAAATGAACTAAGTACTTCCACTTCTAGTTCAGATGTAACAATATATACTACTGATGGACCCAGTGAATTAACTACTCCCTCAAATATAGAAGATCCACAAATAAATCCAAGTGTTACATGTCCGCCTAATTATGTTGGTCTTATTCCCGATCCGGAGAGATGTGACAGATTCTTCCACTGTGTTGTTGGTCAAGCTATAACTTTATACTGTGCACCTGGATATGAATTCGATATCGTTCATGCGGTAAGTGACGTTCATGTTTATGCAGTAGAACTTTATTATAAAGTGGTAGTCTTATTTGTTTTCTAACAATCTTTTTATTGTTTTCTTTTTAATTGGTCAAAAATTCAATATAAACTTTAAATATGTTCCAGGGCTGCAAACCTATTTCAGAAAACGGATGTTTTGCAACAAGAAAATCAAGTACAACAGTTGTCACAAAACCAGATTCAGAAGGTTCCACCCAAGATTTAACTGCAACTGATATAGCATCAACAACAACAAATGTTGATAATAAAGAAACTTCAACAATTCCTTCTGAAAATAAACAAAGTTCCACGACTGATAATGATTCAGGTTCAGCGCTATCTACTTCTCAAAAGCCAACCCACGAGTCCACAACAGATTTAACGACCTCTAATTCTGAGAAAACAACAAATAATGTAGATGTGACAGGAACTGAAGAAGAGTTAACGACAAAAGATTCTAACATTGATGAATCATCAACAACTGAAAATAGTAAAGATAATACAGAAACAACAGCTGACTCAAAAGTTTCAACACAACAGTCTTCTACAAATGTTGACATAATATCAACACAACTGTTAGAAACAACAACCGATTCTAAAACAACAACTGCACCAACAATGTGCCCACCGGATGTGATCGGAAGTTTTCCACATCCAGAAAATTGTAATCAATACTATTATTGCTTTGCAGGATTTGAGACTTTGTTAACATGTACGCCAGGACATGAATTTGATCCAGAGAGTAAGGTAAAGTAATAAGTAGCTATGATTACCCGCCGCTCCATCAGAGAATGGTTGATATCAAATACTGTCCAAGTCAATTTTTTTAAAAAATAAGTGCCTGTCATATGTAGCTTTTTAATTTGGATAAGAATTAACATCCTTTTCATAAAAGACCTTCACTAATCATGTATTTTAGAACTATTTTGATTACTATAAAAATAGTTATAGAGACTTTTTTTTAGAAGTTAAAGGGGAACAAATTTATGGTACATGATTTTTTCGTATCTTACACCGTTTACTCAGCGCACGCAAAGACAACTCTAAAAGATATATAAATTATACCGTTATCACATTATTTTCTATTGCTGCTCCACTCCTATTAGTTATAGCGTGATGTTATATAGCTTTCTTCGATAAATGAACTATTCAATTCAAAAATAATTTTTCAATTGGGCCTGTAATTTTTGAGGTTATCGCGTTCAAACAAAGAAACTCTTCCGCTTTATATTATTAGAATAGATTTTCTATAATATATACCTCAATAACTACAAAGCTATAACATACGAAGTTAATTTTAAGTTGCAGTCATCAAGTAATAGTTATATGATTAACAGTTAAATAAAAATATATTTTTTAAATTAAAGGACTGAAACTGGTTTCAAACAGAATTCACATTATATTAACCATTTTCTTTACAAACATTATTAAATCCAGTTCCATGGTTTGAATGTACCCGAATTCATTCCTCCGTAACTAAATGTCTATGAATAAAAAGCTTATTATCAATAGTTGTCTATAATGTTTTCTTCTAAGTTATGTATTTTTATTTTTAAACAATGGTAATTCTTTTCTAGGAATGCAAACCAATATCTGAAAATGGTTGTTCCGCAGCCAAAAACGAAGAAACAACAAGTAACACTGAAGTAACAACAGATAATGGTATTACAACATCAGATTCAGGAGCTCATACTTCTGATAAAAGTGATATAATTACTGAAGTAGTATCTACAAGTACAAAAGATAGTGAATCTATAACATCTACTAGCACTGAAACTGAAAATAGCGAGGTGTCTACAGATTCTTCTGGAAATGAACTAAGTCCTTCCACTTCTAGTTCAGATGTACCAATATATTCTACTGAAGGGCCTAGTGAATTAACTACTCCTCCAAATATAGAAGATCCTAAAATAGATCCAAGTGTTACATGTCCGCCTACTTATGTTGGTCTTATTCCCGATCCTGAGAGATGTGACAGATTCTTCCACTGTGTTGTTGGTCAAGCTATAACTTTATACTGTGCTCCTGGATATGAATTCGATATTGCTCACAAGGTAAGTAGCGTTGATGCAGAAGAATTTTGTTATTAAGTTGTATTTTTATTTGTTTTCTAACAATCTTTTTACTGGTCGACAATTCAATATAAGCTATAAATATGTTCCAGGGCTGCAAACCTATTTCAGAAAACGGATGTTTTGCAACAAAAAAATCAAGTACAACGACTGTTATTACAAAACCAGATTCAGAAGGTTCCACCCAAGATTTAACTGAAACTGATATAGCATCAACAACAACAAATGATGATAATAAAGAAACTTCAACAATTCCTTCTGAAAATAAACAAAGTTCCACGACTGATAATGATTCAGATTCACCGCTATCTACTTCTCAAAAACCCATCCACGACTCCACAACAGATTTAACGACCTCTAATTCTGAGAAAACAACAAATAATGTAGATGTGACAGGAACTGAAGAAGAGTTAACGACAAAAGATTCTAACATTGATGAATCATCAACAACTGAAAATAATAAAGATAATACAGAAACGACAGATGAGTCAAAAGTTTCAACACAACAATCTTCTTCTACTAATGTTGATGCAATATCTACAGAGCTGTTAGAAACAACAACCGAATCTAAATCAACAACAGCACCAACAATATGCCCACCGGATGTGATCGGAAGTTTTCCACATCCAGAAAGTTGTAATCAATACTACTATTGCTTTGCAGGATTTGAAACTTTATTAACATGTGCACCAGGACATGAATTCGATCTAGAGAGTAAGGTAATATAACAAGAATTTATTTATATATTAATTTTGATATTCAAATTTACAGCTTTACGCTTTTTCCCGCGTAGTCAGGGAGGATCTAGTGTTAAGACGCTACATCCTCCATTTGCCGCCTGAAATCGCAACATTACGTATTGAGTGGCAGGACTCGATGTTTCACCTTGTCTTTGGTATCAGAACGAAGAAATGAAAATTTAAATAATTTTTCCCTAGAATGGTAATCGACCCCACAACCATCGCGTTTACAGTCAGATGCCAAAAGTGCTACATGTCAAAAGTACTAAAGTTTAAAAAATTTAGTTTCTAAATCGATGAAAAAAGAGTTTGTATGAGTATTTAGTACTTGAAAATATCTTTATATAATAATTAATATGTGAGGATCAATTAACTATTTATATAAATAGTATATATTTATTCTATTCTAATAAAAGGTCGAAAATTTTTCCTTTATCTATTAATATAAATAAATAAAATTAAAAAATATTTCATAAGTGATACAACGTTCTATTAATTTAAATTATTTTATTAACTAATTGAGTTATAACTCTATATCGATATAAATAGTTTTAATTTACCAATTTTCCTTACAGTCTTGTCAACTAATATCCGAAAATGGTTGTTTTGCATCAAAAAACCAAGAAAGTACAACAAGTAAATCTGAAATAACAACAATAAATGATGCTACATCCGATTCAGGCGATAAAGACGTCAATACTGAAATACCATCGACAACAACAACAAATAAAGAATCAGATACATATAGTACTACAACAGACATAAGCGAAGTCTCAACGAATGAATCTGAAAATGAAGATCAAAACCAAAGCTCTACGTCAGAAAATAAAGAGAGTTCTGCTACCGAAGATTCTGATTCATTGATATCTACTCAAAATCCTATCCACGAATCAACAACTGATTCAATAACTGATTCAACAACAGATTCAACAATATCAAATTCTGAAAGCACTACAAATCGCGATACAACAATACCTGAAGAAGAATTGACGACTACTGATTCTAACAATATCAAAACAACAACTGATTCTGCTGAAAACATAGGAAAATCAACTGCTCATACAGAATTACCAACAACTTCTGAAAGTTCCCAGGACATAACTTTCCCCACAACCAATATTGGAGATGTGGATACTAAAATGATATGCCCACCAGATTTTGTTGGCATTATCGGTGATAGTGAAAGATGTGATAAATTCTATCACTGTACTCTTGGTAGAGTGACGACGTTATATTGTTTATCTGGATATGAATTTGATATTAAAGTTGCAGTAAGTAATTTTTTTTTGAGTATTTTAATTTCATTAAGTTTATAGACCAGTCGTGGCCCAGTGGCACAAGCGTGTGACTGTAAATGACTAGTTGTGGGTTCGATTTCAACTCGAGGAGTGGAAATATTTAATATTTCCATTTTCTTGGCTCTGGTGCCGAGGTAAAGCGCGGCGTTAAGTTCCGCCACTTAACACGCAATGCCTCCGAATTCGGCGGAAAGTGGGGAACGGAGTATCTTAGCACTAGGTTCCCTCTGCCTACCCTGCTGTGTGCGGGATACAGCGTGAAGCTAAAAAAAATATTATTTAAACGTATAACAGTTTTTTTTATATATTTTATATTTGTACCACCTAACCAACTTGTGACTAGTGTCAAATATATACTAGTTACAATTAGGTTGATCCCGTCATAGCTTAGTGGAGCAGCGTCTGACTATAAAGTGATGGTTGTAAGTTCGATTCCCACTCAATGATTATATATACATTTTTCAATTCTTTGCTCTGGTACCTAAGACAAAACGCGGCGTTGAGTTCCGCCACTCACACATAATATCTCAATTTCAAGCGGAAAGTGGAGGACGGAATGTCTTGACATTAGGTTCTTTCTCCCCGACTACTCTGCAAGAAAAAGCGTAAAGTTGTAAAAAAATAGAATTATGTTTTTAGCCTAAAAAGAGTAATTTCTACATACTTAAAGCAGCAATCCCTTCATATATCAACCTAGTTAGAACTATTTTTTGTATTATTTTGCAGGAATGCGTCAAAATCTCCGATGACGGATGCTATGCATCAAAAGGATTATTAACTTCTACTAAATCAGAACATACTACAACTTTAAAAACAACTGAAAATAATAAAGAAAATACAGAAACAACTGTAGACTTAAAAGAACAGACGCAAAAAACTTCTACAGATGAGATATCTTCGGAATTGTTAGAAACAACAACGGACTCTAAAACAACAATACCAAGTGTTTGTCCTCCAGGAGTGTCCGGGAATTTCCCGCGTCCAGACAATTGTCAGGAATACTATCATTGTATAGCGGGATTCCCGACTGTGTTGAGATGTACTCCTGGGGATGAATTCGATTCGGAAACCAGGGTATGAAAATTATTTATTCATCTTGTTTTTGTTTTTTGGTTTAGCTTCACGCTGGATCCCGCACACAGCAGGATAGGCAGAGGGAACCTAGTGTTAAGACACTCCGTTCGCCCACCCATTTCGGAGGCATTGCGTGTTAAGTGGAGGAACTTAACGCCGCTGCTTTACCTCTGATGCCAGAGCGAAGGAAATGGAAATATTAAATATTTCCAATCCTCGAGTGGGAATCGAACCCACAACCAGTCGTTTAAAGTCACACGTTCATGCCACTGCGCCAAGACTGGCGGCTATGGGAAGCTTTTACTAGATATGTTAAAAATTGTTAATTATTTTTAAGACAAATTTTATATACCTCCACTCCGGAACCTTTCGAATGCAAAGGGTTAATTATAATATAAAAATCATTTTTCTTTGGTTTGTTAATGTGTAGTGGATATATTTGTATTGGTTACATGTGAATTTTGACTTTTAAAATAAGTAATGTAGTTGTAATCTATACATTATTACATTTAGCAAATCTTTTATATTAAAACTAAAACTACATTTAAAAAAAAATAAAGAAAATTTTAAAAACATCTTAAATATAAAAAGACATTTAGAAAACGTATAAAAATTTGAACGCAGCGGGATTCGAACCCGCGCCTCCTGAATACTGTTCAGGCGCTCTCACCACTGAGCCATGCGTTCTACTATCCGCTGCGTCGAAATTCTTATACGCTTTATTACAACTTATTTTTGTTGTTAGCATCTCTGTAGAGACATTTTTACAAAGTATTTTACATAGTGGCCAGTCATGGCCTAGTGGCACAAGCGTGTGACTGTAAACGACTGGTTGTGGGTTCGATTCCCACTCGAGGAGTGGAAATATTTAATATTTCCATTTTCTTCGCTCTGGTGTCGAGGTAAAGCGCGGCGTTAAGTTCCGCCACTTAACACGCAAAGCCTCCGAATTCCGCGGAAAGTCGGGGAACGGAGTGTCTTAACACTAGGTGCGGGATACAGCGTGAAGCTAAAAAAAAAGAACAAAAAAAATAACATAAAACAAATTGCCTTACAGACATGTCAACCAATATCAGAAAACGGTTGTTACGCGTCGAAACACAAAGAAATTTCCACCACCAAAAACGAAATCACAACAGAAAACGATATAACAACATCAGATGCACATAAAACATCTGATGTCAGTCACTTAGAAAAAGAACAAACAGAAATGACCTCAACCAGAATCGAACTGACTACCCAAGCAGCTATATGTTCGCCAACTGATATAGGAAATGTACCGGATCCAATGGATTGTAGTAAATTTTACTTGTGCTCAGGCGGTATGGCCATATCCTTACCGTGTACGGTGGGACATGAATTCGATTCCGAATCGCGAGTAAGTATTTATTTAACTTTAAAATTTGTTAATTTTAGTTTGGAGACAGTGGGGGCTTGTGGGCACAAACGTGTGACTGTAAACGAATGGTTGTGGGTTCGATTCCCACTCGATTTTCTTTGCTGTGGTGTTGAGGCAAAGCGTGGTGTTAAGTTTCGCCACTTAACACACAATGCAGAATTCGGCAGTGTGTGGGAACGGAGTGTCTTAACACTAGGTTCCTGCCTATCCTGCCGTGTGCGGGATACAGCGTGAAGCTAAAAAAAACCTAAATGCAAACATTTCTAATACTTAAATAGATTACTTCGATCTTATATTATATATACGAGTAGTATAATATGCATGTTTAGATATTATAAATATATACAGGCAGATGCGGAAAGCGACTTTGCTATATACTATGTATTTTTTGTTTTTTTGTAGCTTCACGCTGTATTCAGCATACATTCGGATAGGCAGAACCTAGTGTCAAGACACTCCGTTCTCCACTTTCCGCCGAATTCGGAGGCATTGCGTGTTAAGTGGCGGAACTTAACGCCGCGCTTTACCTCGACACCAGAGCGAAGAAAATAGAAATATTAAATATTTCCACTCCTCGAGTGGGAATCGAGTCCACAACCAGTCGCTTTACAGTCACACTTTGTGCCTCTGCGCCACGACTGACCCCATATACTATATAAAAATAGTAACGATATTATAGTGGGGAACGGAGTGTCTTAACACTAGGTTCCCTCAGCCTACCCTGCTCAGTGCGGGATACAGCGTGAAGCTAAAAAAAATAATAATAATTAACTTTCAGCAATGCACACCCATATCTGAAAACGGATGCACAGCAAAGAAATTGGACAAAGAATCTGACACAGAAAATGAAGAAAAAGAGGCTAAAACGAATAAAGAAGAAACAACGTCAGCTAAAATCGATTTAACATCGAACATATGTTCACCGACTGACATAGGGAATGTGGCGGACCCCTCCAATTGTACGATGTTCTATCTGTGTTCCGCCGGCATGGCGATATCGTTGTCTTGCAACGTTGGTTACGAGTTCGATCCTGTGAGCCGGGTGAGTGATTTTTTTTTAAATTTTTTCCAGCTTTCCCCATATAGGAAAGTAGTATTCCTGGACTAGTCGTGACGCAGTGGCACAAGCGTGTGACTGTAAATGACTGGTTGTGGGTTCGATTTCCACTCGAGGAGTGGAAATATTTAATGTTTCCATTTTCTTCGCTCTGGTGTCGAGCGGGGCGTTAAGTTCCGCCACTTGCAATGTCTTTGGGATCCGCCGGAAAGTGGGTGACGGAGTGTCTTAACACTAGGTTCCTACTGCCGACAATGCTGTGTGCGAGATACAGCGTAAAGCTAAAAAGAAACAGCGTGAAGCTATCTCTAATGGACGAAGTATTAGAGATATATAAATTGTTCTGTTTTCTATATTTCGTTTAACTTGTTTAAATTTTCTTATAGACTCTTCTATAGCTCCAAATGAAGACTAATATTTATTACTAAATGTCACAGTACAACAGCATCTGGCCGTATACGCATTTGATCCTGGGTTCGATTCCAATTCGAAAAATTGATCATATTTAAATTATTTTAATTTCTTCGCTCTCCTACCAAAGAGAAAACGCAGCACTTGCCAGTGACTCTGGGTTTCATATTATTTTCTTATTGAATCCCATCCAAATCGGCCTTGTAGATTAGCCGTGAAAGCGTAACAGACAGACTGATAGACTTTCGCATTTATATTATTGGTATGGATTAACAAAAGTTGTTAAAGACATTTGGAAAACGTATAAAAATTTGAACGCATCGGGATTCGAACCTGCGCTTACTGAATACCGTCCAGGCGCTCTCACCACTGAGCCACGCGTTCTACTACACGCTGCGTCGAAATTCTTATACGCTTTATTACAACTTATTTTTGTTGTTAGCATCTCTGTAGAGAGATTTTTACAAATTTCTGCTACCCAAAGATTATTCTACGAACAATAATTTGACAAGAGAGAATGCTATTTATATACTTTTAAAAATTTTTAAAGTATTATTTAAATTTTTAGACGTTTTCTAAATATCTTTTCCAATTTTCCTAAGTGTGGAATAACACTTTAAAAGTGTTTAAAGGTAAAAATTGCTAATTTAATCATTATTAATTTTCAGCAATGTGTCCAAATAACAGAAAACGGTTGCCTAGCAACAAGAATTAAGGACCAGGCTACCATCACAACTGATATTACCACCACAGAAGAAGAGAATAAAACAGAAGAGAGTATAAAAGAAGAAGAAGAAGAAGAAATAACAGATGGGAATGAAGAAGTAATTTGCCCACCAGGTTATTTCGGACACATGGCGGATGTTAAGAGTTGTAATAAGTTTTATTTGTGTTCCGGAGGGGTGACTATTCCGCTGTTCTGTATGGAAGATCATGAATTTGATAGTGGTTTGGGGGTAAGTGGCTGATAGTTTATTTCTTTTTATATATCTTAGCTTCACGCTGTATCCCGCACACAGTAGGGTAGGCAGAGGGAACCTAGTGTTAAGACACTTCGTTCCCCACTTTCCGCCGAATTCGCAGGCATTGTGTGTTAAGTCTCGGAACTTAACGCCGCGCTTTACCTCGGCACCAGAGCGAAGAGAATGGAAATGCTAAATATTTCCACTCGTCAAGTGGGAATCGAACCCACAACCAGTCGTTTACAGTCACACGCTTGTGCCACTGGGCCACGACTGGCGACTATTAACTTTTATATTAACTTATTGTATTTTTTTTTCAGCAATGCGTTCCGATATCAGAAAATGGTTGTACAGCGTCTAAAAAATGAACAATATGGCAACGAAAATGGACTTTTGCAATATAAATATATAATGTCTTATACAGATATTATAAAAGTGTCTAAATTAAATATAATAATATATTGTTATATATAACTCTTTCTATACAAAAGTGTCACAAGTCAAAACCACTTTTTAATAATCAAGGAAAAAAAGATTTTTATTGTCTAATGTTTGTTTTATTTGATCTATATTAATATTGTAAATGGGAAAATCTGTCTGTCTGTACCGATTTTGATGAAATTTAAAATGAAAATAGTTGAAAATCCAGGGTCAAGAATAGGATTACTTTTTTCAAAAATCAGCCCCTAAAGGGTTGAAATTAATTAGGGGATGAAATTCTGGGGTCAAACATGTATTTTTGCAATAAAATCGTCTTTATATTTTTTATTTGCGGTTATTTTAAATTAAAGGATATAATATATTATTTTAAGAATAAAAAACTACACTTATATAATAACGTTAATAGTAAGTATAATTTATTTTAATATATCATTTATTGTAATTATTATTATCATGTACCTGTTCAGAGATCACAGATTGTTTTTTGGTATTTTTACTAAAAAGAGTTGTAATCAGTGAAACCACTGAGATATACAACCAAAAAAAAAATATTTATTTTAGGTATAAGTTTGTAATAAATGCTTTTTATTAAAAGTTGATGGTTTTTGATTTTAATTTCAATATTTATTCTACAAGTCTGAAGTGAAGAACGGAGTGTCTTGACACTAGGTTCAGAAGTAGCCATCTTACTAGTCAATATCTGCAGTATGTTGTAATATATCGTAAAAGCTTGACGTCGAGGCAAAGCGCAGTGTTAAGTTCCGCCACTTAACACGCAATGCCTCCAGAATTTATCGATGCGTGGAGAACGGAGTGTCTTAACACTAGGTTCCCTCTGCCTACCCAAATGTGTGCGGGGATACAGCGTGAAGCCAAGAAAACAAAAGCTTCACGTTTTTTCCGCATATGAAGATAGTAATAGAGGACCTAGTGTCAAGACACTCCATCTTCCACTTTCCGCCTGAAATCGAGACATTGCGTGTTAAGTGGCGGAACTCAACGCCGCGCTTTGTCTCATGTACTAGAGCGAAGGAATTAAAATTTAAATATAGTCGTATCCAAACACGAGATTGGAACCTGCAACCAATGTGATATATATTAGGAGTTCTTACTAAAAATAGATGAAAAAATAAAAAAAAACAACGTTGTCAATTATTAAATAAATTAAATTTAATTCTTAATATCACATTTTCCATAAGAAATATAACTGGCAATAGTTTAATAATATTATGTATATGTATTTATACAGTATGTTTTAAAATGTTGAACAAGTTATAAAAATACAAAAATATTGTATTTTTTTGTAGCTTTTCGATGAAAAAATAATAAAAAATACACTTCAATTTATAATATTTAAACAAATTTAAGAATCAATTATGAATATTTCTTCTAGGGGCCAGTCGAGGCACATAGTGTGACTGTAAAGAGGCTGGCTGTAGGTTCGATTTCCAGGAGCGGGAATCGAACCTACAGCCAGTCACAGTTTATTTCTAGCACGTATTTTAAAGGCGGCATTAGTCTAAGAATCTTTTCAAATACAAATTTAATTTGGTAACGTAGAGAGAGGAGCTCGAAAAGGATGGTAGCTAGCTGAGCGAAGCGAAGCTCTTACTGGTCAAAAGTGTGTTTCGTTGTGGTTTAACTCTTCCTGGGCTATTTGTAGTAGACCTCTGACATTTGGCACAGTGAGGGATATCGAGCACAGTGTCTTGTGTGCTGTGAAGTTTTTTGGTGACAATTGTAATTGTAGTTTTTGAATGAATGGTCAAAAAGAGCCCATAGACTTAGACTGTGGAACGTTAAGTGTTATGTTAGTATTAAGTGTTTGATTTTCAAACGTTTTTTAACATGTAGTAACATTAAATATGTACTTCACTCAGCTCTTCCCGCCACGCAGAGCAAAGAGGCGGTTCCTAGTTTCAAATGGACTCCTTTCCCATACTTATGCCACGTCAATATTCAAAGAATTACTACGTACAAATCATAAATACCATTAAATTTACAAAAAGTTTCAATTAATAACAGTTATTACGATTAAGGATCTGAATTCCTTCTCCTTGATACCCCAATTCTTAATCAGACAATTCGTTGTCCATGTCCTGTCCGTTTTCCTGTTCTTCATGTTGATCCTTGGCATTATGGTTGTTTAAATTCATTATATAATATAGAAAGTCTATAATTCCATTTGAAGATTTAGGCCGTTGGCAATTTGCTTCCAAATGTGGCATGCATTTCTGTAATGTAAATTTGTAATTTTTTTGTTACCTTCTTTTTGCCTTCACGCTGTATCCCGCACACAGCAGGGTAGGCAGAGGGAACCTAGTGTTAAGAAACTCCGTTCCCCATTTTCCGCCGAATACTGGAGGCATTGCGTGTTAAGTGGCGGAACTTAACGTAGCACTTTGCCTCGACACCAGGCGAAGAAAATGGAAATATAATATATTTTCTCTCCTCGAGTGGGAATTGAAACCACAACCAGACGCTTTACAGTCGCACCTTATGCCTCTGCACCACGACTGTCCCATTTATTTATTTACCTCAACATTTTTTAGGTCAAGCAGCGTAGTCAGAGAAAATATAGTGTTAAGACACTCCGCCCCTTTTTGCCAGATTATGAGACATTGTGTCTTATTAGGAACTTAACTCGAGTGGGAATCGAACCCATAACCAGTCGTTTACAGTCACACGTCCGTGCCACTGCGTCACGACTGGCCCCATATTTTATTTATTTGGTTTAATAATAATGGTTGTACAAATAAACCAAAATTTTTCATTATTTTACAACTCTTTTATACCCTTTTCGGTAGGCTATGAGATATTGTGTTGTAGACCGTCATGGCGCAATGGACAGCGTCAAACTGTTAAGACTAAGGGTTGTGGATTCTAATCATAACTCGAAGAAATGATTAAATTTAAATTATTTTCATTTTTCTGACCTGCAAAGAACGGTGTTGAGTTCCACCTCTCAACAATTAACCTTTCGAATTTGGAGGGAAAGCAAAAAAATTGTGTATAAAGAATTATTTTTGATTTTGATCCCAAAATTAGGAAAATTGAAAGAGACATTTAAAGAAAACGTATAAAAATTTGAACGCGTTTTTATACGTTTCCTTTTAAAGTGTTTTTCAATTTTCCTAAGTGTGGAATAACACTTTAAAAAGGTTTAAAAGTATTTAATAAATAGCATTCTCTCTTGCCAAACGATTGTTCATAGAATGATCTTTGTGTAGCAGAAATTTGTAAAAATCTCTCTACAGAGATGCTAACAACAAAAATAAGTTGTAATAAAGCGTATAAGAATTTCAACGTAGCGGATAGTAGAACGCATGGCTCAGTGGTGAGAGGGCGTGGACGGTTCAGGAGGCGCGGGTTCGAATCCCGCTGCGTTCAAATTTTTATACGTTTTCGTTAAAAGTATAAAAGTCTAATATTCTTTATTTTTTAAACATTTTTAAAGTGTTATTCCACACTTAGGAAAAATGAAAAAGACATTTAAAGAAAATGTATAAAAAATTGACCGCAGCAGGATTCGAACCCGCGCCTCCTGAATACCGTTCAGGCGCTCTCACTACTGAGCAATGCGAGTTCGAATCCCGCTGCCTTCAAATTGTTATACATTTTCTTTAAATGTCTAATATTCTTACCAAAGCGTAAGGATTAAATTCGTATCCATATCTACAGCTATTTCTCCTGATATCTCCAAACAAACATTCGTAGTAATATTTGCAATCAGTTTCATCGGGAAATGTGAACTTGTCCCAAAATCTGCATTCTGGTCTCGAAGCTGAAGAATCAGTGGAAGATTCTAAAGTAGTATGTGTGGACGAGGAAGACGTAGATTTAGATGGAATGGTAGATACTTTTTCAGATTTTGTTGTTTTTTGTGTTGTTGTTGCGAACACGCATGGGGGAGGGGAGTAGGGTAATGGTGGTAAAGTACGTTCTGTTTCAGTAACAACAGCCTTCCTTGTTGTCTTTTCTGTTGATAATGATGGTGTTGAAGATGTCGTCAAATTGGCTGTATTAATTGAAGTTATGGCTCTATCTGGTAAGGTAGATCTTTCTATATGGGAGTCTAATTCTGTTTTTTCAGTAGTAGTAACTATAATTTCAGGTTCTGCTACAGTTGTTGTACTTGAAGACGGCTTCATATGTGAAGTGGTCGAACTATATGTTACGGAAGTAAGATATTTAGGAGTTGTAAATATTAAAGTTGATGTTTCGTCTGTTACAATAGGTTCATATGATGTATATTTTGAATGGTGAATTGTGGTCAAACTTGAAGACGTTGGTTTATTCGTGGTGACAGGATTTCTTGTTACGTATTCTGTATAAGTTATGGGATCCATTCTTCTTTCATCTGTTGGCGATGACGGCAAAACTGTCACAATTGATTCATCTGTCTGTACGTCATCTTCTGTGCTTGTTATATAGTGTGTTGGAAAAAAGTCGATTATAGTAGAAGATTCTGTAAATTTTGAGGGATACGTTGACAGTCTCGTTGATGTGTACTCTGGATTTTTACTTACATTAAATTCTGAAGGTGAAGATAAGACAGTCGTAAAGGGTTTGCTTGTTGTATAATCTGTTGATATTAGATTTGATGAAGGCGATGGCCACGTAAACGTTATAGGTGGCCATCTAGTATTTTCTGTAGTATCAGTAAATATTATTGGAGAAGATTCTACTGTTTTGGGACGATGTGTTATGTACTCTGTGCTTGATATAATCTTTGAAGGTGAAGATTGAGTGGTAGTCGTAGTATGTTCATATTCTGAAGTGCACGACTGGTTGTGGGTTCAATTCCCACTAGGTGTGATTGTCATAATTTAATAATTATCATTTCTCCACTTTAAGACTTAAACATAGCGCGGCGTTGAGTTCCGCCACCCAACCCGCAATATTTTGAATTTAGCTAGAAATTGAAAAAATAGTGTTTTAACTAGGTACTCCCTAACTAAGGGGCCGTTCAAGTATTACGTGAGCACTATAGGGAGTGGGGTGGGGGTCTTTGCTTTGCTTATCTCATCAGTAGTCAAACTTTTATAATATTATAATTATTAAAAAACTTAATTTTGGGGAAGGGGGAGTAAATAATTGTAATAAATCTGCTTACGGAATACTTGAACGGCCCCTTATTATAATTTTTACATATATTTTTTTTAGCTTCACGCTGTATGCCGCACTCAGCACGTTAGGCAGAAGGAACCTAGTGTTAAGACACTCCGTTCCCCACTTTCCGCCGAATTCGAAGGCGTGCGTGTTAAGTCTCGGAACTTAACGCCGCGCTTTACTTCGACACCAGAGCGAAGAGAATGGAAATGCTAAATATTTCCACTCGTCAAGTGGGAATCGAACTCACAACCAGTCGTTTACAGTTACACGCTTGTGCCACTGGGCCACGACTGGCCACTATTAATTTTTATATTAACTTATTCTAATTTTTTTTTCAGCAATGCGTTCCGATATCAGAAAATGGTTGTACAGCATCTAAAAAATGAACAATATGGCAACGAAAATGGACTTTTGCAACATAAATATATAATGTCTTATACAGATATTATAAAAGTGTCTAATTTAAATATAATAATATATTGTTATATATAACTCTTTCTATACAAAAGTGTCACAAGTCAAAACCACTTTTTAATAATCAAGTATATTGTAAATGGGAAAATCTGTCTGTCTGTACCGATTTTGATGAAATTTAAAATGAAAATAGTTGAAAATCTAGGGTCAAGGAATAGGATTACTTTTTTCAAAAATCAGCCCCTAAAGGGTTGAAATTAATTAGGGGATGAAATTCTGGGGTCAAACATGTATTTTTGCAATAAAATTGTTTTTACATTTTTTTTTAATTGCGGTTATTTTAAATTAAAAGTATATAATATATTATTTTAAGAGTAAAAAATAAACTATAATTTATTTTAATATATCATTTATTGTAATTATTATTATCGTGTACCTGTTCAGAGATCACAGATTGTTTTTTTGGTATTTTTACTGAAAAGAGTTGTAATCAGTGAAACCACTGAGAAATACAACCAAAAAAAAATATAAGTAATTTATTTTAGGCATAAGTTTGTAATAAATGCTTTTTATTAAAAGTTGAGTTTTACTTTAATTTATTTTATTTATTATTTTTTTTTAACTTCACGCTGTATGACGCACACAGCAGGGTAGGCAAAGGGAATCTAGTGTTAAGACACTCCGTTACCCACGCCTCACCGAATTCGGAGGCATTGAGTGTTAAGTGGTGGAACTCAACACCGCGCTTTGTCTCATGTACCAGAGCCAAGAAATTAAAATTTAAATATAGTCATTTTCAACACGAGATTGGAACCTGCAACCATTGTAATATATATTAGGAGTTCTTACTAAAAATTAATAAAAAAATAAAAAAAACAACGTTGTCAATTATTAAATAAATTAAATTTAATTCTTAATATCACATTTTCCATAAGAAATATAACTGGAAATATTTTAATAATATTATGTATATTTATTTATACAGAATGTTTTAAAATGTTGAACAAGTTATAAAAATACAAAAATATTGTATTCTTTGTAGCTTTTCGATGAAAAAATAATAAAAAATACACTTCATTTTATAATATTTAAACAAATTTAACAATCAATCTTGAATATTTCTTCTTGGGGCCAGTCGTGGCTCAGATTCACAAAGTGTGACTGTAAAGAGGCTGGCTGTAGGTTCGATTTCCATTCGAGGAGCGGGAATCGAACCCACAGCCAGCCAGTTTACTTCTAGCACGTATTTTAAAGGCGGCATTAGTCTTTTCAAATACAAATTTAATTTGGTTACGTAGAGAGAGGAGCTCGAAAAGTGGATGATAGCTAGCTGAGCAAAGCGAAGCTCTTACTGGTCAAAAGTGTGTTTCGTTGTGGTTTAACTCTTCCTGGGCTATTTGTAGTAGACCTCTGATATTTGGCACAGTGAGGGATATCGAGCACAGTGTCTTGTGTGCTGTGAAGTTTTTTGGTGACAATTGTAATTGTAGTTTTTGAATAAATGGTAATTGAATGGTCAAAAAGTGCCCATAGACTTAGGCTGTGGAACGTTAAGTGTTATGTTAGTGTTAAGTGTTTGCTTTTCAAACGTTTTTTAACATGTAATAACATTAAATATGTACTTCGCTCAGCTCTTCCCGCCATGCAGAGCAAAGAAGCGGTTCCTAGTTTTAAATGGGCTCCTTTCCCATACTTATGCTACATTAATATTCAAAGAATTACTACGTACAAATCATAAAAACCATTAAATTTACAAAAAGTTTAAATTAATAACAGTTATTACGCTTTAGGATCTGAATTCCTTCTCCTTGATACCCCAATTCTTAATCAGACAATTCGTTGTCCATGTCCTGTCCGTTTTCCTCTTCTTCATTTTGATCCTTGGCATTATGGTTATTTAAATTCATTATATAATATAGAAAGTCTATAATTCCATTTGAAGATTTAGGCCGTTGGCAATTTGCTTCCAAATGTGGCATGCATTTCTGTAATGTAAATTTGTCATTTTTTTATTACCTTCTTTTTTTGCCTTCACGCTGTATCCCGCGCACAGCAGGCAGAGGGAACGTAGTGTTAAGACACTCCGTTCCCCACGCACCGCCGAATACTGGAGGTATTGCGTGTTAAGTGGCGGATTTTAGCGACGCGCCTGGACACCAGAGCGAAGAAAATGGAAATATAAAATATTTCCACTCTTCGAGTGGGAATTGAAACCACAACCAGACGCTTTACAGTCGCACCTTATGCCTCTGCACCACGACTGTCCCATTTATTTATTTACCTCAACATTTTTTCAGGCCAAGCAGCGTAGTCAGAGATAATATAGTGTTAAGACACTTCATTATCCCCTTTTTCGCCTAATTATGAGACATTGTGTGTTATTAGGAACTTGCCTCAAGTGGGAATCGAACCCACAACCAGTCGTTTACAGTCTACACGTCCGTGCCACTGCGTCACGACTGACCCCAAATTTTATTTATTTGGTTTGATAATAATGGTTGGACAAATAAACCAAAATTTTTCTTAATTTTACAACTCCGTTAGCCCCTTTTCGCTAGACTATGAGATATTGTGTGTTGTAAACCGTCATGGCGCAATGGACAGCGTCAAACTGTTAAGACTAAGGGTTGTGGATTCTAATCATCGCTCGAAGAAATGATTAAATTTAAATAATTTTTATTTTTCTGACCTGCAAAGAACGATGTTGAGTTCCACCTCCCAACAATTAATCTTTCGAATTTGGACGGAAAGTAAAAAATAGAATATAAAGATTTTTATACTCTATTTTTTGCAAAAATTTAAACGCGTTTTTATACGTTTTCTTTAAATGTTTTTTTCAATTTTCCTAAGTGTGGAATAGTACTTTAAAAATGTTTAAAAAGTATTTAATAAATAGCATTCTCTCTTGCCAAATGATTGTTCGTAGAATAATCTTTGTGTAGCAGAAATTTGTAAAAATCTCTCTACAGAGATGCTAACAACAAAAATAAGTTGTAATAAAGCGTATAAGAATCGACGCAGCGGATTGTAGAACGCATCGTTCAGTGGTGAGAGCGCCTGAACGATATTCAGGAGGCGCGAGTTCGAATCCGGCTGCGTTCAAATTTTTATACATTTTCTTTAAATATCTAATATTCTTACCAAAGCGTAAGGATTAAATTCGTATCCATATCTACAGCTACTTCTCCTGATATCTCCAAACAGACATTCGTAGTAATATTTGCAATTAGTTTCATCGGGAAATGTGAACTTGTCCCAAAATCTGCATTCTGGTCTCGAAGCTGAAGAATCAGTGGAAGATTCTAAAGTAGTATGTGTGGAAGAGGATGACGTAGATTTAGATGGAATGGTAGACAAGGATTTTTCAGATTTTGTTGTTTTTTGTGTTGTTGTTGCGAACACGCATGGGGGAGGGGAGTAGGGTAATGGTGGTAAAGTACGTTCTGTTTCAGTAACAACAGCCTTCCTTGTTGTCTTTTCTGTTGATAATGATGGTGTTGAAGATGTCGTCAAATTGGCTGTATTCATTGAAGTTATGGTTCTATCTGGTATGGTAGATCTTTCTATATGGGGGTCTAATTCTGTTTTTTCAGTAGTAGTAACTATAATTTCAGGTTCTGCTACAGTTGTTGTACTTGAAGATGGCTTCATATGTGAAGTGGTCGAACTGTCTGTTACAGAAGTAAGATAATTAGGAGTTGTAAATATTAAAGTTGATGTTTCGTCTGTTACAATAGGTTCATATGATGTATATTTTGAATGGTGAATTGTGGGCAAACTTGAAGACGTTGGTTTATTCGTGGTGACAGGATTTCTTGTTATGTATTCTGTATGGGTAATGGGATCCATTCTTCTTTCATCTGTTGGTGATGACGGCAAAACTGTCACAACTGATTCATCTGTCTGTACGTCATCTTCTGTGCTTGTTATATAGTGTGTTGGAAAAAAGTCGATTATGGTAGAAGATTCTGTAAATTTTGAGGGATACGTTGACAGTCTCGTTGATGTGTACTTTGGATTTCTACTTACATTAAATTCTGAAGGTGAAGATAAGACAGTCGTAATAGGTTTGCTTGTTGTATAATCTGTTGATATTTGATTTGATGAAGGCGATGGCCACGTAAACGTTATCGGTGGCCATCTAGTATTTTCTGTAGTATCAGTAAATATTATTGGAGAAGATTCTATTGTTGTTTTAGGACGATGTGTTATGTACTCTGTGCTTGATATAATCTGTGAAGGTGAAGATTGAGTGGTAGTCGTAGTTTGTTCATATTCTGTAGTGGTTATTAATTCAGTTGCAGAAGATGGTACATGAGTAGAAATATTGTCCTCTCTTATATGTTCTTGAGTACTTGCGAAAGTTGGTGAGGTATTTTCATTTTTTTGTGTCTTTGTAGACGACATTTCCACTTCAGTAGTGGAAGATACTTTTGGGTAGGATGAACTTGGAGGTGTATTTGTCATATTAGTCGTAGAAGAAAACATTGATGGTAAAGTCGAAGACTCAGTAAATTGCGTTCTGGTTGGTAGAGGATCTGCTGTCACTGTCGAGGGGAGAAATCCTGTTGGAGAAGATGATGTGATAGTTGTCAGCGTGTATGCTTTAGTCTCTGTGAAATCTGGTGTAGAAGTTGGCAAGACCGTGGTTACAGGTGTTGTTTCGTTTACAGAGTATTGAGTTATTGTGGACACTCTTTCATTTCTTGGAGTTGACATTATTGTGGGATGAAGTGGGCTTCCTGTAGATGATAAAATTTTTATCGTCGAAGAGACTAACGGTTGCAAAGTAGGAGATTCGGTTAATATTTGTGTTTCAGTTTGTAATGCATCTGCTGAGGTTGTCGAATAAATCTCAGAAGATGATCTTGTACTAGACGTAGAAGTATTGATAGTAAAGATCTCAATTCCTGATGGTGACGATAGTGAGACTGTAGTTGGTGTGAATTCTGTAACTAATTTTGTTTGCTCTGATGACTGTGTAGTTAAGTCAGTCAAGCCGGACACTGATTCAGTTGAACTTTTATTTTCAGAATATTGTGATGTTGTTGATGACCACTCGGGGTCTGTAGGGAAATATATTGGAGATGACGAACTAATTGAAGTAGACGGTAAATTTGGTGTAGAGGAGTATATTGGTTGCAAAGTTGAAGATTCAGTAATTGTTGGAGATTTAGTATGAAACGGGTCGGTTGTTGTTGTTAAGGCTTTGGAAGATACTGTCGTACCAACTTTAATAGTAGTCTTTGCTTTTGTGTATTGTTCTACTGTAGGTGCGATAGTCTCGTCTGTTTCAGTGTCAGTATTTAATGAAATTAGTGTAGTTTTAAATGTTGATAAAGATGATAAATTAGTAATTGATATTGTTTTTGTCACCAAATTTGTATTATGACTAGAATCTGTTGTCGATAAATTTGTGTCATTTGCATTACGAGATTTCTCCGTGGTTATTTCTGTTATAAAGTTTTCACTACTTGTTGTTTGTATTGGTGTAGTAGTTTCTACTTGATTTGGTTTTGTTGGTGTTGGTGATAACGAGGTTTGGCTTGAATCAGGCATACTAGTCCACCACGAGGTCACGGTGGAAACCTCAGGTGGGTTTGTCGAGATAGTCAGCGTTGATATTGATGTTTTACTGCTGGACTCTGTAGATGATACGCTTGCAGGCGTTATATATTTTTTTGTAGCTAACGGTGTACTCGTTTCAATGTCAATGTCGTTTGAAGTAATTTTTGATGCTGAACTTTTGCTTGAATCAGTTATTTTAGGGAAAAAAGTATAAGTTATGGGATCTGGAGACTCTTTTGGATGTGTTTGGCTTGTATCAGGCATTTCAGTCCACCATGAGGGTACGGTGGAAGCCTCAGATGGATTTGTTGACATAGTTATCGTTGACCTTGGCTTTTTACTTTCAGCCTCTGTAGAAGAGACATTTACAGGAGGTGTATAAACATTTGACGCACTAGTTTCTATAAATTCAGTTGCTTCTGTTTTATGGATTGACGTGCTTGTTATAGGTAAGGATGTAGTAGTTTTAATTTCTGTGACGTTTGAATTAATTTCTGATGGTGAACTTTTGCTTGAATCAGTCATTGCGGGGAAAAAAGTATAAGTTATGGGATCTGGAGACTCTGTTGGATATGTTTGGCTTGTATCAGGCATTCCAGTTGACCGTGAGGGTACGGTGGAAGTCTCTTGATTTGTTGACATAGTTAGCGTTGACTTTGGTTTATTTTCGAGCTCTGTAGACGAGACGGTTACAGGAGTAGTGTGTACGTTTGGTGGACTGGGCTTCACGAATTCAGTTGTTTCTGTTTCATAGATATTCTTGACTGTTGTGGATAGTGTAGTAGATTCAATTTTTGTGACCATTGAAGTAATTTTTGATGGTGATGAGCTTTTCCTTGAATCAGTTATTGCAGGGAAAAAAGTATAAGTTATTGGATCTGGAGACTCTGTTAGATGTGTTTGATTTGAATCAGGCATTCCAGTTGACCATGAGGGTATGGTGGAAGGCTTAGGTGGACTCGTTGAGATATACTTGCTTGTTGTAGCTAAGGGTGTAGTAGTTTCGATTTCTGTGACGTTTAAAGTAATTTCTGATCGTGATGAGGTCTTAATTGAATCAGTCAACTCAGTGAAAAAAGTATAAGTTGTGGGACTCGTAGATTCTGTTAGATTCGCTGACACAACTAAAGCCGAATTTGCATTTTTATTATCAGAAACTGTGGAAGATATAATTTCAGGGGATGTATATACATTAGGTTGGCTAGATTCTGTAGAATTAGTTGTTTCCGTTATATTTATATATATGCTTGTTGTTTCTATTGTTTTTTCTGTAAAATTTAACGTGAAACCTGATATGGTTTGGCTAGAGTCTGTCACCTCAGTTTTAAACGTGGAAATTATCGATTTGGTAGCTTCAGATTGATTTACTGAGGTGACTAAAGTTGTATTTGGTTTTGAAGTTGGTGGCAAAGAGGTTGTACTACTATGATTCGTCTGTTTGTCTGTTACATATGAAAATGGCCATAAATCTGTTATATTTGTCAAGTTGTGTTGGTAGGATCCATGGTAAATGTGTATAGGAATAACTAATATAGGAACTGTCATGTTACAACATGATGTCATCACAAGTGGTTGGCAATTCTGAAATAAGTGTAATATTAATTTAATAAAATAAGTTAATTAATTGTTTTTGCTTTAAAAGTGTTAAAAAATCCAAAATAAAAAATCAGGGGCCAGTCGTGGCGCAGTGGCACAAACGTGTGACTGTAAACGACTGATTGTGTGTTCGATTTCCACTCGAGGAGTGGAAATTATATTTCCATTTTCTTCGCTCTGGTGTCGAGGTAATCCGAATTCGGCGGAAAGTGGGGAACGGAGTGTCTGGACACTAGGTTTCCTCTGCCTCTACTGTGTGCGGGATACAGCGTGAAGCTAAAAAAAATCTGTGAAATAGCACTACCTTTAAGAACATTAATTCCCTCTTAAAATTATTGCTTGTTATAATTAGTTTAAATAAATAATATAATATTTTTGTTGTATCCCGCACACATCAGGGTAGGCAGAGAAAACGTAGTGTTAAGACACTCCGTTCCCCACGTACCGCCGAATTCGGAGGCAATGCGTGTTAAGTGGCAGAACTTAACGCCGCGCTTTGTCTCGACACCAGAGCGAAGAAAACGAAAACATTAAATATTACCACTCCTCGAATGGGAATCGAAGCCACAACCAGTCGCTTTACTGTCATACTTAGTGCCTCTGCTCCACGACTGGCTCCAATGTAAAAATAATAATACAACACTTACATTAGTCTTGACATCGAAGAACAAGTCATTAGGACATGTCTGAAGATAGGCACGAGACAACCAGCATAGTATGAATGCTTGACAGTCGTTCGGGTAGGGTATGGCGTTCAATGTCCGGTTGACGCAAGGATTACACGCTGCCAGTTTTAAGGATAATAGAATCAAAAATAAGAGGTATTCTGAAATAAATATTTTGTAGTAGTATATGAACAAGATGTATGGAAAAATTGTAGAGGTTAAAGTTTAAGTTTAGTTTGAGTAGTAAAGTTTAAGTTAGTTAATAGAAGCGATGTATGTTCGATTCCCGCTCGAGGAGTGGAAATATTTAATATTTCCATTTTCTTCGCTCTGGTATCGAGGCAAAGTGCGGTGTTAAGTTCCGCCACTTAACACGCAATGCCTCCAAATTTGACGGAAAGTGGGAAAGGAGTATCTTAACACTACGTTTCCTCTGCCTGCTGTGTGCGGGATACAGCGTGAATGTAAAAAGAAAGAACTGCGAATATTAAAGAAACTTAATCATTTTCTTTGAATAATGACAAAATTATAAATTTGGGAGTGTTTTCTCCCATAGCAGGGTAGTCAGAGAGAACCTAGTGTCAAGACACTCTGTTATCCACTTTTCACCTGAGTGGTGGAACTGTACCGTGCGCTTTGTCTTAGGTATCAGAGCGGAGAAATAAAAATAATTTGAATATGATTATTCCGCTGAGTGTGAATCGAACTTACAATCATCGCGTTAAAGTCAGGCACTGACCACTGCGCCACGATGGTTTCAATTTTAAAATGACTAATGGTTAACTTAAATATTGTTATACATCGGAGAGTTTATACACTGGGTTCTCTCTGATTACCCAGCTATATATATGGGAGAAAGCGTGAGACAAATATATTGTTATAATTAAACGATCTTTATTTTTTATGCATTCCGCACACAGCAGAGTAGGCAACGGGAACCTAGTATTCAGAAACTCCATTCCCCACTTTCCGCCAAATTCAGAGTGACGGAACTTCACGCCGCGCTTTTCCTCGACACCAAAGCGATGAAAATGGAAATATTAAATATTTCTACTCCTCGAGTGCGAATCGAACCCACAACCAGCCTTTACAGGCACACTCTGCCCCTGCGCCACGACTGGCCATATATCTGCCATGACTTAATTAGAGTGTGGTTCAAAATAATAACTTTAAAATCTATATTAACAAAATTACGCCAAAAACTTTTATACTTTTAAAAATTTTTAAAGTGTTATTCCGCATTTAGGAAAATTGAAAAATACTTTTAGAAAACTTGAACGCAGCGGGATTCGAGCCCGCGCCTCCTGAATACCGTCCAGGCACACTCAGCACTGAGCCATGCGTTCGTGAACGAGTTCGAATCCCGCTGCGTTCAAATTTTTAAACGATTTCTAGAAAGCCCACAATCAACTCACCTTTTCCCTTATAATTTTTCATTTTCTTTATAATTATTCTCGATAATAAAATAGGACAAAGAAGTTACGTGTACATTACGGTTAATTCGACACTGTTGAAGTATAATACAAAATTAACTTAATTACTATATGAAAGTGGTAATGACCGAACAAATCGATTCTTGTTACTGATAAAGTCTTGTGGTGAACGTATAACTTTTTAAAATCCTAAATGTAATATAAAAAGGATAAAAAGAATAAATAAAAATATTTTCAAAGAGTATTTTCTTGAAATGATGCTGGAGGAAGGCTACGTAAAGTACGAGGCTGAGGGCGACCCTGAGGGCGTGTATGAAGAGGTTGATGACAGTGGACGAGGCGAGAGAAGTATGCAGGGACCGTAGCGTTTGGTATTCCGTTCTCTCTGACTACCCAGATAAGCGTTAAGCTAAAAGAAAACTTTGAAAGAATACTTTCTGATCCAAAGAAAGGCAGTATGAGGCAGGGGAAGAGCTCGGTTGACCTTCGGCAACACAGTATCGATGATACTGGAGGAATGTAAAAAGCATGAGAACTCCTCGCCTTGTAGTTTGTCTCTTAAGCTCCGGAACTCCTGTTAAAACTCGTATGGCTGTTCCACTACAGCCTCTTTTATCAGACTCGGAGATGCTGAAATTTCGCGCCATAACGTCAGATAACTAAACTATCTAAAACAATCCCGACTTGTCAATTTATTTTCCCATAGACCTCCTACTTCCCCCCTCTCCAGATTCCCGCTGCTGCCTCAGCTGGGCCTCCCCTGAGTAATCGGAGGTTTCACTCGCTGCAGTACCTGTAGCAAAAATGCGTTCACGCAGATTTTGTCTTGTGGTTAGATCTCAAACGTTTTATTGCAAGGGCTTAAACTATCTTTCAATTTAAAAAAATAAGGTTAAAAATGTTCTTATTTTTCTACATGGAAAGGTAATTTCATTCTTTTCTTTCATAGGAGAGTATAAACTTGCCGCACAAAAACAATCAAAAACCCTTAAAAAAATGCTTCTACCATACGACATGTAAGCTCATCCGCGCCTCTTATTAACCGTCCAAGCGCTTTGACCGCTGAGTCATTAGTTCAGTAGAACTTTTTACGCAGCTGGTAGTAGAACGCATGGCTTAGTGGTCAGAGCGCGCAGACAGTGTCCAAGAGGCGCGAGTTCGAATCCCGCTGCATCAAATTTTTATACTTTTTCCAAAAATAAAAGTATTTTTTACACTGATAGGTAGACAGACAGGTGATATTAATACCTTTATATTAAAAAACATTCTGCATATATAGAGGACTAGCGGTCGGCTAGTGGCATTGACGTGTGAATTACATAACTGTTTCGTTATATTGCAACCCTCGGGGGTGGATTTTGGAAAAATAAAGTAGTCTATGTTTAACCTTGGATTATCAACTATATTTATGCCAAAATTCATTACAATCAGTCAAGCGGTTTAGATTTTTCATATAAACTTTCATCCTCTATTTCCACCCTTTAGAGCTTGATTTTTGGAAAACTAAGTAGCCTATGTTACACCCAGTCACTTTTCCTACTTTCATTCAAAATTTCACCCAAATCGGACCGGTAGATTAGCCGTGAAAGCGTGACAGACAAACACACAGACTTTCGCATTTATAATATAAGTATGGATATATATTAGAGTTGCCGTAGAGGGATAAAATACGCGTAACCTTAGCAACGTCACTTTATACTAAAGTGCGTATCAAAAACATTGCTAGATGGTAGTGCGTGGAATATTCATTTTATTGATTTAATGTAGGCCAGTCGTGGCTCGTGGGCCAAAAGTGTGACTGAAAACGACTGGTTGTGGGTTCGATTCCCACTCGAGGAATTGAAATAATTAAAATTTCATTTTCTTTGCTAAGTGTCGAGGCAAAGCGCGGCGTTTAGTTCTGTCACTAAACACGCAATTCCTCCAGAATTCGGCGGAAAATAACGGCGTGTCCCCCCCTTTTCCGCTAAATTTGGAGGCAATGAGTGTTAAGTGGCGAAACACTACCCCGCTGTGTGCGGGATACAGCGTGAAGTTAAAGACAGGGTAACAGTAACATAAAGCAATTATTATCACTTCTATTCTATTTTACTCTAAGGAATATTCTTCCCATAAATGTCTTAACAAAGGCGAAGCTAATGTTTATATAAACATATTGTTTATTCGTCACAATTGGAAAAAGGTTTCTAGAGTGACGTTATTAAATTATATATTTTTTTAGCTTCACGCTGTATCCCGCACACAGCGGGGTAGGCAGAGGGAACCTAGTGTTAAGACACTCAGTTCCCCACGCACCGACGAATTCGGAGGCATTGCGTGATAAGTGGCAGAACTTAACGCCGCACTTTGCCTCTGATAGCAGAACTGAGAAAATGGAAACATTAAATATTTGCACTCCTCGAGTGGGAATCGAACCCACAATCAGTCGCTTTACTGTCACACTTTGTGCCTCTACGTCACGACTGGCCCCGACGACGTTAATAAAATAAACCGATAAAATTCTGCATAGTAGGCAGTGAGAGAGAACCTAAGTGTCAAGACACTCCGTCCTCCACTTTCCATGCGAATTTGACACATAGTCTAGTAGTATAGATTTTTTCTTAGCTTCACGCTGTATCCCGCACACAGCGGGGTAGGCAGACGGAACCTAGCGTTAACACACTCCGTTTAACATGCACCGCCGAATTTTGGAGGGATTGCGTGTTAAGTGGCGGAAACTTGGTACCAGAGCGAAGAAAATGGAAATATTTGCACTCCTCGAGTGGGAATCGAACCCACAATCAGTCGCTTTACTGTCACACTTTGTGCCTCTGCGTCACGACTGGCCCCGACGACGTTAATAAAAATAAACCTATAAAATTCCGCATAGCAGAAAATTCCGTAGAGAACCTAAATGTCAAAACACTCCGTCCTCCACTTTCCATGCGAATTTGACACATAGTCTAGTAGTATAGATTTTTTCTTAGCTTCACGCTGTATCCCGCACACAGCAGGGTAGGCAGAGGGAACTTAGTGTTAAGACACTCCGTTCCACATGCACCGCCGAATTTTGGAGGGATTGCGTGTTAAGTGGCGGAAACTTGGTACCAGAGCGAAGAAAATGGAAATATTAAATATTTGCACTCCTCGAGTGGGAATCGAACCCACAATCAGTCGGTTTACAGTCACACGTTTGTGCCACTGCGCCACGACTGGCCAGTATAGATTCATCTACTCTAAAACCAAACGTCCCTCCACTAGATGGTACACAACCATTTTTCACAAACAAGCTTTTCGGCAAGTCTACAATAATGTGTATTAAAAATCGTCTTAAAGCGCGGCGTTAAGTTCCGCCACTTAACACGCAAGTCTCCGAATTCGGCGGAAAGTGGGGAACGGAGTGTCTTAACACTAGGTTCCCTCTGCCTACCCTGCTATGTGCGGGATACAGCGTGAAGCTAAAAAAAAAAAATCGTCTTCGAAATTAAGTTCCTTTTTAAAAGACGGGGCCATTTGTGGCCACTACAAAAGGAAATCAAATGGAAAAAGGAGAAAGGAGTGAACTAACACTAAGTGTAAAAAAACAAAAAAAAAATGTTATAAATTATTTACTATCTTTAATCATTATTATCATTACTGTCATCACTATCATCATCACTGTAATCCTTATTTTTTCATCATAACTGTCACAATGTTCAAGTCTTTATTCTAATTTCTTTGCGGAATTAAAAATGCTAGTATAAAAGGAAACCAAACGGAAAAAGGAGAAAGGAGTAAATTAACACTAAATTTAAAAAAAAAAAAAAAAAATGGTGTAAAAAATTATTTACTTTTTTTAATCATTATCATCATTATCATCATCATTATGATCATCATCACTGTCATCAGCGCCATCATTGTCAAGTTTCTCCATCAATTCCTTAGCGGGGTTAAATATTAAGTTAAAAAAAAAACAAAAAATGGTGTAAAAAAATTATTTACTATTTTTAATCATTATCACCATTATCACCACCATCATCATGATCATCATCACTGTCATCAACGCCGTCATTGTCAAGTTTGTCCATCAATTCCTTAGCGGGATTAAATATTCCGCTCGTTTGAGCGTTGCAAATAAAACATCGAGTGGTTTTTTTATAATTTTCCAAAGCGCATTTCTCGCAAAAATAATGTTTACATCTGAAAAAATATATATAATTGATTCAATCGTACTCAGAGATGGGAATTAGTGTTTAATTGACATTACATTACTATTGGACCAGTTGTTGGTGGCCAGTCGTGGCCCAGTGGTACAAGCGTGTGACTGTAAACGACTGGTTGGGGATTCGATCCCACTCGAGGAGTGGAAATATTTAATATTTCCATTTTCTTCGCTCTGGTGTCTAGGTTAAGCGCGGCGTTAAGTTCCGCCACTTAACACGCAATGCCTCCGAATTCGGCGGTGCGTGGGGAACGGAGTGTCTTAACACTAGGTTCCCTCTACCTACCCTGCTGTGTGCGGGATACAGCGTGAAGCTAAAAAAAAAAAGAAATTTTCATTAGTGTTTAATTGACGCTACATTAGTACTATTGGAGGCCGTAAAAATATAATTATGTTATTGAGTTTTAAGGTGCTCTCTTATATGTCAATTAGTGTTTAATTGACGTTAAATTAGTTGTTAGAGGTCACAGAAATATAGTTTAAATTTGTAAGTCGCTCTCAGAGATGTTAAATAGTATTTAACTGAGGGTAAATTAGAATCAGAACCCGCGATATTAACAAATATATATTTTGGTCTCGTAATTCGCTCTCAGAGATGTCAATTAGTGGTTATTTGAAGATAAACTTGAATTAGAGGCGACGAAATACACAGTCCCTGGCCAACTTATTAAACGTTGTAAATAGCCATGTAAAATAATATGTACTAAGTGATATTTTTTTCATCTTCACGCTGTATCCCGCACACAGCAGGGTAGGCAGAGGGAACCTAGTATTAAGATACTCCGTTCCCCACTTTCCGCCGAATTCGGAGGCATTGCGTGTTAAGTGGCGGAACTTAACGCCGCGCTTTATCTCGACACCAGAGCGAAGAAAATGGAAATATTAAATATTTCCACTCCTCGAGTGGGAATCGAACCCACAACCAGTCGTTTACAGTCACACGCTTGTGCCACTGGGCCACGACTGGCCACTACATTGTACGGTTTTATTTTATACATTTGAATTTTTATTTTTATATTATACACTTATTTTGGGATATAATTTACCAATTATATTAAAATTAAACTAGTAACCGTCTCTTTGCTCTGTATGGCGGTAAGAGCTGAGCCAAGTACATATTTAATGTTATTACATGTTAAAAAAATTTGAAAAGCAAACACTTAACACTAACATAACACTTAACGTTCCACAGCCTAAGTGTATGGGCAATTTTTGACCATTTAATAATTACCATTTATTCAAAATTACTATTAAACTTGTCACCAATGACAAACATATGTATTTACAAAACGAAACTCCTTTAACATTAAACAATATCAATTTCTTTTTTAGTTTCACGCTGTATCCCGCACACATTCGGGTAGGCAGAGGGAACCTAGTGTTAAGACACTTTGCGTGTTAAGTGGCAGAACTTAACGCCGCGATTTACCTCGACACCACAGCGAAGAAAATGGAAATATTAAATATTTTTACTCCTCGAGTGGGAATCGAACCCACAACCAGCCGTTTACAGTCACACGCTTGTGCCACTGGGCCACGACTGGCAACATATTAATTTCCCCTCCCTAACATCAAATTAACGGCGCTAAACTCCGCCATTTTAAAAAAAACGGAGAAAACGGAGTGTCTTAACACTAAAACCCACTCACCTAGTAACAATCGGATCTTTAAAACTGTTCCTGCATATAAAACATTTGAAGGGAAACTCTTCATCACTGTCGATTTCATAATTTGAATCTGAATTATTATCATTTTTAACTTCTTCCCTTTCCAATTGCCATCCATGTTTGTAATCCGAACGATCGTGAAGGAATTTACAGGAATCTGCAAGGGAATAGATCGTGGGGTCACAGGTTCGAATACGGTGAAGGTCGAATTAAGGTTATCACTATTTTATATAAAAAATATATAATATTATATTATAAAAGTATCACTGTCAGCAATAAATCTGTATAATTATTACAATTACTTAAAAAAAAAACAAAAAAGTCCCGCTTTCGTTTCCTGCGCCGGTTCTTCTCAGGTGTGAGGCATTAACTTTAGTGTACCTGTGTCTGGTGGTAAACTATTTCACGTTCAAAAAATGAAGCTTGTAACTTCTTATTTTGAATAAAATTATTTGACTTTGATTTTGACATTAAAGTCATCGTAGTTCTGTGGTCTGATTGCAAACGCGATAATTGTGGGTTCGGTTCCCACTTGAGGTAATGAATATATTGAAGTATTCATTTCTTCCCTCCGTTATATATGACAAGGCGCGATTGAATTCGGGTAGGAAAGTGAAGGACAGAGTGTCTTGACACTATGTCTCACAAGCGGGAAAAAATTGCTGTTGATTTTAATATTAAATTATGTTGTTTATGAGTGTATTCGTTTGAATTCCGTTTCAGGTTAATTTTTTATGTTAAAAAATAAACAATTTCTCATACGTTTGCTTATTCTATACAACGCAAAAGTTTCATCAAAATCAGTGTAGGAAAAAATGACAAAAATATATATTTTTAACATTTTTAAAGTGTTATTTACACACTTGGGAAATTGAAAAGGACACTTAGAAAACGTATAGAATTTTTATTATTGGTAATCAGAGAGAATAAAAAATTAAACGAAGCGGGATTTGAACCCGCGCCTCCTATCAGCTGCGTCGAAATTCTTATACGCTTTATTACAACGTTATTTTTGTTGTTATTTTTGTTGTTGGCATCTCTGTAGAGAGATTTTTACAAATTTCTGCTACACAAACATTATTCTACGAACAATCGTTTGGCAACAGAGAATATATTTACACTTAAAGTAAAACGCTATCTTTCTTACATAGATTTTTTAAGCACTAACAAAAATACAGAGAGTTTGACCACTACGTTCTCTTACCTCCAAAACCACAAAAGCCAGTTTCCTTGTAATCTTTACATATATCCGGTTGATAATCCCACCTGTTTAATGGACGGAGAAAAGAAATATTAAAAAAAAATAAACTTATATATAAAAATAAAATTAATATTAAGGGCCAGTCACAACGTGGGGGCACAAGCATGTGATTGTAAAACGACTGGTTGTGTGTTCGATTCCCATTCGAGGAGTGGAAATATTTTATATTTTCATTTTCTTCGTTCTGGTGTCGAGGCAAAGCGCGGCGTTAAGTTCCGCCACTTAAGAAGAAAGCTTCCGAATTCGGCTGAAAGTGGGGAACGGAGTGTCTTAACACTAGTTTCCCTCTGCCTGCTGTGTGCAGGATACAGCGTGAAGCTAAATGTACATATAAAAAATAAAATTAATATAGGGGCCAGTCAAAACATGGGGGCACATACGTGGGACTGTCAAGCGACTGGTTGTGGGTTCAATTCCCACTCGAGGATAGGAAATATTTAATATTTCCATTTTCTTCGTCTGGTGTCAGAGGCAAACGGAACGGAGTCTTTTAACACTACGTTCTCTCTTACTGCCCTAAAATGCGGGAAAAAGCGTGAAGCTGCGTAAATAATAATAATCATATTTAGAGTACATATTTTATAGTTTATAATTATGTATATAGTGAACAATCACTATACCAAACTAACCTAAAACCGAAAACAAAGAAAAAAATATGAACCAAAACCCCAAAAAACAAACATTTTCTTTTCAACGATTTAAACAGAAAACGGAGACTCTAGTCACTAAACTCTCACTGTATTAGTCGCTCTTACATTAGAATTGTACCGAAACCAATGAAAACGCAATTTTGTCTAATGTTTTTTTTAGCTTCATGCTGTATCCCGCACACATTCGGGTAGGCAGAGGGAACCTAGTGTTAAGACACTCCGTTTCCCACCCACCGCCAAATTCAGAGGCGTTGCGTGTTAAGTGGCGGAACTTAACGCCGCGATTTACCTCTGATACCAAAGCAAAGAAAATCTGAAAAAAATAAGCACTTCCACTCCTCGATTGAGAATCGAATCCATAACCAGTCGTTTACAGTCACACGTTTGTGCCACTGCGCCACGACTGGCCCCAACTAGTGTCTCTCATTTCACACAAAAAACGGAGACTTAAGTCACTAAACTCTCACCGTACAGTCGCTCTCAAGTTGGCGGGAGCTCGTATCGGCCCTTTCCTAACGAGGCCTGAACTAGCATTTCCCGCGGCCGTGTCTCTTTTTTTATAATATTGGGCATAATTATTTATACCTCGGTATACCTTAAAAGAATATAAAAAAAAATTTTTTTTAGAAAATTAAAGTATAAAATGTATAAAATTAAAAGTATAAAATGGAGCCATTTGTGGCGTGTAACTTAAAACGACTGGTTGTGGGTTCGATTCCCACTCGAAGAGTAGAAATATTTAATATTTCAATACCTCTGGCGGAAAGTAGGGAACGGAGTGTCTCAACACTAGGTTCCCTTAGTTCTGCCTACCCTGCTGTGTGCGGGATTCAGCGTGAAGCTAAAAAAAGTATAAAAAATGGACGGAGCGGGATTCGAACCCGCGCATTTTGAAAACCGTCCCGGCGTTTTCGACCGGAAAGTGGGGAACGGAGTGTCGTAACACTAGGTTCCCTCTGCCTATCCTGCTGTGTACGGGATACAGCGTGAAGCTACAAAAAAAAATGAGTTGTAATAATAAGCGTAGATGTATATCGACGCAGACAGTTTTCAAGAGGCGCGGGTTCGAATCCCGATGCGTTCGAATTTATATACTTCACGCTATATCCCGCACACAGCAGGGTAGCCAGAGGGAACCTAGTGTTAAGACACTCCGTTTCCCACGCACCGCCGAATTCGGAGGCTTGCGTGTTAAGTGGCGGAACTTAACGCCGCGCTTTACCTCGACACCAGAGCGAAGAAAATGGAAATATAATTTCCACTCCTCGAGTGGGAATCGAACCCACAACCAGTCGTTTACAGTCACACGCTTGTGCCACTGCGCCACGACTGGCCATATTATATACGTTTTCTAAAAAAGATGTTTTCAAATTATAAACGTACTATAACTGTAACGCGATTGTAGTGGGTTCGATTTCCACCCGGGGAAATGATTCTATTTAAATTTACATTTCTTCGCTCTGGAATTAAAGGCGAAGCGAATCGAGTTTCGTCTCGATTTCGGGCTGAAAGTGGAGGACGGAGTGTCTTAACACTAGGCCCTCTCTGACTATCCCAACAAGTGGGAAAAGCGTTAAGCAGAAAGAAATACTTTCGTTCGCCACGCCAGATCACACATTTCGTAACACTCTTTCACCGACAGTAACATATATAACATAACCCCCTTTCAATGTTCACTAACTAACATCTCCCTCTCAACTTCCGTTCGCTTCACTCAATCACACATTTCGTAACGCTCTTTCACTGACACTACCATACATAACATAACTCCCTTTCAATGTTCACTAACTAACATCTCCCTCTCAACTTCCGTTCGCCTCATCCGATCACACATTTCGTAACGCTCTTTCACTGACACTACCATACATAACATAACTCCCTTTCAATGTTCACTAACTAACATCTCCCTCTCAACTTCCGTTCGCCTCATTCGATCACACATTTCGTAACACTCTTTCACTGACACTACCATACATAACATAACCCCCTTTCAATGTTCACTAACTAACATCTCCCTCTCAACTTCCGTTCGCCTCATTCGATCACACATTTCGTAACGCTCTTTCACTGACACTACCATACATAACATAACTCCCTTTCAATGTTCACTAACTAACATCTCCCTCTCAACTTCCGTTCGCCTCATTCGATCACACATTTCGTAACGCTCTTTCACTGACACTACCATACATAACATAACTCCCTTTCAATGTTCACTAACTAACATCTCCCTCTCAACTTCCGTTCGCCTCATTCGATCACACATTTCGTAACGCTCTTTCACTGACACTACCATACATAACATAACTCCCTTTCAATGTTCACTAACTAACATCTCCCTCTCTATCTCACTTCGCTTCACTCAATCACACATTTCGTAACGCTCTTTCACTGACACTACCATACATAACATAACTCCCTTTCAATGTTCACTAACTAACATCTCCCTCTCAACTTCCGTTCGCCTCACCAGATCACACATTTCGTAACGCTCTTTCACTGACACTACCATACATAACATAACTCCCTTTCAATGTTCACTAACTAACATCTCCCTCTCAATTTCCGTTCGCTTCACTCAATCACACATTTCGTAACGCTCTTTCACTGACACTACCATACATAACATAACTCCCTTTCAATGTTCACTAACTAACATCTCCCTCTCAACTTCCGTTCGCCTCATCCGATCACACATTTCGTAACGCTCTTTCATCATAATTACCTTATCATCTGCCTGTCCTTGTAATTCCTCGTTAATTTTCTGCGCCTTTTCAAATATCGCTTGGGCGTCTCTGTCTTTCTCTGTGTCCAGTTCGTAAGTGGCAGTCGCGTTCTCTCTCTGTTGCTGGACGGAGAGAGTAGTGTTCGGTTTCGTCTGGAAATTTTAAAATTATATAAATTAATATAAAATAAGTTGGGGAGAGTCTGTAAAGTTGGAACTGGTTGTGGGTTCGATTCCCACTCGAGGAGTGGAAATATTTAATATTTCCATTTCCTTCGCTTTGGTAACGGGGTAAAGCGCAGCGTTAAGTTCCGCCACTTAACACGCAATGTCTCCGAATTCGGCAGAGCGTGGAGAACGGAGTGTCTTAACACTAGGTTCCCAATGCCTACACCGCTATGTGCGAGTTTGATTCCCAAGTGTGGGAATTATAACTTTTATTTCTCCGCATAGATAGGACAGCATTGCATTGAATTCTGCCATTAAACAGGCAGTATTTAGAATTTTTCCGAAAAATACAGAGTGGAGAATGGAATATCTTCACATAAGATACTCTCTGACTATCCTGCTGTAGGAGAAAATAGAAATTGAGATACTTTTTAATTACAATGCCTTTTTTTAGCTACACGTTGTATCCCGCACACAGCTGGGTAGGCAGAGGGAACCTGGTGTTAAGACACTCTGTTCCTCATTCCCGGCAAATTTTATTTTGAATGGATTAGTTGCAGGTTCAATTCCCCGTTGCAGAAATTGACAACCTAGTGAACAAGTCATAGCACAGAAGAGTGTTTTGACACTAGGTTCTCTCTGCCTACCCAGTTATTAAAAAAAAAGGGGGAACCTTATTTTCTTAAATAATCAGAAAAATACATGGGGAACGGAGTGTCTTAACACTAGGTTCCCTCTGCCTAACCTGCTGTGTGCGGGATACAGCGTGAAGTTATAAAAAAAAAACAACTACATACACTTTCATCATCACTGCTATTAGCATCTTTATCTATTACAACATTTCTCCGTTCTCCGCCAGTTGTTTGTATGTT